>CM056721.1:1256691-1724688 GCA_029844215.1 Przewalskia tangutica
ACGCCTCAAACAATTCGTGATAATGCATCAATATCTCTTTCATTACAAAACACATCCGCACTATGCAGCACGCATGCGGGAAATACATTTTCACGCTGTGGCCCCAATTTTTCGAGTCATAATTAATGTGGATTAACTTATTTCACGCTTAATAAATATTTCAAGAATCCCTCAAGAAATTTTCGCGCATCGACACGGTGCCTTTCTAGCAATCATCCCGCTGGATCGACGCCAGATCTCGGGAGAGGTAGCCGAGCTTTGAACCTTCCATAGTAGAATACCACTTCGGACATATTTCATCGCCATGCTTAACGATGTTCAAATCACGCGTTTAGTATACGCCAAGACAACGTTATCAACGCAACGACTTTCCTTACTTTACTCTCTTTGGCTTCATTCACGCGAACGCGACACCGATTCTGCCAGCGCTCAATTGGCGCTACCGTCGTGACTAAATAGCGGCCCTTACAAGATAATTTAATAATTTCGCCACGAAATGCTAGGAACTACTTTCAGCTTCTCAACCTAACCTCAATTATCGAGAATCACAGCATTTGAAACTTATCTTACCCTCTACAAGAGTGTACTTTTTGTCTATCACTTTAAATGACCTCGGATTATGTTTCTAAGAAGAAATCATTATCCTATGCTCTTTGCCTACCGAAAGCCGGGCCAACCGAATCCTCTTTACGTACGAAGTTTATCACCTTATTCCTGGATCTCATTCATTAAGCGTCACACAATAGACGGGCTTGGTCGATCGATTTAAGCCCATTCCCTGCATGTAACATCTCGATTCTCTGGCATACCTTCGCTGGCGGATACGCGATGTTTTTCTTAGATTTTACGAACAATGGAAATTATACCCGGTGATCAACCAACGGACGACGCGTCTCCGCCGAACGTGGATGAGATTTTGTCACAGGCTATCAACAACTGTGTCTCTTCTGTGAGCCGATCGACTATCGCGAGCCGATCATTACGTAAGTACCTGCTCGTCTCAACACGTGATATCTTCTAAGAAATTACAAGCCATTCAACTTCTCCCGCTTGTCCAAAGCGATAAACCCGGACCCATCGCGGATCGCACCGGCTCATTTGTGAAAGATTTAACGCCCACCAATCGTATCAGAAAAACATATCCGCTTCAGCCGACTTGATGTCGCCGCCATCGATATCTGGGCCAGATCATTGCACTCTAGCCACCGGATATCTCGGCTGTTGTAAATCTCGGAATTCTAGCGCGGACTTCGTGAACCGTGAGTACTTATTCAACACTCTAGCGATCCTCACTTTCTAGCTGATCCTCACTTGATTTTCGAGTAACCTAGCCAATTTATCGACCGCAAGAGCGATGTTATCGTGCGTCGAGTGCAAGCCAGGATATGGCATCGTATCACCAATCACACGCGCACATCGCTTCCGCACAGTACACCAAAATGCTTGCTCAATCTTTTGACTTCTTTCCAACGGTGTTCTTTAATCGCGAATCACAAACATCTCAAATTTCTTCAAGACATCTTCACGGATGAAGCGAGATCGGAGTACAAGACCAATCCATTAGATATCTTGTGAGATCTCGATCCCTAAGCATTTACATCTCATGACTCTCCATATCTTTTATGTCGAAACACTGCTTTAACATATTCTTAGTCTCTGGTGATTATCTCAGATCAAGTACCACTTGATCAACAAGTTTCATCTACATAAAGTGCATATCAATGCACGTAACTTAATCGGCATTTTCTTTCATGTAAACACATTTGTCACATTTATTAACGGTGGAATCCTTTTCGATAGCAGAGTACTATCAAATTTCTCGTACATTATTTGTGCACATGTTTCAGCCCGTATAATCGATTCGATGCTAAGCGATTAGACACTTCACCTCTTTTGTCTCGGAACCACATACCTCTAGCTGGGCTGTCTATATGACTTTCTTTTCTTTCCAACACAAGGCTTTTGGTTTTTCCAACTAAGTGGGCTTTCTAAATTCGTATTCAATATTTCTCGAGTCGATTCCACTGCTTCGCTTTCGGGATCTCGAACGCTTTCAAGACCAAAATGTAAACATTTAAGGACTATTGCTGAGCTTAAGTTCACCAGCTCTCAAATACCCGTGATCAAACCAACTATCCACCAGAAGATCACCTTTAATATCCATGTACACGTGCAGAACTGGCGCGGCAAAGTAATCAGGATACTAAGTCGCTCACATAGATCACGTGTTCCGAAGTAGTCAAAGTCTTATACATAACTCGGCGTGCGGATTCTGCGCTGACTAACACCGTTATATTTAGGTGAGCAAGGAGTAGTTATTTGATGAATGAACGGCTTCACCTTCTCACTCCATCCTCACGAATTCCTCAATCCACGGGCTTTCCAACTCGCGCTCAAGACTTATCCATTTCAATAACCGTCTTTGTTTTTCCACAAACAAAGGATTTGACTACGTTAATCATCAATGAAGATCACAACATACTATCTTCCCTCTATTTGTATAAACTTTAATTCACCCAATGAGGTGAAACAATATTATAGAAGGCGATTTTTCTTCTATTTCTTTTGATGAAATGGAAAGGGATTTTGCCTCTTCGCATTTACGGAATTTGAGGGTTTATGTGAATATTTAGCAATCTCAATGCAACTTTTGAATGACTTTCATTTAACGTGTCTTAATACATGACATAGATATATGGATTACAAATATATCATCCATGGCTACGCTTTTATTGTACCACTTTTGGTTATTATCGACCTGTAGATACGAGGCAAACACTCAAGCCATATTGCCCAACAATGTCTCGAAACCAAGTTTAGGGCGTATATCACCTCTTTTAAGAGTGATCTCATTCCCTTAAATTCTTTTTGAGTTCAAACTTCTTCTACTTTGAAGGTAGCGTTGTCACATGAACAACCTCTTGCGTGGTTAGGCGTGCTTAGGATCGTGAGTGATCTAGATTTTTGGCCTACTCCAGGTTGCCGCAAACTCGATGTCCTATTTCTTTCTCGCTTTGTTTTGGCCTTGATTATTCAAGATCTGGAAACTCTTGACCCACTCTAGTCTCCGTAGGCTTTATATGACTCGGTGTCAATACTATCCTGTCAAAAGACGGATCTTACCTAAAAAGCAATGATATGATTGTCTCTCTAGTCCTCTAGTCACTTGTCTTTAGTTCTCTGATCCTCTTCCCATGCTTAGGATTGTCCATAAATTCATTTTATTACAATCTAAGTCGAGATCTTTAGCCGTTTGTTTATACCGATCCAATTATAACCTGGAAGGAAAGCGAGATTAACCTTCCGATTTTTAAAGTGTAGGAATATATGTTTTAACGAAACTCATTATATTCCTAGCCTTGTTTTGTTCACTTTATTGAGATTATCTTTTAGCCTCATTTTAGACAAGGAAAATAATCAATTCATACCTTTGGGATCTGGCCCACGTTAGTCACGTGTCCAAATCCTCCTTACCATAAGATGGAGGCTTCTTTATCTTTAGCATTCTCCTCGTGTCGGTTGGCATACTCAGCATCTCTTGGACACTTGTTTCCACCACTCGGGGCGGTGACAAGCAATTCTTCCTTTATCCTTACAAGCGTACTATAAGCAACCAAGATCTCATTCTTACATGTTGTTGAAACAACGAATATTATCTTACGTTTGTTGGATATTTGTTGGTAATATGAAAATGGGAATGTAGCAACAACAACAAATATGTTAGAAATGAACAATGTAACTTGGCTTGCTGAGTCGATTGATATTCAATCTTTCCTTAGGATAATATTGCCCCGTATATTCTTTCAGCGGTAATGACAACTTATCTCCAGATAAAACATCAATCAAACTAATGAGCAAATGAGACTCGAGAGTTATTTATAGGAATAAAGATCTTTGAGTGTTTGATTGCAAGAGGAAGAACAATTTTCGAGAAAATTGTTCGAAGATAATATCAAGTGTGTTGCAAACGAAAGCCAAAAGCCTCATTTTATAGTGTTGGAAGATGACTTCCACATACAGTAATGTGCGCGGATTGCCATGAATTAGAATTGATTGTGGAGTTCTGATTCATCAAATAATGGATAGTCTACGAGCAACATAATGGAAGTTAATACTCCAAAGTCAACCTAAAAATCACCTTTAATTCCTTCCCAACGTTAAATCGCGGCGCGCCTGCGAGTTGGCGCCGCGCGAACTTCAGAGAGTTCAGGCGCCGCGTTTCTGAGTGGCGCCGCCGAGATGGTTTTCCGGCCGCGGTCGCTTTTCTCACTCGTTTGACATTCACACTTTGTACACTTCTTCCTTCATTTACCAACGTGAAACCGGCGTCATTTGGCCGATAACCGTATATTACCTTACGCCTCAAACAATTCGTGATACGCATCAATATCTCTTTCATTAAAGGAAATTATGATCTCGACACTATGTATGCACGTGTGTGGAAACAATATTTTCGACGCATGACCCCGATTGTTCAGTCATAATTAATAGGATTAACTTCACGCTTAATAAATATTTCCGCTAGTGTTCACGGTAGAGATAGTACAAAAGATACATGTTGATGGAGAAGTGAACAGGGCGAGATGTATACCACAGAAGCCAGCTGTAGTTGCAGCAAAGATCAGTAGCTCTGAAGTTTATGTTTTTGACTCTGCTAAACAGCTCCTTTGATCATGAAGGCGGATCTTGTAACCCTGATGTTAGACTTAGAGGGCATGATAAAGAAGGTTATGGCTTGTCGTGGAGCCCATTTAAAGAGGGTTTCCTTTTGAGTGGTTCAAACGACCGTAAAATTTGTTTGTGGGATGTTTCTGCAGTGCCTCAAGATAAATCGCTTATGGCCCATCACACTTATGAGGTAATTTGATCTATGTTTTTTGTCCATCACTCTCCAGATGTGCTGATTCAACTGAGATACTTTTGTTGATTCTGGAGCTGAAGTACTTACTATGGCAGATGAGATTTTAATTATGATATTTTTGTATAGGAGCATGAAGATGTAGTTGAGGATGTGTCATGGCATCCAAAGAACGAGAACCTATTTGGTTCCGTCGGAGATGATTGTTGTTTGATCATCTGGGACTTACGCACAAACAAATCCCAACACTCGGTTTTAGTGCATGAGAAAGAGGTCAGTGTCTTCTTTAAATTCCATCCGCTTAATATTTTATTTGACACTGTTTGATCTGTATTATTAAGATTGATCTCAAGTATGTTCATCTAATTCTTTGTTTCAGTATTGTTATTCTGGAAGCAATTATGACAATTCATGACAAAATCCTGCAGCGTACTATACCTAATAATATCTATATTCTTATTGCATCTATCTAATATCCTTGATGATCCTCATATTTTACTTTGAAACCTGATAACCCATAGACCATACGCTAGGGACCCAATGTGATGTTAAGAGAAACATAAGAAACTAAGATACAACAACATACTCAGTGTAATCCCACGAGGTGGGAATGTCTTAAAACATAAGAAACTAAGATGTGGAGCAAAAAGTAGCTTGTTGTTCATGACTCATGTAAAATGTTACCTGATAGGAAACAATCTCTTTATTTTACAGAAGAAACATTTGAACTTTATCCATGACGCATTGACAGTGTTAATTGTTAAGAAACTAGACAAGAGCTCTTCTTGGGCCTCTGAATGATATTTATTATAGTTATGAAAGCTTTATATGTAGCAATATGACAGGGTAGTTGATATGTCATGAGTAATGGAACTAATGGCGCTTCCAAAAACGGCTATCCTTATTACATTTTAGTGTATTTATATCTGTTCAAGAGGGTAATTCAGTCACTGTCTGAAAACATTTTTCTTGACATTTCCCTGATGCAGTCTCGCTGATCTTGTTTTTTCCCTCTCTCCAGGTGAATTATTTATCTTTCAATTCGTATAATGAGTGGGAACTTGCTACAGCATTGTCAGATAGTACTGTTGGTCTGTTCGACATGCAAAGCTGAGCTTTCCGTTGCATGTGTTTGGCAGTCATAATGATGTCCTTCAGCTTACATTCGAGTCTCCAAATTTAGTGTAGTTATTTTAAGTCACTCTGATCTTATTGGCTTGGTGACTTGTAAATCACAGTTGGCTGATGCTTGTCTCCATTACTAATATCTGGATCCATTACTAATATGAGGACTATAAAGTATCTGTCAAATCTTGTTGTAATGCTGCAGGTCTTTTGTCATTGTTGAATAATTTTGCCTTTGTATATTCTATGTATGTACATGAAAGGAAATGGTCAAATCTGGTGTTACTTTTGAGACCTGCTTATACTCTTCCTCAGCTAATTCTTCCTTGCCATACAGGCAACACCCTTGAGAAAAGTTTCTTTGATGACATTGCAATAGGATACCTCTACATTAGTTCATTTTAATAATCTTACAGATAGGTAATACTATTCAGTCACAATAGCTGAAGATTCTTGAGTCTCAGGCCTTAACCTTATCCAGCAGTTATTCTGACCCTTCTCTTAATTCATGCATTCTACTAAACTGTGATCGCTGCACTACCTTTGTTTATGATAAAGCTTTCTCACTAAACCTTAAATGATGTTTTTGCAGGGATGAGGTATTCCAGATAGAATGAGATCCTAATCATGAGACTGTACTGGCATCTTCAGGTGGTGATAGAAGGTTGATGGTCTGGGATCTTAACAGGTACCTCATGCCTGAATCCACAACACAAACCATGGTGGAGGAGTATCACTCAGTTTAATAGGAGTAACAAATAATGGTGATAATAACCAAAGAAAGAACCATATGGTTTTTTACATTTCTTGACTGAAGAAACAAAATTGCTGTTGCCTTAGGATAATCAGAGCGCTGCTTATTTTAGACCCTCTTCATTTACTTCTCTATCACATTCTACTTGAATATAATTTATTTGATTTGGTTTTATTTCTTCATGATTGGTGATGAGCAATTGGAAGGAGAAGCTGAAGACCGCCCCATCAGAACTTCTTTTCTATCATGGCGGTCACAAAGCAAAGATATCAGACTTTTCATGGAACAAGAATGAGTTATGGGTCATTTCAAGTGTGGCAGAAGACAATACGGTCCAAATCTGGCAGATGGCTGAGAGCATCTATCGTGATGACGATGACAATGGGGACTGCTGATTTTCCCAATTTTAGATGTTTAATTTTATTGGCATTTTATCGTAGTTCTCTGCTGATTTATGAACGAAAAGAGTGCCGTTAATATGTACTTGTATGTGGCATTGCATATCAACTTCATTAGGTGAGGATATTGAAGTAGTAGAGTACCGTTGATATGTACTTGCATGTTAACTTGCTACAGAAACCCACTTGAGTGACATTAACCTGGGAGGTAACTCACCCGACCTAACTTTTTGCAAGGAGAATGACCCTCACCTTAAACAACACAGTTAATGTTCTCTTTTTATTAATTTTTATCTCTCATAGCCGCATTAATGGGAATACTCCCATGTAAACATGAACTGTTTAATACGAAAAAGATCATACAACGACCTGCTACCTCTAGAGATGAGTTTTAAATAATATTAACCTATGCAGAATTACCAAGTTCAGGTGTCATATCCACCATTTGATACAACATGTTACGGGTACCAGACTCGGATCACAATGCCTCACCTAGCTTTTTTGGGGAATTAAAATATAAAGCTTCAAGGTATGCAGTAATTGTGTTACTAACTCCAACGGACCTCATTCTCTCTATAATCCTAATGTACTTGAACAGAAATGAGCCAACGGCAAGTCATCAATAAACCTGCCCTTTGCCTGCTCCAAATATGAATTCTAACAAACTACTACACCTCAATCCAAATTTCATTGTCCATGATTAATCTACCAGAGCACAAGATAGTTTAAACACAACCAACAATTAGCTGGACCACCAAAACCTCAATTCTTAGTGTAAGATGTGAAATTGAAACATCAAATTCCACACTACCACATGTAAATAAAAAAGGGAGAAACAGATTCTGTTCTTCCCCCTACCAACAACTCCACAACCCAGCGCCATCATACTGTCTTCGATTTTTGATCCAATGCTAAGACACCCCCCCACACACACACACGAAAAAGGGACCAAAACCAAACATTGAAAGGAGGAAAGAGCCATGAGGGCACATGGGATACTGCATATTTCTTTTTGAAGCTGATATGGAATACCACATACTTCACCACTCATGGTTTCTACTTGTGAGATATTTTGTACTTTCTGCAGCTCAAACAACTGAACACACCATGTGGTGCCAGAGCCCAGAAGTAAAACAAAGGGAGCAGAAACTGAGAAACGGAGCAAATGCATTATAAGTGTTTAAATGTTGCCACTCTTGACAGCAGAACCACGACAAACAAAAATAAGCCAGCATCAATTGCAAACTAACTGGTTTCAAATTCACATAATCTAAGAACGAGAACTTATCAACTTAGAGATCCATCAGCAAGAGGCGTTATTCATCAAAGAATGAATAAATACAACAGTGAGGAATAAAGCTTCCAGATCTTCACAAAAACCAAATCTCTTGGTTATTCTCTTCATGAGTTCTGCTAACTATATTCGTTCCATTTGTTCTGTACATGGCTGTTGATTAACAGCTGAAACTCAGACACCTACTAGGCCACCACTCAACAGCCGGAAGAATATTCTCAACTTGAACTCAACAAAGCAGAGAAGCTGGGAGAAATCCCAAGAGCGGGCACATAACAAAACGTACTTATTCCCAAGAACAAAGATGCTCTCCTAAGAAGTTCATCAACTTGCTGCTGTTGTACGTGTGCCTCCTGAAAAAGTAAAGCAAGTATCAATAAAAGGGAGGACAGACAGGAGGGTCAAACACAAAAACTAAGTTGTCCTTCAGCACTGGTACATCAACCCGTTTATCACTCAGCTCATTGAAAGTGAAGTCAAACTTGAAATTACTGGTTCTTTTGCCACCAACCCAGTTAAAACACAGAATAACTCACTTTCATTTAGGGTGTTTGGTATGACGGAAAATGTTTTACTAGAAAACGTTTTCCTCGAAATAAGTGGGTTTCGTACTTAATTTTCTGGTGTTTGGTAAGTACACAAAAAATATTGTCCCAAAAGCTTTTGTATATAGTCTAGGCAAACATTATGGAGTATGAGGGGTGGTTGGGGAGGAGGTGGGATGTGTTGGAGGGTGCGGAGAAGACAAAAAAAATGAAATGTCATAATGGAAGTCATTTTCCTAGTTCTCAAGGAGCTTGTTTTCGTAGAGAAAATATTTTTCATAAATTTTGACAAACCAAACATGAGAAAATTCGAAAACATTTTTTGGCTCCATACAGTACACACCCTTAAATCATATAAATGTCATCAACCAATGTATAGCATAGAAGCATGGAAACAGTTATTTTAACAGCCATTGTAAAATACATGGGATCTTACCTCTTTTTTATTTTTTTATATTTATCTAATACCGTCTGCCAATTTTAATTAACCTCAGTGAAATTAGAAAACAAACCTTTCCTTTCCAAATCCTAAAATAGAGAAGCTCTGGCAAAGATACCATGAGCTACCAAAATCTCAAACAGTCTCTTTGGATCAAGTAGATTTTACTTACTGTTCCAGTTCGCCAATTTCAGAGTAAAATCAAACACATAAAGATTCCTCTTTTGGCATTAATGGAACTAACAAAGTTTACAAGCTACATAATAGGTACAGCAGGTCACAAACTTTAGCATCTCAAATCCTTCTTGTCAGCATTTCAAACGTGTCTGGTAATCAAGCAGATCAATTTATTTTCTTTGTGATAAGGTAAGCCAAAACTTATATTCACATGGCATCCATTATATGATCATTTGCAGCAAAATATCAGACCGCCATTTACAATTCTTTTACCCACTCAGTAACTCAGGAGCAGATGGAATCAATATATGCTTCCAAATCATCTATTAAATCCAACTTCCACCCAAAAGCTAAAAGATTTATACAGTTTTCCCAAAAGATGCGCTGGTGTAATTTATCTTCAACTTGTCTTTGATTCTATTCTTTCTAAATACACCAGAATCTGCACCACAGAATTGTGATCCAGACTTTCTTGAACTCTTTCCTTGTCTTTACTCCATATTAGCAGGTATTAGCACAGTTCTTCCTTAGCATACATATATTTAGTTACAATTTACAAACAATCCTGGGACTTGTGGGCGACATTGAAATGCATAAGCTAATATTAGATATTCAGATAAATGGTTTCAGAATCTGAAGAAAGAATCTGCATCATTCCTACTTCTACCAAAAATTTAAAGTTCAGATGTACTTGAATTATCAAAAAGAAAGAAGTCTTAGATCTACTTGATTTTAGTTTTTATGTACTATTATAAATTGTTTTATTGATGACAACTATTTTATGCCAAAGCTTTATTAAAATCTGTCTGAATTGAGACCGAAAATTAGATGCTTGGATTCTCACACAGAACCCGCCAATTTTTTTCTGTTTCTTATCAAAACCGAGGAGTACTATCAAGCGTATCAACGCTTACCTTTTCATTTATTTGGAAATCATATTATGTAATATTAGTCTATTACCAATAAAATCCACTATATATACACAACATATGATGTACCATTTTATATATACACACGACAAATACATGTATAGCCCCTCCTCTGCTCCCCACTGCCAAGGCTAGTCGAGGATTAGCCATGGCCTTCAAATTCCAAAAAATCAAGGCTTACTACATTAACCGTTTCCAGGTTAAATTAAAGGGAAGAAGAGAGAGGAAGTCTAACTACAGAAACAGAATAGTGTGATAATTCAGGAAAAAAACAAGTATAAGTTCTCCGATTTACTAACAAAGGTTGAGTTAGTCCCAACCTGTTGTAAATGTGAGACAATGGAGATAGCTTTTACAGTCGAGAGTGATTTTCTTAATGATGAGTAAAGCAAAATTAAATGGCATTTCCACTGGACGAATAAGTAGTTTTGGATATTTGTGTTTGTTTTTTTCTTTCGTAGGAGGGAGAGGTTGGATAATATTGAGCTATTGGCTTGTCATGGTCCTAATGATGCTTGTGTTGCACTAGTGCTATTTCTTAATGCATTTGGTCGTCGGTGATGGTGGAGTTCTCGGAAAGATGGTGATACCTTGGAGTAGGAAGAAGAAGTTTCGCGGAGGTGTAAAGTGGAAGGGGATGCGGTGGGAGAAACATGGGGAAAATATGAATTAGGTCCTCTATGTGTTGCTCTGTTATGTGGGTAGAGAATGGCGACGGAAGATGGGAGGAAAAAGAGGAAGAAGATGGAGGAAAAGAGGAACAAGGCGGTGTTTGGTATTTTTTACCATGTCAACATAATATAACCTATACAAGCACTCAAATATAAGTGAGAATCACTTTTTGTGCTATTTTAGTGTTTTATGTTTAATAAGCACATTTTAGTGATTGTTGAAGTGTTTACTGTTTAATAGGTATAAGAGTCAGTTGAGGGGTCAAAATGAAAGGAGGTGCCAACTTGTGACTCAAATGTTCAATAGGCACATTTTGGTTGGCATTGGACTGTCTATAAGGCAAGAGTCAAATGAGGTGTCAAAGTGAAAAGTGGTGCCAACTTTAGGGGATGTCTATATATTTGTTTTTTTTTAATTTGCACACATTTCCTCCATATAGATTATAGAAGCACATATAAAATTTTACATTTATACACGCATTCCCTCTCCATTTTATATGACGATGTTTGACCAAATACGAGGTTTGAGATGTTGATTTTTAGTTAATAGTTACAGTGAAAAAATATTAAAGTGGTGGTCCCACTAGATGAGTTACTGTACTATAAAGATACCGTTTGTGAAAGTAAAGAACATTAGTCCTAGTTCCAAATGGTAAATTTGCTCATATGACTGAAGGACAATGCTTGCTTAGTTAAGTTATAAAGTAGTTTAAATAGAACATTTTTCAGATAATATCAACTCTAAGAGAAAATGCACATCAATTCACCTTTTCTCTTGCTTCTACCAGAAGTGTTGACTGTAGGTGAGCTATTACCCATAGCACACGCAGGAACCTCCTCCAGTCCAGAGTTTTGATTACCCAAGCATTGGAGAGTCTCAAATTCACAGTTGTTGTTGAAGCCTTGTCCATTTAATACAGTGTCGTCTGAGCTTTTACCTTCTGTCCCCGGGTGGAGGCAATAAACCTGATCATCACATTGTAGGTTGCAAGAGTTCACCACATATGCTCCAGGAAGATTAGGATTAACCATGTGCTGATATGCATTGCCACTCTTCATGGGCTTCTGGTATGGAAATGATCCAATTTCCCCTTCAATCCTTCCTCGTATGTCCACGAGCAAGCACTTGAGCCTAGCAACCTCGGCTTCCAATGGCCTGACCCTGCAGTTAGGGATGGGAAAATTAGCCCATGAAAACATAATCCTCCCAACCTGTTCAATTCAGCCCATTTGAAATTGGCTGATATGCAGCCCAAAAAGACCCATGAGAAATCTTGTCAAAAAAATTTCAAGAACACATTTTTTTGTTTGATATGTTATGTATAGTCATAAGAAAAAAAAGTTCTATTAGGATCTTTAAAGGTAATATAAAAAAAATTATAAAAGAACAAACAAAGAAATTAAACTTAGTAAGAATTGAGTTGATTGGGTTATGACCTATTTTAGCCCAACCCATTTCAGACCCGCCCATTTTGACCCACCCAAATGCAGCTCAACCCGCTAATTTGACACGCTTACCTGCAGCCTCTTCAAGAGTTGTTGATTTATAGCCCTCAATCTGATAACTTCGTTCTCTAATGAAGCAGCTCGAGCCTTCTTTTTCTCACGATACTTGCGAACGGCTTCCTTATTACCCACCGAGCGTTTCTTTCCTTTATTATTCTCTGTCGACTCTGCAGTATCATCGCTGGGGTTCTTATCCTCGTCTGAGGTAGGCACAATTTTGGTGTGAACATGGTAACAAGTGTGAGTGTGAGAGTTATTGGGGCCAGGTGGGTTACAAGTGTGAGCATGAGTACAGGCATGCACATCCTTGAGAATCTCATTGAAAAGGCTGTCCATGGAACTACTAAATTCACCAAAATTGGAACTTGATAACATTTCTGGATTAGACATTTCCAGTTCCCCATCAGCCATCATAGAAGCCTCAATAGTAACAAATAGGTCAAAATCTGCAGTAAAACACTAGCAATTAAAAGACCCTCGAATAATTTTTTACTTTATCTAATCAGTGTTTTGGATATAAAATTTCCAAATCCAACTAGAGTTGGATTCCAAATTTGGAGAAGTGCTCCAAACCTGTTTTCCAAGTCCATAATCATAAATTCCAAATAAAGTGCTCTCTTCTCTCCTTTGCAAAAAGTATAACTAAACACAACTTCGTAAATTTCAAATAAAATGATTTTTTTTTGGAATCTATGTCCAAACACGTAGTAAGAAACCCTCTACGCAATTTTGGTACCTCATTCAAACTAAGGTAAAAATCTAACTACTAGTCCATTCAATAATAGAGCAAACCCCCTAAAAAGGAAATGCAAGAAGACTAGGCATGAAGTTTTCAACTTGAGCATAAAAAGTAGGATGTTTATAATTTTTAATGAAAACCCATATCTCAAAATTGAAATTCAGACATAAAATTAATCTGGGTCAAAATCCATTAGCTTAAAAGAGGCAACCCGCCTAATCACTCCTTACAAAACAAGAAATATTAGAAGACAGAGCTAAATCCATGGATTAAGATGCTTCAAAATCAATAACAAAACAGTAAAATGAATTAAAATAATCGAGAAGGTCACAATCTGCATTAAAACACTATCAATTAAGAGACCCTTTACCTCATTCAAACTAAGAGTAAAACCCTAATTACTAGTCCAGTCAATAATAGGGCAAACCCCATAAAGAATATAAAGATTTCAACTTGAGCATTAAAAGTAGGATATTTATAATTTTCCAAGAAAACCCAAATCTTGAGATTGAAATTCTGACATAAAATTAATCTGTGTCAAAATCAAATTGAAGAAAAAATAAGACCATGGATTAAGATGCTGACAAATCAATAACAAAGCAGTAAACAGTAAAATTGAATTGAAATCATCAAAATTCACAAAAAATAAGCACTTACAATGAAGCTGAGTATGAAGAGGCGAGAAAATGGGAGTTGAGATGTATTGTGGGATTCTTTTTAATGACGGAAAACAAAGGGCCACTGCTCAAGATTCCACACACACTACTTCTTGCTGCTGCAAAATTGAGCTCTGTCTGTACCTCTTTCTGGAAATCTCAGGACTCAATTTGTTATTTATACCTACTTGAGGACCGATCCTAATTTTTTATTTTTTATTTTTTATACGGAATGAATTAGCGGTGCACAACGAACTGCTTTATTTGTCACTTGACAGTTTCCCATGTTTTGCTCTTTACCTTGAGATAAGTGTCTTATCATTTTTTTTGTTTTTTACTTTAATTATTAGATGTGATCTACCTCAACTATAAGTAAAAAAAAAGCGATAGTTGAGGTGTGTTTCTTTATTTAATTGGTGATAATTTAGATAGAAACTCTCAAACATGATAGTTAAGATAGAAAATTCAAAAAATAAGTAATACTTGAAGTGTTTTGTTTTACTCTTAACTTCTTTAATTTTTATTTTTCAATCTAAGAAGCAAACTTATTTCGTTTTCTTACCCAATGTTTGACACCCACATTAGACAATACTAGAAATTGGGCCACGACTCGATCCGTCCCGGTCCGCGAGATGGGGCTCGAGCGGGGCGGGACATGGTATGATCCCTCCTTGGCCGGCCCCGCTCGACCGACTCGTCCTGCTGTCCCCGCCGGTCGATACTAAACCCGACCAATTGTAAAAATAGCGGTTGCAATAACGATCGTTTACATTTTGGTCGATTTGGTAATGACCATTTTTGGCCTCCCCAACCCCTGCCGCTTTATATTTATTTTTAACCCTAAGTTATTATATTTACACTTCAACTCAATTTTCCAACTATAAATACCTCATTTCCTCCAATTGACCAAGATATATCAATTACAACCAAGAACATACGAAATTATAAAGAAACTACTAAAAGTATTTTCAAAATGGTAATTTATTATTTTATTTCATTGCAATTTTAGTATTTTTTCTATGCTTATTTGAATTTTTGCTCTGATATTTGTAATTAAATCTTGTATATTTCAATGAAATAATTAATAATATAAGAGACAAAAACAACATTGAGATATTTTCTTTACACTCTTAAAATCCGTCCGCTCGATTCGATGGGATCAGGCACGAGTGGACACATGTCGTCCCGTATCGATCCCTTTGCCGCCCGCCCACCGACACCGCCTTCTCTCCAGCCCGACCCCGCCCATCCCGATCCCACTGGCCAGCCCTAGACAATACTCCTACTATTATAAAAAAAAGTATATTATAATGATTCGATTTCCTCGGGTTTAAACATAATATATGACAAGTGCTCCATCTTTCACATGTTCATCCCAATAATTTCTATGTCAATCCTGCCTAGCTAGATTTATATATTAGCAGTTTGTACTAAAACAAATATTAATGCACTATTTCAAAAGTATCAGTTACTTAAATAAGACTATTTCAATTTTTATAAGCTCCACTTAAAAGCAGTATGTTTTGTTAATTAATTCAATAAATGATTCAAATTATTGTGATAACACGTTGACATTTAAGTAGATTGTGATAAGACGTTGGCATTCAAGCTGTTATTAAAATCTTAATTAAAAAGGTTAATATCTATATTTCTTTTATTAGATACCAAATACTATCTTCTAATTTGTTTCTTTCCTTTTCGTCATTCATTTGTTCTCTTCGTTTTTCCTAATTATTCATAGAGTATATTGAATCACATGCTGCTATTTAATGCTCTAATTTAACTTCTTGTCATTTTAAACCATGTAACTTGCCACAACATACTAATAAGCCTTAATCAATTAGTACGTCAATATAGCCCATAAGGTTATCTAGCACATGTTTTCAATATTAGAGTTGGATTCTCACTACTAGTGAGTCACTAGTGATTTATTAGCAAGTTTTCAATATATGGATTTCGGTTACGTAATCGTGGTGGAACCAGAATTTTCACTAGATAATTCAACTTTTATTAATATATATAAATATTAATTTTAACCTTATATATAAAAAATATTTTTTTGCCGAAAACAGTTTGGATAAATCACTAGCCACCACCTGGCTCCGCCCCTGCCTAGTGCCTACTAGAGTTGTAGGCAAGTTAGAATTGTTTCCGTAAGAAATTTGATGGTAAGTTTTAAGTTGTAGTAATTCTTGTGTACGTGAAAACGTCAGATAATTTTTAAATTTTAACTATTTAATCTAGGGTTTCTACTTTTTTCATATATGAGATTAAATTTTGCAAAGAAAAATTTTCTAGTAGGAAAATTATACATAATGTAACTTTGGTTTCTTTCCCTAAACTTAAAAAGTCACATTGTATTGTCGGGGAATAAGTGAAAGAATAAAATCAACCTTTGATTCTTTGAGAATTCTATATCAACTCTCCTAATACTATACCCCAATACCTAAGTTTGATGCAAAAGAAGAATATATTAAAGAGGTCATAAGTCATAACTAAGTTTGACAATTGCAAGAATTGTTTATCATTTATAAAGAAAAAGGAGAATAGTATATTCACTGTTTAGGAATTATTATTAATGGTTTCACTTCTAAAAGTTATAAACCCACGCAATTGGTTATTGAGATTAAAATAGAGCAATATTGTGATTCGCTTAAAAGGGAAATTACTTAAAGTTATAAATCCACTCAATTGGTTATTGAGATTGAAATAGAGTGTTAAATATACATAAAATATACAAGACAAGGCCAATGGCTTTCGGAAGCCCAAAGGAACAAGGCCCATCACGGGCTGAGTGTATATTTTGTATATTAGTCTCAGACTATTCTGTAATTGTATAGTTAATATCCAAATAGAATAATGTTTTAAAAGTAGAATAAGAATAGGGTTTTCGTATTTATAAAAATATGTAAAATGTATATATTGTCTTTTCAATTAATGAAATTAAGGAAGGGGATTATTTCTTTCACAGAGAAATATTGATTGATTTCTTCTTTTCAAATTATAAAGGGTTATGTTCACCCATATTTGACTGTTGTGTTATTGACATTAATGAAAAATTCAAATGGTTCTAAAGTTATGAAATACTAACAATTTGTGGATGTCTATATATTCCTAATGAGATTAATTTTAGCAAAGGAAAGTTCTCTAGTAGGAAGAAACTGTATTATAACTTGATTTCTTTCCAAAAAAGTTAGCACCTTTTTTTTAGAATAAGGAGTTCTTCTCAATTTTTTTGCACTGATTGTTCTTCAAACGCACCGGTCTTTAATTTTTGCTCCTGCTACTTATTTAAAGAAAATATTCAAATCTACTTCTCAAGGCATAATATGTAATATTTTTATTTTATGAAACTGAAATTTTATCTCGCTCGGCATAAATTCTATAGGAACTAAATTATGAGACATAGTTTTTTAGTATTTTTCAAATTATGTTTGAGTGTTGAAAAATGGACATAATTTATGTGGATGTTATGATACATATGCCGAAATTAAACATAAACTATGTCTTACAAAATCTAAATTATGCCGCGCCAAAAAATATTAAAAGACAAAAATTAAAAATTTAAGGGACAAAAATTAAAGATTACCCAAAAATAAGAACATTTGTGCTAATGATCCTTTCTTCTCAATTGTAACAACCCAAGCCCATGTTATGTGTATTATTTATTAGCTTTGGCTCAACATACCTCAGGAATTCCTATGTGAAATGCGTCTTAAGTTATTGCATTAGAAGAAACATGGTAATATATTGAGTATACTATCCAATGCCTTTTTTGTATAACAAATACTGATTGAAGCTGAAATCAATAAGAATGCAGAGCAATGCTTACAGGTTTCTGAATAAATATAAACACAAACCAAACAAATCTTTTCCAAACTAAAGACAACAATGGGATAATGTTCTACAAATCTGCTAACATATTTCAATGGAAAGTGATGATCGAACACCAAAGAAGCAGGGACACTAATATTGCTAAAGCGTTTGCTTGCTTCGACTTGTCAATCTTTTCTGCTTCAAGCAAAGCAACCTTCTCCTTCTCCGAATAGGTCCGATAATCAGTGTAGTTCAATTCCGTGAAAACATTGTTAAGCTCATCGTATATCCAATATATATCTTTGCATCTATGAAAGACGCAACATTGCATAACCAATTTCCCCGAGAGTGCAGTTTGCATTTGATTCACGCGATAGAAACAGCTATGTTGTGGGGGAGAAATTGTCCCAAACTTCTTTTCTCTGAAGTTGAAGTAGGAGATACAACTGTATGGATTTTCCAGTTAAATAAAGGACCCCATTGAGGAAAATACATCTCCAAGGCATGAGAAAATGATTAGACGGGCAATCGATCTTTCTCCAAGAAGAATCGGTTGACTATAGGCGCTGGAGTCGGCATGTCTGAGTATGTAAACTATGTGGTGGATACGATAACATTCTTCTTTAGTAAATTAATTTTATCCGAAAACATATGAAGCAACTTGTATTTTTCCGTTGTAAGATCAAATTCCAGGAACAATTGAGAATCCAATGGGGACTTCATGTGATTCACAGAGAAAGGCAAAGCTTTTATCTCCCCAGTGGTGACATTGTACAAGTAAACTTGAGTATCTCTAAAGCTATACAAACAAACAAGGCTATTGAAATGATTAGATCAAATACTCATCTCCTTATCGTAGAAATAATGATGAGGCACGATTAGTTGTACAGGAAATCCTTCTAATCATCATTTTTTTTGCTTTGTTGCAGGATTCTCTTTCTCACTAGAATGTACTTCTAGTTCAAACAAAAGACGGGTGGCAGTGGGGCGGGCTTGAGAACGAGCAATGTGAGACTTTATAAAGTTGATATTATGTCGTATCAAATTGTTCCAAGCTTTAGAAACACAGTTGAATCATATAAGAAACTTGGCAGGGAGCCATGATAGGATCTCGAATAATATGTCGTCAAAACAAATTTAAAGTTTTAAGTTTTCAATATTTGTGTTGGATTCCCATACTAGAGTTCTAGGCAGGGGCGGACCTCCCTTGTGCACATTTGTTCACGTGAACAAGCGTATTTTTTTTTTGCAGTGCTATTTTCCACTTTTGAACAAACACATCATCCTCATTCCCTTATATAAGATTGTGATTTTTTTTCGAACAACCACTTCAAACGACGTAGATCCGCCACTGATTCTAGGCTAGTTAGAATTGTTTCCATAAAACAAATTGATAACTTTGTAGTAATTTCCTTTATATAAGGAAAAGAAGAACAGATGGATACTCTATTTCTTAGTTCTACTTAGCTATTATTGAACAGTAGATACATTTCTTAGGCCACCATTTAGATTCTGATCATATTTTTTAAAATTGTTCAAATATAACTTTAGAGACTAATAAAACGTTAGACTATTGTGTAACGTTTACAAAATTTTAGATAGTAATCTTTCATAAGATTTTAGGTTGACAAAAGGAATCTTATAGATTTTGGTCTAAAGATCAATAAATTGCAAGAGAAATAAAACAAGGGTCATTAATTACTAAGCAATTATCACATAAAAGACAGCCGGCGAAAAACTCCTAGTCCTAACATCCTCCGCAATGGCGAGCCACGTGAAGCAAAGTAGTGCAACTGCACCATCGTTTTGGAAATTTTCGATCAAAGCGGCGTCGTTTTGGATGAAAGCGGTCGCGTTTAATTTTCTTCGATCAAATTTTTTTTTGTCGCAAACATCTCTGCACCACTAGAATTTGCTTGATTCTAGAGCAAGAACTAAACCCCACATAATTAACTATTGAGATTGAAATAGAGCAATATTTATCATTTCTTATCCTCCGCTAAAAATAAAATTTCAACAGCAGCAAAGGAAAAAATATGATATTTATTGTAACAGTTTGATCATCTCATATTTCAGATTTGATCCAAAGAATTGCAGAATAGCTACCCTCAATCTCCATGGACTTATTAGCTAAATGGAAATTGACACATGTAATATGCTTAATAGTTTCTCGTGAATTTTCATGTTTTGACAACTTTCTTTCTACTATCACAATTTTTTTCCTTTCTGTTCTTACAAAAAAAATCTGGGATGTTCTAAGGCTAATAATTCATAGTGTATGAATCATATGCTGCTATGTTATGCTATAAATTCAACATAGAACAAAACTGGTTGAATTGAAATCAATAATAGGAACGCAGAGCAACGTTTATAGCTTCCCTAATAAAAGAAAACACAAACTAAACAAATCATTATCAAACTAAACACAACAACAACAACAATACATACACAATGTAATTCCACAAGTGGGGTCTGGAGAGGGTAGAGTGTACGCAAAACTTACCTCTACCTTGAGAGGTAGAGAGGTTGTTCCGAAAGACCCCGGCTCAAGAGAAAGCATGACAAAATAAAAATCAGACAAGAACTAATGAGTAAAGAAGACATGACAAAGAAACGATAAATAAAGAAAGTACCAGTTACTGCAGCAAACTAATACGATAATTGAAATATAAGAAATAACATATAGTGACAGAAACTACAAAGATACTAATACACCTATTAGTCTGGAAGGATACACGAGAAGACGCACTATTATCTACTAACCTTCTACTCTAATACGCGTCCTCCACAACCTCTTATCTAAGGTCGTATTCTGTAATTTGCATCTGCGTCATGTCATGTCCATTAAACAAAAGACGACAATGGAATAATATTCTCAACAAAATTGCTAACATGTTTTAATAGAAAGCCATGAGCGAACACCAAAGAAGCAGGGGCATTAATAATGCTTGTTGTTGCTAAAACATGTGATCTCTCCGACTTGTCAATCTTATATGCTTCAACAAAGTCAACAAAATTTTCCTCTGAATTGGTGGGACAGTTCAATTTCGTAAAACCCTCGTTAAGCTCATCGTATGACCAATCACTATCTTCCTGTCTCCCATTACAGTCGAATCAGCATTGCATAACTAGTTTTCCCGAGAGTGCAGTTTGCATTATATTCGGGCGATTGAAATTACAATATTGTGGGGGTGAAATTGTTGGAAATTTATTAGACGTGGAATAAGTTAATCATATTAATTATGACTCGAATAATTGGGGTCACGCACGTAGGAAACATGGTTTCCACACACGTCTACAAGTTGTGTCAAGATCGTAAATTTTCTAAGTGAAATAGATATTGATGCACGTATACAAATGTTTGAGACTTAAGTTGATGGGCGGTTATTGGCCAAATGACAAATGGTTTCACGTTGGTAAATGAAGGAAGAAGTGTATAATGTGTTAAAGATGAAGCTTAGTCATGAATCGCCATGGCCAACTCTCTGAAGTTGTGGCGTGGCGGCCTCCTCGCAGGGCAGCTGTGACTCTCTGAAGTTGTGGCGCCGCGGCGTCTCCCTGCAGGGCCGCGGCGCCGACAGTCTAGAGGCTTCGACGGGAGACGAAAAGACACGACTCTTAGGTTGGTTTTTGAGGCATTAAACCTCCATTACATCCCAAATGAATTCAGCCATTATTTGGCTGAATTAACACTCCATAATCAAGGCCATTATATGGTCATTCAAGGCCTGGGCAATTGGAAAGTCATCTTCTCAACACTATAAAATGAGGGCCTTTGGCTCATTTGCAAAAACACTTTTGACATTCACTAAACAATTCTGAAATTGTCTTCCTCTCTTGCAATCACAAACACTCAAAGATCTTTCTTCCAAAGCAAACACTTGAGTTCCCTTTGCTCATTTGTTTGATTGTTGTTTTATCTTGGGATAAGTTTCTATTACAACCGTTGAAAGAATATACGGGGCAATATTATCTTAAGGATAGATCAAGAATTTGGTCGACTCAGCAAGCCCTCATATTTAATCATTTTCAGATTTCTTACTCACTTATTGTTGTTGTTGCATTCCCATTTTCTTGTTTCTACACATATTTCCCACAGAAATTGTCCCAAACTTCTCCTCTCTGAAGTTGAAGTAGGAGATACAATTGTTAGTTGAATAAAGGACCCCTTTAAGGGAAATACAACTCCAAGGCATAAGAGAACACTTAGACGGCCTACAGGAAGAATCGGTTCCAAGAGTTAGAATTCTGGTCTTTCGTTGATTATTGTTCTCCAAAACAAATATGAATCAACTTGCATTTTTCCGTTATAACATCAAATCCCAGGAAGAATATAGGATCGAATAGGCACTCCACGTGATTCACAGAGAGAGGCAAAGCTTTTGTCTCCCCTGTGGTGACATTGTACAAGTAAACTTGAGTATGTTTAAAGTTATACAAGCAAATTAGGCCTTTGCAATGATTTGAGCAAATACGCATCTCCTTATCATAGAAATAATGACGAGGCGCGACTAGTTCTAAAGGAAATCCTTCTAATCATTGTTTTTTCTCCTTTGTTTCAAGATACTCTTTTTCATTAGGAAATCATTCAAGTTGAAATAAAAGGCGGGTGGGGCGGGCTTGAGAACGAGCATGGTGCAATTTCATAAAGTCTGGTTGTTGTATCAAAGTATTCCAATCTTTAGAAATACATTTGAATCGCAAGAGATGTTGGTATAATAATCTGTATACGGTTAAATAATGTTTCAACACAATCTGTTAAACACTTAGTAAAACCAGACTACACAGTATAAAAAATACTTAACAATAAATTAGTGATGAAACAGTGAACGAAAATAAAATCTGTTTTGGAAAATAATTTCAGAATATAATCGAGCCCACTTAGTTCAAATGTGTCGCCATGAAATTATTCCCTCACGATTTCGAGGTTAATGGAATATCGCCTCAGGATAGAACGATTATCTTACCAGGAATAGTAGTACTCCAAATTAGTAGCGATGAACCACTCAACGGCGATATCGCATGAGAATGAAGACAAAATTTTGAGTTGAAGGCGGAAATTCGAGAGAAGAATTGAATGAATAAATTCTTGGAACAATCAGAATTTATAGATTTTGAGAATGCGATTACGAATGTTTGCAACCATTCAGAATAGTCACCAAATGTTGGAGGGAAATTCGAAAAGAAAGGACTTAAACCGGACGGGTCGGTCGCGGATCTTGGGTCGATCCGTTTGGATTTATTTTTAATTAAATAAATAATTAATTAATTAATTAAAGAAACGTTTGTCCAAAAAGATTATCAATTGATCCGGCGAAGCGATGCGCGAGGATCCTTCCTCTCAACCCTTTTAAGAACTAAAGAAGGTGTAATGTAATATATAACTCTCTTTCATTCTCTTTTTCGATGGGACAAAAAGAACTTTTAATCACTTTAATTTTCGTTCCATCATTTTCATTACCGATATGAAACACAACAAGAGAGACTTACGAGGGAGCCATGTGAGGACCTCGAATATTATTATGTCTTCAAAACAATAATTTTCCATAATTGTGCAGGAAGCTAGAGAAACAATGAAAGCAACTTGGAGTATGCAGACAGAGTAAGGTAAAACGCTATATAGATCATAAAGTTACATATAAAACATGTTTTTAGGAAAGTTTTCAATATTTATGTTTTTAATTTTATTTATAAGAAAGTTCAACTTGTTCCAATAGGAATTTTGACAAGTTTTACTCCTCTATATAGGTTAAGATCTACTTTTTTTGCTTCTGTTATTGAAATTAATGGGAAAAAATCAAATGATTTAATCAATTTGATTATGTTATGAAAATCAATTTATATGAGGTAATATTTAGTTAAGGAAATTTATATGAAAATCAATTTGAAGATCTGCTCCATCTTTTTCTCAAGTACTCATCTACAGAAGAAAGAGGGCTGCTTTGGTCCTGACTACTACTGAAGGATGTGGAATTATCATAATTCACATCAAGAAATGCAAGACTTAAATGGGACTCTGCACTTGAATCTGGATACACTTCATCATCATTATATTCTTCTGAATTGTTATGTTCAGAAACATTCGCTTCTTCGTTCCCATCTTTCTTCCCCTTTAACTGAACGGTTTCGTCGTCGGGTTCGTACACGCAGCGGAATTTAAAATTTTATATTTCAAATCCAACAACGCAGTATCTTGTAGTATGATAATTCAAGCTTTGTGTAGTCAAGGTGCACACTCAAAGATCTCTTGATTTGCAAGTTCTCAAGAACTTTGATGTAATTTTTTAACTTTAAAAATGCTAGAAATTTATTCAGAGTGTTAGAAGAGATTAACCCCTCTTAGGTTTCAAGTATGTAAAATGGAATGAGAACCCCCTCGATTTATAGTTGAGAGGGAGAACCAACCAGGGGTAAAATAGTCATTCGGACCCCCTGGACGCGCCTTAGAGCCGCGGCCCTTGGTAAGTGGCGTCGCGGCCCTTCCACGCCACAGCGCGCGACCCTTAATCGATGAGTCGCGCCTCGCGATTTCTTCTTCCATTTTTAATGTCCCGTTATCAACCGAATATTTATATAATCTCTTCCTAATTACATCGTTGATCAACCGAATATTTGACTTGTGTTTACCGCTTGCCTCTGCGTATTGACACCAATTACATTAGGATCTTCACGAACTCTAGATCGCTAGGAAGACGAACCTCAATATGTAAAGTTTAGCTATACAAAATATGTGAACCGAACCTCTATGTGGGAAGATAAAATACTTTCATTCACGACACACTCAACCAAGCTTAGGATTCGTCAAGTGTCTATCCAAATGGCTTGATCAATCTATCTCATCTATATTAGTTGACAACAGGACCATATCGAAGACATGTCCATTGCGTTGGCCAACGACTTAGTCAACCTAATGTCTTATGAGAACCCCAGTGCTCTCTCGAAGATGCATTCGAGGAATGAATCTTATCCTTGGCTCAACTACCACCTTTAATCTACTTCGCAATGTACTCAAAACAAGTCGCGTCTCAACCTATAAGGCATTTGAGCTTAAGACAGGATCAAAACACATTGCTCCGTAAATAAGGTGATATCGACCTCAAGTCTAAGGACTTCTATCTCCCACACACTACACACTGAATACACCAAAGACATATAAAACAAATAACATATCAGTAGGGTATACCAATACTTCAACAAGTATCCATGTGTCCATCACGAGTTGTCATAACTCGTAGCAAGTGAGACATACTACATCTCCGAAGGATATGATGCAGACCGCATGCCGACATATAACATATCACCTAATCTTGATTATCATTAGTCGAGGCAGTTTAAGAGCGTCACACTATGATATTAATTCTCACTCCATTAATAACCACGTAACCTCTAGGGATGATTTATAGAATATTATAGACAATCAATTAATAATTCAACAAATGCAAATGCCATAATAATAATCAACATTATTATATATTAATACGAATGTGTATAAAGTACATTTGTCCTAATACAGATTGTCTCTAGGACATACATATACTTTCAATCTCCCACTTGGCCTAGAGCCAATCACCAACATATCTAATACCCATGTTCTCAAAATGACCATTATGTTTTACCAAGCTTAATGATTTAGTAAACGGGTCTGCTAGATTATTGTCAGTGGGAATATAGTGTATCTTGATATCTTCAGCTTCCACCATCTCTCTCAGGATGTGGTACTTCCTCGGTACATGCTTGTTTCTGTTTGTTGATCTTGGTTCTTTTGCTTGTGCAATCGCACTAGTGTTGTCACAATAAATAGTTATTGGACAACTAGCACTCGGAACTACTCCTAGTTCCTTGAGAACTCGTAAATCGCGAACCTTCCACTCGAATGTACTCGCCTCGATGAGTCGAATCGTGATAGTAGCTTGTTTGGAACTCTTCTAGCTCACTGCTCCTCTATTGAAAACAAAAACGTAACCAGACTGAGATTTGAAATCATCAACATCTGTCTGGAAACTAGCATCTGAGTAACCGGTAGCAACCAACTTCTCATCACCACCATAGACTAAGAAGTAATCTTTAGTACGTTTGAGATACTTAAGAGTACTCTTGACTGTCTTCCAGTGTTCCTCACCAGGATTCTGCTGGAACTTGAAAGTCATACTAAGTGCAAATGCCACATATGGCCTAGTACAGGTCATGGCGTACATGATTGATCCTATAGCCGAAGCATACGGGATCCTCTTCATGCGCTCAAGTTCTACAGCATTAGAAGGACAACCCTTCTTAGATAACTTGATGCCTTGACCCATCAGAAGACCGCCTTTCTTGGAATTTTCCATTGAAAAACGTCTAAGCACTTTGTCTATGTAGATTGACTGTGACAGCCCCAAAAATCTGTTATGTCTATCTCTATAGATCCTAATTCCCAAAATGTAGCAGGCTTTACCCAAATCCTTCATCAAGGTCTGACAACGACTTAACCGACTGCATGAGAGCCTTATTGTCTCTCATTATTAATATGTCATCAACATATATAACAATGAAGACAATGCCCTCATCCTTGCGTTTAATATAAACACAAGGATCCTCTTTGCTTCTGACAAAATCAAATGACTTGACAACCTTGTCAAAGCAAATGTTCCAACTCCTAGAGGCTTGCTTAAGCCCATAAAAGAACTTTTGTAGCCTGCACACTGCATTTGGTCTGGACTCAGAAGAGAAACCCTCGGGTTGTCTCATATACACTTCCTCAATTAGATTACCGTTGAGGAATGCAGTCTTGACGTCCATCTGCCAAATGTCATAATCATAGTGTGCAGCTATCGCAAGCAAAATCCGAATAGATAGGATTTACCACATAAGAGGATTAAGAACAATAACATATAATGCTACACAAGTATCGGGGTACTTTTGTCCCGACCCGGCGTCCTAATTGGACACCATTACTGACTTATCACACTTAATCCAATCGACGCCAAGATCAATAAAAAAAATCCGGCAGCATAACGATGCATCTATAACATATGTCCAAAGTAGGCAAGCCGACAAGGCTGCCTTACATAAGGGTGTACCTGTCTCCTATGGAGTCACAACTAACGACGTGTAATAACGCGGGCTGGCGACAAGGTGCCACCAAATAGTATCACATGCGGCGGGAACACCCCACCACGAATATAACATCATGACTAACCAAAGCAGGTTTATATATCGTTCAACCCACAATCGTCTGCACCTGCAGAGTCTGATAATGACATATGAGCGAGCGTAGGTCGAATTAAAGATCGTACCAAAGCGACTAAGCTCGAATCAATGGAGCCCTCCCAAACGGTGAGTGGAAACTCTGTGGCGGATCACCAACACGAGAACATGTACTGCGGGCGTGAAACGCACCCAGGAAAGGGGGTGGTTAATAATGTCTTGAGTATGTAAAACATATAGAATCGTAAAGCGAGCATAAGCGGCGATAGATAACAAGAGGCATGTAAGATTATCGGATACCAATCCCAGTACCGTGGAAGACGGAGAATCAACCGTGCCTTACGAAATGAAGTCATCGCGCTTATGAAATGAGTCAATGTGCCTTATTAAATGAGAATCAGTATACCTTTCAAAATGGGATCACTGCGTCATTTTTAAAAGGGAATTCTCTTATGCACTTTTCAAAGTATGAAAATCATGTCAAAATCGGAAACACGCCCATAGACTAAATACGCATCCTATTACGACGTATATATCACGATATCACGAAGCGTGCTCGTGGAATTCCAACATCATTTGTCGGCGTATGCATGTAGTCGTGTCAAAATCATGAACTCCTACCCTCAGAATATAATAGCACGGGACTCGAACCCGTCTAGGTACATATATATCATGGGACTCGAACCCAAGTAAGTATATATATCGTGAGACTCGAACCCACGTAAGTATATAGAATAATATAATGTCATGGGACTCGAACCCGCATCATGGAGAGCTAATCCATGGAATAATAATAAACCGAGAGTTGAACCCGCTTGGGACTCGAACCCAAGTAATATAATAATAATAGCCGGGACTCGAACCCGGAACATACAATATATTGTCGGCTCGCTATGTAAGGGACTCGGTGAAGTGAAATACAACACTTGCACGAATAACTATCATGAGAAACCATATGCAAGAAGAGATCATCTTATTACTTTATTAGAAGGTATAACACGTCTTCTACTTTAGAAAGCCTAAGGAATCATTAAGTCATGAAAGATTAAGGATAGAAGGAATAACACACCTTCTACTCTAAAAAGCTCAATTATACAACGTACGTCCGCCGTATGTCCCTTCTCTTATAACACCCGAGACACTAACACTTGTAGTCTCAACCACTTTCACTTTCCAACATCAAGCAACTTACAATATAAAGCCAAGTTATTCATACTCATCAAATCAATTCACTTTCACCTATAGAATCATGTCACTTATCCTCCTTAAATCAAGTAATTCCTTTCATATACTATAATGAATCTGATTTACGATAACAGATCCTAATTGCCTAGCTAAACCATTACAAGTCGTTAGTAGTTTATATCTTTTATAACGATCTTATCAAATCAGCCGTGATCTAGAAATGTAAAATAATTTTGTTTTATCTTAGTTTCTATGCAGATGGAAGTCTAATCATTTCAATATAGTTGATTGTCGATACATTATTCATGTAATGCTGCAATGACTTATTTTAACATGTTTATTAAAAATATACCTTCTTATTTATTAAACCAGTTCCAGCGTTTAATACTTATTGGTTACTTTGGATTTGCAGAGTCAAATTGGCTTCAGTGCTTACTAAAGACTCTCGGGAATACTAACCTCTTTCCTATGTGCCTTGATAAAGACTTAGGAATAACTTTAGACATGCTTTTAGCAAAGAATCAATAATATAAATACTACTTAACTTCTAAGAGTAGAATAACTTATGGAATAACATCACAGTTATCTTCATACACAGAACATGCCAAAAGAAAGAAGGAGCTGTCTTAACATACCTTTTAGTCGAACTAGCCAACTCAATATCAAGATACGTCCCGTCTCGTACGTCAATCTATAATAAAGGGTAAGACGCCCGTTAATTCTACGATTTCTAGCGTAAGTTGTATCGAAAGACGACTTCATTTTCTTTAGAAATTCGGGTATCACTTTCTCTATTTATCTGCGTATCCACAATTAACCAACAAGCCAACAATACCAATAGCCAACCACCATTCCAAGGTGTAACCAAAACAATCTCAAATACTCCTTTTACGCCATAGTGTACATTCCTTCTCTTTTACACTTATACAATTCAACAACTTCAATAACCAAGTCGATTAAGTCCTATAGTTAACATAAAACACCTTTTCCATTTTAATCCTTTTAGGACATGTATTTGTGATTACCATAATGTGTATGTATATGCATAACTCATATTTTCGTCACCATAATTTTACCAAAACAGCCCCTTAAATTACAATACAACATGTCCACTAATTTCCATACAAATTCGGCCAACAACATTACCAATTCCATATTTTCTTTATTAACTTTTTATAATACAATTCATGTTCCAATAATTCCTTATGAACACTATAATCTAATTATCAAGATTTCTTCTTCAATTCCCACATGCAATTTGTGATAATGATAACAATACAACCATTGAACACAACAACTCCTATATTATGATAATTAATGATCAAATAACTATCAAACATTCATACCAAATATTGAATAAATCTTAATCAAGTGAAGAAGAAATCAAACTAATGCATTAATTCATGAAATAGAGTTTCAAGTGATTCAATAGGAAAGTCCTAATTAAGTAATTAACTCATAACCATTGTCGTGTCAGAACTAATACAAACCAGCGTAAATGGAAATAAAAACAAAGAAAAGAAAAGAAACTTGACAAAGTTGTCTTGATCACATGTTGTAGCCTCGCTTTCGCCTCCCCAAAGTATGATTTAGAATTATGTACAAGATGTCTCCTTAGGTCGGGGTTTTAGGAATTATATCTTGCAAAAATCGTGTGCACTGGACCATACGCCACGCCAATTTCGCCGGATCTGGAAAAAGCGCGTCGCACCGCGCATCTGCTTTGGCTGGCACTGCAGTGTCGAAAGTACTGCAACCTCTCTGAATATTAGGCACTGCGGTCCTGCATTACGGCACCGCGGTGCCGGTGGCTTGCCATTCTGGATTTTCTGATTTTTCGTTATTTTCTCGTCCGGACTTCGTCTGATTTCTTCTATACTTCCCGGGACTTCTTAGGCTTCATTTCTTGGTCTTTTCTTGTGCAATTACACCTCAATTAAGCTCATTTCATCTTCTTTTTGCCATTTCCCCATTTAGGACCGATGTGACTCAATAGAAAGAAAAACGACTATAATACTATACTAAACACAAACAAAATGAGTAAAATACTAACTAAAAATGACTCAAAAAATGTATTTAAAATATGTCTAACACCCTGCACAGAGGCGCCACAACGCCAAAACTTCAGAGAGTTGTGCAGCTCTTCTCAGCCGCGCTCCCGATGGTAATTCCAGAACCCTAAACCCCAATCCAGCCAGAGTCATGGTCCAGTCACTCGCAGTCAACGGGGTATTTTTAAACCAAAGAGACATTTTAATTTGAATTCTAATGTTCTTAATTCTTCCTTACCCCATAATCCTATTTCTGCCTTAAATGACCCTAATTGGAAAATTATCATGACCGAGGAATATAATACTCTTATTGATAATAAGACGTGAAATTTGGTACCCCATCCTTCTGGTGTTAATATTATTCGGTCTATGTGGATTTTTGTTCATAAGAAAAATTCTGATGGTTCATTTGCAAGGCATAAGGCTAGACTTGTAGGTGATGGTAAGACTCAGCAGGTTGGTGTGGATTATGGTGAGACATTTAGCCCGGTGGTCAAGTCGGCTACCATTCACATTGTGCTCAGCTTGACTCTTTCAAAATCGTGGCTCATTCATCAGCTAGATGTGAAGAATGTTTTCTACATGGTGATCTTCAGCCGACAGTGTATATGCATCAGCCCTTGGGGTTCTGGGATACTAGATATCCTAATCATGTATGTCTATTGAATAAGTCCTTATATGGGCTTAAGCAGTCTCCACGGGCTTGGTATAAGAGGTTTGCTGACTATGTTTCGACTATGGGTTTCTCGCACAGTAGATCTGATAATTCATTATTCATATATCGTTGGGGGTTCTTCTATGACTTATATATTTTTATCTGTTGATGATATTATCTTGACTGTCTCTTCTGATGTTTTGCGAAAGTCTATTATGACAATGCTCAATTCTGAGTTTGTCATGAAAGACTTGGGTCCATTGAGTTATTTTTTGGGGATTGTACTCACTCGTCATGCAGGCGGATTGTTCTTATCACAGAAGAATTATGCAGCAGAGATCATTGAGAGAGCTGGGATGTCATCCTGTAAGTCCACTTCTACTCCAGTTGATACTAAACCCAAGTTAGGTCTTTGCGAGCTCTCCATGAGAATCGACCCATTATCGCGATCTTGCAGCGTCGTTCGATGTCGGCGTTCACGCGACCTGATATTACATATGTCGTACATCAAGTGTGTTTGTTTATGCATGATCCTAGAGTTGAACATATGAATGCGCTCAAACGCATTCTTAGGTACATTCAGGGAACACTTGAGTATGGTTTGCATTTATATCCTTCATCGACGTGTACACTTGTCTCCTACACAGATGATGATTGGGTTATTGCATGTTTTTAGGTAATAACTTGGTCTCATGGTCTGTCAAGCGTCAATCAACGCTTTCACGTTCAAGTCACGGTAGAGTATAGAGGGTAGCCAATGTGGTTTCGAGCCACGTATTGGTTACGAAATATCTGTTAGAGCTTCGTTGTCCTATTGAGAAGGCTACCGGTGTATTGTGATAATATAAGTGTCATCTACCTTTCGTAATCGATTCGACACAGTACTAAGCACATAGAGATGGATATTCACTTTGTTCGAGAGAAGGTAGCCAAAGGACAAGTACGCGTCTGCCATGTTCCTTCAAGATATCAAATTGCAGACATCTTTACAAAGGGTCTTTCCTCGGTCCTTTTTGAAGATTTTAGAAACGATCTCGTCACGAAGACGCACTTTGCTATGATCGGGGTGTGTTAAAGCATATGGTCCAACCCATATGTTGTGGCCCATTCGACGAGACAATGGCCTAGAAACCGTGTGTGGCCTGTCCCTTTTCCTTCGTATATTTGGTGAATATTAGACTTAAGATTGTACCTTAATTAGTAGTGTAATATTACCATAATTGTAAACTTAGTCTTCAAATAGAATAGTGATTCCTAGGTAGAATAGGAAGAGGATCTTCCTTGTAGCTTGTATATATATGTCTTTCATTAATAAGAATAATCAAAGAATTATTTCTTTCATATATAGTAACGAAGTTACCATTACTAATTGACTACGTTATGTGGTTTCATTCACTTTATCCCTTTGACTATAGATCGTTGCTCAAGATGGACAAAGAAGCATGGGCGGAGTCACCTTAGGTTGAGAATAGTCCGTTGCACATCTTTTGTCGGTCCGGCGAAAGTTACGCGGTATTTAAAAATAAAATATTAACTATTATGAAGATATATTTAATTTTGCACATTCTTAGCATAAGTGAGAAGAAAATTAGCACATCCTTCCTGACTCCGCCACTTAAGAAGATATGGCATTGTAGTGGAAACGTTTCTCCTTACCTTTTTCCCTGCCCCAACTCCAAGAATTAACAGTAGTTTTATACTTATATCTTTTTCTTAGATCCAAACTTTCGAAAAATGAGCAGTACTACCACTGAATAATGTGTGGAAAGAACAGTACATGACAAAAAAATATAAAAGAATAATGCATCAAACCAAGCTCTAAGTGAATTTTGTGGACAAATTTAAATGGCTACGGATGACTTTTAATTTTATGTATAGACATGTAGTAAGGTATTTTAGTAGTGGGTCATGGTTTGGTTTTGGCATATACAACAATATACCCGGTGAATCCCCACAAATGATATCTAGAGAGGGTGATGTACGCGGCCTTACTCCTGCCTTGCGAAGGTAGAGAAGTTATTTCCGATAGACTATTGTCTCCGGTGGTTTTGGCATATGCCTTAAAAAAATTCTCTGTGTGATATATATATATATATAGAGAGAGAGAGATGTAAACGTCAAAAAATCAAATCTTGATCACCAACACAGTACCTGGATCAGTTCAAGATCAGCACGAAATCATAAAAGTTGGAGGACCAGTGTTGAAGAAAAGGAAGTATTATGCTTTCAAGACGTTTTTATGCTAAACATGATAAATTGAACTCATAATTCATTAGATTTTTTTATGAATATCAACTAAGTATTGGAAGTAAATTGCTTCCGAATTTTCAATCATTTGATAACACCAATCGTTGTTTGATAAATGCTCACTATGAATCAAATCAATAGAGTTTGATAAAACCTACTACTATTCAATGGCATGAAAGCATGAATTCAGACTGCATTAGTAGTCTGCAATTGCAATAAGACACTTATTCCCAAGTCAATTCCCATTTAGCGGCCTAATAGTTTCCATAACAAATACATAGAGCATAATCAATTTGCAAGCAGCATTCACACCACCATCTTTATGTTTCAAAACAATGACAATAGCAAATCCAACTTCTTGGACAATCTAAATCAGTATGTTCAGGTACATTACAACAACATATAGCAGACGCAAAGCAAAGAAATTGCCATACAAGTGTTACATGATAGATTATACAGATTTAAAACGACCAGAGATGATTTTTGCATATTACTACCCCCAACCATACTTCGGTTTACAAATATACATCTCGGCCTATAATCATAGGGACAATTGCAGGTTGACGTTTTCCTATTATAGTCAGTCAAGACTTGGCAATATTGAACCTTATGTCGCATTCTTTGAACTTGGAAGACATTGATAACAATCTAACAGCTATTGTTTTAGCAAAATCACAAGATAGAGCAGGCTTTCTGACCCTTTCTCTTCTTCTTCTTCTTTTGCTTTGGTGGTTGTAGAACCACTTTAATGGCGGCATCAAAAACAGCCTTAATATTCTGCAATTTTGGCAATTGAAATATGTAAAGAGATAACTTGAAAACTTAACCATATAGTCATCTTTGAATAAGAAACCCACCTGTTGTGTTTTTGCACTACATTCAATGTACGCAGCAGCACCAATGGACTTTCTCAGCTCCTCACCCTAAAAAAGAAGCAGGAATTAAGGTTAGGCCACCTAAAAAATTTAATCCAGAAACTGAAAACAGCAAATGCACAATTGTTATTCAAGAGCAAGACACATTGAAGGTATTATACCTGAGCTGCGGTAAGTGGAATAGCACCTGGATGGTCCAAGAAGAATTGCTTATCCTCTCGGAGATCTAATGGAAACACATCAACAAAATTAGACTAAAGAACATGAAAACAAATGAGAAGAAAGTTAAAGGAGGCAACGAGAAAGTAGGAATTGACTCGTGTAAACTAAACTTCGAGGAAGGAAAATTTGAATTAAAACTTGTCAGAAATTCGAAGGTATGTTCTAGCTGCAAATTAGAAAGATAAGACACCAGTCACCACACAAAGTTCTTTTACGTACTTCGATGTAAGCAAACTGTAATTGGATGTAACATTACACTTAACGATTTAGGCTTAGAATAGTTTGTAAACTTTTAAGATTTGAATTTCAAAGATAGAATACAGTAAACTACGCTGTTGAAGTTCATTCAGTACTTCCGTTTCAAAGTCCAGGCAATGTGTTTTCTAGTACTTAGAGCAGTTTTTGGCCTTAAAATTTGAAGGTACATACATTCCAATTCAGAGACAAAGTATGTGATTACTGATTAGCGACATCCCTTAGTGACTCTTTTCAAAAGTTAGGCTAGCTAGGCAATTTAAAACTACAAAAAATTTGGGTTCCTGAAACTTTTAAGCAAAACTTCTCATTTATCTCAAATCTCAGTCTGCAACAGGTCACTTCTCCCAGACTTCTCCAACAATTTGACGAGATAATAGCTGGGATTCAAAAGTTCAAGTTGTATGAACCGGATTTCCTCTGCGCCTAGCCATATCTCATTCACATTTCTCATCGGCTGACACCATAATAGTTCTTAAAAGGTATGTGAAATTCAACGTTGTGGTGTCCTACAAGTTCATCTTCAATCAACATTCTATTGAATGAGATGATTTAGTTGCACAGTTCAGCGGTAAACAGCAGCAGTTATCCCTTTGGTTATCTCTTCCGCATACCGAATAAATTATGTTATAACTTCTGGAATGGTCTCGTTCATAAAAACATGCCGAGATAAAATGGTTGATACAAAATCACATAATAATACTGTCCAGCTGTTGATTTGTCCATTATGTTACCAAGAAGAGTTGAAGTTTCAATAGTCAATAGGCTCAAACTCTCAATAAAGGAGAAAACAAGGTGCAGTGAGGGCATGCAAATGCTAACTACTATTGACAATAAATTATAGAAAAGACAAATATAAACAACTGACAGTAAAAGGCGTTATTCATTCATTTCTCTGTGACCTCAACCACAATGGTAGAAGCAGTATCACAATTGCTTTCGACTTACCTAAAAGGAACTTATGTGACTACGAACTTCCTTTGGAACTATTCTTTCGATCCGAAAACAGAGCTTATTGACATAGTTATTCATGATCCAGCACAAAAATCAACTATCTTCTAGGATAATCTGACATTTCATGACTCATCCAAATATAAAACAAGATATCAAACGAGAGGATAATCACAGCTCAGCAAAATTATATCGAATGCAGATAAATAGGAAGGACAGAAGACAGATTAATATTTAGAAACTAGCGATTATTAGATAAGAAAGTAATTAATCAAACAAGATTAAAAAGGATATGCTAACCTAGCTTTGTTCCAACAAGAATAATTGGAACTCCAGGAGCATAATGCCTCAATTCAGGAATCCACTGAAATTCAATAGCAAGAAGATGATGAAATAAGTATTAGTACTTAGTGGAATATCACCAAACAGCATTTACTCAGTTTAATTTTCTGATATCCAACTTCTACTCATTTTTGGCTAAGAACCAGAAGTACTAGGTTGGTTTGTATTTCACCATCCATTTGGAACAACTAATTAAAGTAAAAGTCAAGCAAGCCAATGTTTTTCATGGACTTGTGTCAACTTAATACAGGAATCATTGATATTCCCACGTTCTTGTTCATTTCCCTGATCAAGTACTACAAAATCTACTACTACTACAACTAGTCCTCAGTCCCAAATAAGTTTAGATCAGTTGATACATGAATCCTCACTAACCATATTTCTCCATTTAAGATCATCTCCAACCAATATGCACAAAATAAAAAATAAAATAAGAAGTATTAGAAGTTATCTATATTTTCTACTGGCATACGATTCTGTGTAGGGTAAAAGGCTCCTAGAAAGTATAGGACCTAAAGTACTTTACCAAAAGTATAAGACCTAAAGTAAACATATTTTTTTTCTTCCATTGTGCCTATCTTCCCTAACCAAGTACGATCGAAAAAAAACAGAAATTTTAGAGACAAGATGCAGGAGAGGAAACTCACCTTTTTGGAGACATTTTCATAGCTCGCCTTGCTAATGAGAGAAAATGCCAGTATAAACACATCTGCCCCACGATAGCTCAATGGTCTTAATCTATTGTAATCCTCCTGACCTGTTCAATTATACAGTAGAGGCAGTCAATATGTTCCACACAACAAGGGCACGGAAAGGAAAATAAAGCTATCGATGTGGGGAAACTTATACCTGCAGTATCCCAGAGCCCCAGATTAACAGTGCTCCCATCGACGACCACATTTGCACTAAAATTGTCAAATACAGTTGGGACATAATCCTGTTTGGAACACAGCAGACAGTTACCAAATGCGAACAATGCACCCACTAGTCTAATAAAATTAATTAGAACTTATAAGAGTGATGATTTCATTTAGAAAAGAACAATAGCTAACTTAGAACCTAAGCTATTCAATTCAGAGCATGTACATGTAGAGGTCAGATGATCTTGTATACCATCTTCAGTGAGAGTCCTAAATACTTCTTTTTTCAGTCCATATTTTGTTCCTGATACCTTTAGTTTATAAAAATATTTATTCTTTTACCTCTAAGGAGAAAAGAGAGTTCTGTTATGTAAGTTATCCATGATGCACAGGAAAACACGGAAGAACCTTTAATTGGTTTGTCAACCAACTTGACAAGAAACATATTAAGCCTGAGTTCACCAAGATAATAGTCAAGAGGTAGTTTCCTTTATCAGTTCCCCAATCCCATGCCCTCCCCCGCCCGCAAAAGAAAGACCGTAGATATTGTAGAACCATATGAAATACATCAATAATTGTCTGCACAACTTGGAATCATCGATTTACTTAGCCACACTCTTCTAGGATATCAGCTAAAAGTTGGACACGAAATCGTGGAGCTGTCATTTCAAAATTCCACTAAAATATAAACAGATGCAGAAGGTAGAAAGTCTCCTCACTGTAAAAACTTGGCATTAGGGGGGAAATATTAAAAACCCAACTCAGGAGTTCCATTGCTGATTCAAACTCGTATCTAGGGAAGGGACACTAGAAAGACTAAAAGAACGAATTTGTCGTTTTAGCCATCACCAACATCCAAGAAAATAAAAGTCTATCCGTAATGGAGAAAGTGAAGAATGATTTTCACGTGCTTCACCTCAAATCCTCTCAAAACTCAAAGCTTACTCAAGACAAGACAAGTTAGATGAGAGATGAAAATGATTAATCAGCAAAAAGAGCAATGAACTCTAATCTACAACCCAACAAAATCACTTCTTTTCCCCTTAAAAATACCCAAAAAGTCCATTCTTTGTGGTAATTGAAAACAACAACATACCCAGTATAATCCCATCAGGTGGGGTCTGGGGAGGGTAGATTGTACCCCTGCCTTTTGACCGATAGAAAGGTTGTTCCCGTTAGACCTCCGGCAAGTAAAACTAAAACAACCTACTCTTATACCGAATACCAAATTCATAAACAAGTCATGATTCTCAAGAAAAACGTCATATTAATAAGAATAAAGAGTTTAATTTGGTCTAATTCAAACAAAATCCAACTGGGCAAAGCCCCATGTATCCTATGGACTAAAAAGAAGATGCCCGACAACAGTTTGATAAAATGTCTAAGAGAGATATAGAGGTACAAAATAATACTCACAGTGGGAAAAGTGTTGCTAGTATATGAAATGAGAAGACAAGTTTTACCCACAGCTCCATCGCCAACAGTAACACACTTTATAAACCTAGAAGCACTCATTCTTCACAACCCAATTAGCAATTCCCTTTACTTCTTCTTTTATTTGCCCAAATGTGTACTCTTTTTCCACCTAATCTTCAACCCACAAGTTGTTAGAGTCAATTAAACATAAAAATAGTAGCAATTTCAAGAACCCAAAATATTAGTGAAAACAACACAACAGCCACATACAAGAAATTAAAAGACCAACCTTAATGACATACAAGTGATGATTAATATGAGCAGAGAGAGCAGAAATTAATGGAAATGAAGAAAAACTGAGACTTTGAGATTTTATTGTATAAATAAAAAAAAGACAGCTTCGAGCCAGCTATTTTTCGCAACCTATCTTTTTAGTTTTTATCCCTTTCTTCTTTCTTTTTTTGGGTTATTTTTATTTTTCAAAATTTTGAACCAAATTTATTTGAAATAATCCTTATTTAAATGGATTCAATTATAATCATGTTGCGCGCACCTTGATTAGATTCACGACCTACATGATACTTTTCGAACCAATTAACTTTATCTATCAAAGCTAAAACAGATCAAGAAAAATTATATAGTGTTTGTCTATAATGATACTTGAACTCTGTCCATCAAAGTTATAATTAGTTTAAACCACTAAAATTTATGCTTTTAGATGTACTAGTGATTAGTGAACATGGCGGGAGATCGGTGCAAAGAGTTTGTCCGAACTAAATAATTAAATTATTTTTTATGTATATGTAGTACATGTTGAATCTTCTATATATTATGTATATTTTTATTTTTATATTTTAAATTTCTTTAATAAAAATTATGAGTCATTTCTAGTAAAAATCTTTCACACAATTGTGTTACCTGATTGACTAAAGGAGAATAAAGGGAGTAGTTTTGTTTTCTCATTGAAAGTGAATTAATTTTCAAATATCTATGTCAGTATATATATTATTTTGAGCAAGATATATTGTCAAAAGATTTCATACATTTTTCCTTAATAATAAGTAATGATCAAAAGATAAAAGTAGCCTCTTAAAATAAATAGAACAATGAATTTCGCAATAATTAATATATGTCTTTGTAACTTGGCGACCTTTGTTCCAAGACAATTCGCAATTTTATGGAACTTAATTACGGAGCAATTTTTCAACATCGAAAAGTTTTTATTAGACGTGTCTACATTATCTGATATATATAGTTGTACAATATTGAATCATTCTGTAATAAGGATCCTTAATTCTACCATAATTACATAACATTAAATATGATAAAATAAAATATGGAGATATACGTCTAATAGTTTTTAATCAACCAATATTCAACCTCAATAACTTTACAAACAAAAAAATAGAAACCTTTAAAGTTGTACATTCCGACAGTACTCTCCTACTATTTCTCATTAATAACAATTTCATTTAAACTTATGATTGGTTAGATGGAAAAGTTGGGCTTCTGTGATTGACAAGTATTCTATATAACAATAAGATTCAATATTACATGAGGGTAGTCAGTTAGTATTATAAGCGATGAAGCGGGGCCGCATGGTCGCGAGTTCGATCCTGCATCGCCTTGGTTGGCGCATGCGTAGGCTTGCGAAGTGTGGTTAATCGGTGGCGTGGTTTGCGGGCTATTGCGTCAAGCCGGGGTTTACCTCTTGTATTTCGAAAGAAAGCGGTGCGGGTTCTTCGTAAAAAAATAAAAAATAAAATAAGATTCAATATTGAACTCATTAGTCATAATGTGATCACATTTAAGCATGTCGCTTCATTATAAGTTACTTATAACTCTAGTGTTATATGTACTCCCATTATAACTCGGATCATTAGTAGATTAGTCGGTAACTTAGAATGATTCAACAACAGGTTTGCAAGTCTAGTATAACCCGATGTTTTGGGGGTGAAACCTTATATATTGTTGTGTATGTGTGTAGAAAAACGATAAAATCATTTCAAAATTTACGCTCTAAATTTCGCCACTAAATGTAACTTAAAAATTATTTTAACAAATTAGTATATTCAAATAGGTCCAACGATATATTCATATACAAAAACAGTTCTTCGATGATTGTTTGGTGTATTATGTGAAAACGTTCATGAGTTTGCACCTAACTCTATTAACGACTCAAAATTTGTAGGGTTTTTCAAATCGAGCTAATAATTAGTAAGAACTTGTTTTTATATCTTCTTTGTTTGAGCCGTTAGTACTATATTTTATTTGAATGAAGCCCACAAAAATTTTGCACGGAGACGGGCAAAGTAAAGAATGAATCTTTGGACATAGTTTAACCTCAAAAGTTAGCTTATAGGGTGAGGACTGTCCAAGTCCATATAAGGAGTCCATGTTCACATTCCATTATCGATGTGAAATCTTAACACTTCCCGCACGCCCAGATCCCGTTAACTGGAGCGTGAATAATATAATTTGGGGGTTCAACATCGGTGATAATAGAATTGAAATGGGTTTGATACCATGTAAGAATGGATCTTGGGCCCAACTCAATCCAACCATGTAAAGAATGGATCTTGGATCTAACTCAACCCCAAAAGCTACCAGACTATCCAAATTCATATAAAGGTCTATATGTCCATTCCATTACGGATGTGGGTATCTTAACACTATGTCATAAATGGGAATCAAAGAACCACTCAGACAAAGAAAGAGGTTGACGTTTGCCTTCTATCCAAAGCAAAGATAAACTAGTCATCATTCATTTTATAAGTGCCCACTAAAATATTTAAATACCATCTCATTAACTATTGAATAACGAAGTTCTATTTCGTTGAATCTATGTCTTTCTTCCAAGTGTTTCTATTCTTTAAACATGTCGCATAGGCATTAAGATTTTATCTAATCTAACTCTCCTTAAAAAGGTTTAACTTTTATACCGTTACAATGTGAAGAATTTTTGGCATAGCAAGTTACTTAGCAACTACTATAAACTATTGTGTCTACATTAATAGTAGCATTCAATGGTGCAGCCTAGAGGTTAATGGAATTGATGAAAATTATGGGAGATCAGATTTAATCAAGCTTACTCGAATACCACTAAAAAGGTAACTTAAATTTCTTCATATATCGAGTTTAAGTCTTAAAAATGAGAAAACGCTTGATATAGAGCTTTTTCCTTTAAGCAACCCGATGTAGGACATTCAAATTAGTCGGACCATATGAATTTCAAGAACCGAATTATTAGAGTAAAAAAAACATAGTAAAGGCATGATGATGACATATGAGTGTCCATTAAGCATTGGTATATAATATATTTCATCTTAAAATGATATTATACGATTGGTTTAAACGCATGGTGACAACACATTAACGTAGTGACTCATGAACTGCCAAGGTCAAGATGTAATAATCATGGTAGATGAGAAGTTGGTGTTTGGTGAAAATTAGAGGCCACATATTTCTATTTGAATAAATACATTAGTTATAAATTGCATATGGAGTTTACAAAAATGAACCCAGCATCCGTGCACTACAAAGATAATTTAGTAGGCCAGCATCAGATCCTCCTGGTCCACTAAAATTTCCACTATTAAAGAATATGAGTAGAGTTTGTTGGATATTTGGGTGGAAAAAGGAAATGGGAATGCAATAATAATGATCAATGTGAACAATGTAACTTGTCTTGCTGAGTCAATTGATGATCAATCTCTCCTTAAGATAATATTGTCTCGTATATCCTTTCAACGGTTGTAATGACAACTTATCTGCCAAGATAAAACATCAATCAAACAAATGAGCAAAGGAAACTCAAGTGTTTGCTTTGGAAGAAAGATCTTTGAGTGTTTGTGATTGCAAGAGAGGAAAAATACTTTCAGAAATGTATTGTCAAGTGTGTAAAGTGTGTTTCCAAATGAGCCCAAGGCATCATTTTATAGTGTTGGAGAAAAAGACCCTTCAACTAGCCAATTTATGGCTTTGAATGACCAAGTAATGGCCATTAGTATGAAGTTACAATTCAGCCAAGTAATGGCTGAGTTTAAGAGCAAAATAATGAGGAGTTATCCTCCAAAGTCAGCTCAAACGTCAGTTTTTATTCTTCTCCAACGATCAAATCGTCGCGCCTCGCAGTTGGCGCCGTGGCCGAACCAGAGAGTTTCGGGCGTCACCGGCCGCGCAGATCTGCAGCAAGACCGCGGCCGAGAGATGGCGCCGTGGCGCCGAGATGTTTCTCCGGCGTCGCGGTCCTTTTTTCGACTCGTTTCGACATTCACACTTTGTACATTTCTTCCTTCATTTACCAACGTGAAACCAATGTCATTTGGCCAATAACCGTCTTTACCTTACGTCTCAAATAGTTCGTATACGTACCAATATCTTTTCCATTAAGGAAATTATGATCATTGGCATTGTATGTACACGTGTTTGGAAATAACGTTTCCGACGTGTGGGCCCCTAATTGTTCGATTCGTAATTAAATAGGATTAACTTTATTTCACGTTTAATAAATATTTTCAACAATCCCCTCTTGGAAGAGATTTTGGTGCACGCGTATGGTGTCGTTCTAGCAATCACTCGGCGGAACGATGTTGCATCTGGAGAGTAAATGAGCTTTGAACCTTCCATAGTAGAATACCATCGGACATATTTACTGCGCGGTGAACGTGATGTCTTGACCGTCAGTGTTTAGTATATGCCAAGACAATGATACCAACACAACACATTTCCTACTCAATCTTTCTAGTATTTTGTCCGTCGTGGGCCGTGGACACACTTGGATTCTTAAGTACGTTCATTTGAGGCGGTCTGTCCTCGTACTTAAATAGGTGGTCTCCTACAAGGTATCCTGCAATACCCAGCTATACAAGCGTTAGGAATCATTAAAAAAATTCTCAACCTAACCTAAAGTATTGAGGATCATTAAAGGTTTGGAAACTTATCATTTACCCCTCTACATGTAGCACTTTTTGTCTATCACGGGAATGGCCTTGGATTATGTTTCTTAAGAAGAAATCATAATCCGAAGTGCTCTTGCTTCCACCGAAGCGCTCACTGAACCTTTAAAATTTAATTTTCCCATTGAACCTTATTCCTGGGATCTCCAGTCTATAAGGTTGGGTGTCCACTGTATCGGTTCTTATTGTTTGGGTTTTAAGCTCATTCCCCTAGACAGGCAGAACATCTGATCTCTGGACATTCCCTTAGTCAAGGGATCTGCGATGTTTTCCTTAGATTTTACGTAATCAATAGAAATAACACCCGAGGTGATCAACCGCCTAATGGACTCATGTCTCCGTCAAATATGACGAGACTTGTCATTGTAAATAGAAGTTCATGTCCTTCCTAGAGCCAACTGAATATTGCAGTGGATCATTACAGAAGTCACGGATTTATCCCAATATGGAATATCTTCTAAGAGACCATGCAGTCATTCAACTTACAAATGAGTCTTGCCAATTTATTGACTATATACGCGATATTAGGTCGAGTGTAGTTTTATATACATCAGACTCCCAATTACCTATGCGTATTGATCCTGATGTACGAGCACACCAAGATGTTTGTCAATCTTTTGACTTCTATCCAATGGTGTCGTTACCGGTGAACTGTCGAACATCTCAAATTTATTCATCACACCTTTGATGTAGTGAGATTGAGACGAGACCAATTTGTTAGTTGTCTTAGAGATCTTGATCCCTAAGATAACATCTATGGCTCCCATATCTTTCATGTCAAAGCATTGTTTTTAGCACATTCTTAGTCTCTAAGATTACCCTAGGACTACACCAAGTGATCAACAAGTCATTTACATAGAGGAATGTTATGCCTAATGAATCGGTCATTTCCTCTTCATGTAAACACACTCGTCACACTTGTTAATAGAGACCCCTTTCGATAGTAGGGTACTATCAAATTTCTCGTGTCATTGTTTGGGCCTGTTTCAGCCTGTACAATGATTTGACAAACAGACAGACATTTGTCTCTTGTTCTGGAACCACATACCCCTCTAATTGGTCTAATGTATATTTCTCCCTCCAAATCATCATTCAGGAAGACTGTCTTAATATTCATTTGATTTATTTCAAGATCCCGCAAGGCGGCGATGGTTGTGAACATACGTATGGATGTCTTAGATTTTTACTTGTCTATAGATCCATTGGCATTGTTGGTTCTCAACTTTTTTTTGTGGCGCTTAGATGTTTTTAGAAGCTTCGTCTTTACTTTAAAGTAAGTAAAGGTAGCACAACCTTGTGCCATCATCCAAGAAAGTCACAAAGTGCTTGTTCCCCCCTCTAGCTTGAGCGAACTTTAAAACACATATGTTGATATGTGTGAGTTCTGGAGGAGCGATTTCCCTTTAGACGGATCTAAGGGGACTTCTTGGAGAGTTTTTGCCTCTATGCCCACCTCACACTTATGTTGAGGGTTTATGTCGATAGACATCAGTGATTCCAACTTTACCAATCTTAATATAGATTGATAGTTAACACGTCTAATTTATGGTGCCATAAATTAGAAAACACAAACAGGTAAAAGAAATGCTCAGTTTTATTGATAATAGAAGCCAGTACAAGTACTATATTTGCCTTAAAGAGGCCTTCACATGCGAAGCCCCTTTCTAAGTAGACGGCATTATAGGTATAGCATTAACCTTAAGGAGGCCTTCACATGCGAAGGCCCTTACTACAAATGTTCATTTTTTAGTGATTACAAACTTATTAGCCTCTAGCACTAGTCTAAAACCAGCATTCACTAATAAATTTCTAGAAATTAGATTTCGTCGAATTTCTGGGACATGCATCACTTCTTTGAGAATCAGCTCCTTTCCGGAAGTCATCTTAAGGATTATCTTTCCAACCCCCAGCACCTCTAAAGAGGAGTTGTTGCCCATGAATAACTTCTTATCTGTGACTGGTGTATACGTGGAGAAATCGTCTTTATTGGAACAAGTGTGACGGGTAGCACCCGTGTCCAACCACCATTGCGTCGGATTCTCAACAAGGTTTGCTTCTAGCACCACTGCTGAGAATTCTTCAATCATATCATCTAGGAGCGTGTCTTCGACGATGTTTACCTTATCCTTGCCTTTATCATGTTTTTGCTTGCGGCAGTCTTTGGCCATATGACCAACTTTACCACAATAGTAGCATGTTCCCTTAAACTTTTCAGTTGTTTGGGACTGGCCATCCTTCTGGAACTTCCGTTTTTTGCTTGAATTTCCTTTGACTTCCTTCATATTTAGCTTAGCCTCAGCGAGTTGTTTCCCCTTTGACATGGACTTCTTATTGTCCTATTGAATCTGGAGTTTGACAATAAGTTCGTCTAAATTCATCTCATTCGTTTTGAGTTTCAAGTAATTCATGAACTCATTCCACGAGGGAGGCAACTTCTCGATTAATTCCCCAACCAAGAATTGCTCGTTGGGCTTTAATCCTTCCAAGTCTAGGTGATGTAGAATCATTTGAAATTTCTGGACTTGGGATGACACACTTTTGTTGTCCACCATTTGAAATTTTAGAAATTTTCCAATGATGAACTTCTTGTTACCCGCATCTTGGGTGTCGTACTTCTTTTGTAGTTTGTCCCACAACTGCTTGGCAGTTTCAACGGTACAATATACCGTGTAGAGAGGATCAGATAAACTGTTTAGAATGTAGTTCCTACACATGAAATCACTGTGTTTTCATGCTTCGCGAACCACCCTCATGTCGTCATCAACATGGTTACTTCAGCCCCCTCATGCCAAATCATTTGGCTGAGAGTCCGTGTCTTCCCCAACTTGTGGATGGTCTTCGGTTAGGAAACGTTTCAGTCCCATAACCGTCAGGAAAAACAGCATTTTTTGCTGCTATCACTTGAAATGTGCACTCATAAACTTCTCGGGACGTTCATGGTGGAAACCAGCAGGAGTTGGAGCAGGAGTGCTCCCTTGACCAGTAGCAAAGGCATTGTAAATACCTTGAGCAGGAGCATAGGCATTGTGAACGCCTTGAGGAGCAGCGGGGGCACTAGTTGTGCCAAACGTATTTGTCAGGACCCGACCCGACGGGCCGCGACTAAACGCCCTAACGACGCCATTACACTAACATGTCACACATAATCCAACTAACACTTAAGGGATATGAAATCCGGTAGCATAACACTGCAATAATAACATATGCCAGAATAGGCAAGTCGATAAGGCTGCCTTTACACAAGAATGTACCTGTCTCCCGGGGAGTCACAACTAGTCAACACAATATAACAGGCAAGCCGATAAGGCTGCCACCAGATAGTATCACATATACACGGAAACACCCCAACACATAGTACAATAACATGGCTGACCAAAACAAATTTATAACTCTACATAAGTACAACCCACGATTGTCACCTCTATGAGAAGGATAACAAAATATGACAGGACAGGGCCCCGTCGTGCCCCTAAATATACATAAGTCTAGAATAGCAAATCTGTACCAAAATGGCTAACTCCGGAATAGTGGAGCTCCCAAGAAAACAGCTGAGCAGGAATCCTAAGCCGGAGGATTGCCAAACTGAATATTTGTACATGCGGACATGAACGCAGCCCCCCCCCCCCCCGAAAGGGGGTCAGTACGAAATAATGTATTGAGTATGTAAAACATGAAGTACTGTAAATGGGATCAAAACAGGCCAATGGATAACATGAGACAAATATAATAATCTGAATATCAATACAATTGTGCCTTATAAAAATGAGAGTCATATCAGTAATCCTGAATGCTTACCTATAGAGTCATCATGTATATATATATATCGTGTCTCGGCCCTCTAGTGAGGGACTCGGTGGAATTATCAATATAACGTGTCCCGACCCATTCTGGGACTCGGAGAAATCATTAATATAACGTGTTCCGGCCCATTTTGGGACTCAGTGAAATCATTAATATAATGTGTTCCAGCCCATTTTGGGACTCGGTGAAATCATTAATATAACGTATGTACATATAACGTGTCTCGGCCCTCTAGTGAGGGACTCGGTAAAATAAAGTCATTATAATAAACTCTTTACTGAAAATCATAGACATTTCTCATGACTAACATCTTTAGGAAATAGACTGGGTAGAAATCATGTACGTCCGACGTACTTTTATAAAAATCATGCCAAAAAAAAGAAGGAAGAGTTTCATATACCTTACTGACGAACTAATCAACTCAACAATCTAGACAAGCCTTGACTAGCACTTCAACCTATAATAGTAGTAACATATCAAATAACCTTATGATTACTAGTATTCATTATAATTGAATGATAACTAGCTTCTTTTCTATAACAATTTGGGCAGCACTTCCCCTATTTATACGTAAATTCGCAACTTCCAAACACAACCAATAACACCAATAAGAAGATACAACTTCAAGTTACAACCAATATAATCTCAAATATTCCATATACTTGGTATACACCTTCCTTATATATTCTTCCTCTTATATTTATGGAGTATAACCAAAACACCAACCAAGGTGTTTAATACACCATTTCTTATGTTAATCCATATTAGAACAACCTTAAAGCAGTCCATCAACTCTAGCGACAACAACAAGAGTTCAAGTCCTATAATTTGCAACATATCATTTTTTTTACACTTTAATTTCCTTAAGACATGTATTAGTAATTAACACAACATGTATACATATTTATAATCAAATTCCCAATATTTTAACGCAATCAAAACAACCCGTAACCTCGGCAACAACAATACCCACGATTTGGGGCCATCACAACATAATTCCATTACTCTTCTCTTAATTTCTTAAAACTCAATTCATATTTTGACACTTTCATATAAACATCTATTCTTTAAATGTCAAGATTCCCTATTCTTTTCATGCAATTAGTGACGATGTTAAATACACAACCAATAAACACAACAACTCCACAATCAATAAAATTAGTCCTAAAATTGGCTACAACATCCAACAATCACATGTTTTGTCTTAATTCCAATTTCTTTCATAATCATAAGTTCAATTCTTAAACTACAACAACATGCACTCCAATTATATCATAGAAAGAAGAAATTCTTACCTCAAAATGCCCAAAACAGTCCCTAATATGTTGTCCACTGTTCCATCGATTTACATCAATTTTTTACACTTTTTCAACTCCAAATTGACATGCATGAATCCCACAATGTTAATCATTCCTTATGTTTTTCTTCCTTAAATTACGTCCAAAACTTGGAGTTTCTTTGGCAAAAATCTCGTCCAGCTTGTGCGATTTTTACCCACTGTTTGGGCGATTTTATCCACTGTTTGGGGTTATTTTTTTTGCTCCAATTTGTGTAGAATAATTAATCTAGGAAGAGGAGTGAATTATGTCTTAAATTCTTACTAAGGGGAGGGGTGATTTCGTGTGGAAAGGAAAGGAGAAGAGGGGAGGGAGATGGAAAATTTTGGTTTGAAATTAGAATGAAATGGGTGAAGGGTTTAGGTCCTTAAAAAATCTGAAAATAAGTTTCCTCCTTTTTGCAATTTAGTCCATTTCTTCCCCTTAAATAATCTTATGTCCCACTTCTTTTTAATCCTGAAAATCTCCTAAGAACTCGTATCCTCGTCGTCGTAACTTACATAATATGTTACTAGTTCATAGAGGTAATAGATATAACTATCCTTTTTAACTCCCCATTGTCACACACGGTGTAACAAAAAAAAATCCGAAATTTAGTATAATAATTTCCTCATTAGCATATGTAAGTATATTTTATATCCAATATTCGAATCTTACTTCCTTAATGACGTTGTTAATTATCGTCTTAACTTACGGGGTGTAACAGTATTGTTGACACAAGTTGTGCCAAACGCAACAGGTTGGAAGGCATTTGGAATGCCTAGATTAGTGGGAGAGTAGGCAGTGTCATTGCCTTGAGTGGTGGGATTGAAGGCAGCGAGATTGCCTTGAGCATTGGCGTTGTTCAGAGCGTTGAATTGGTCTTCAGCAGACATGTTATTGTTGTTGAAATAGCGAATATTATCTTAAGCTTGTTGGATATTTGGGTGGAAAAAGGAAATGAAAATGCAACAACAACAACCAATGTGAACAATGTAACTTGTCTTGCTGAGTCAATTGATGATCAATCTCTCCTTAAGATAATATTGCCCTGTATATCCTTTCAACGGTTGTAATGGCAACTTATCTGCCAAGATAAAATAGCAATCAAACAAATGAGCAAAGGAAACTCAAGTGTTTGCTTTGGAAGAAAGATCTTTGAGTGTTTGTGATTGCAAGAGAGGAAAAATATTTTCAGAAATGTATTGTCAAGTGTGTAAAGTGTGTTTCCAAATGAGCCCAAGGCATCATTTTATAGTGTTGGAGAAGAAGACCCTCCAACTAGCCAATTTATGGCTTTGAATGACCAAATAATGGCCATTAGTATGGAGTTACAATTCAGGCAAGTAATGACTGAATTTAAGAGCAAAATAATGAGGAGTTATCCTCCAAAATCAGCGCAAACGTCAGTTTTTATTCTTCTCCAACGGACTGAAACTGTCACAGCGCCGCGGCCCTGCAGGTTGGCGCCGTGGCGCCGGAACTTCAGAGAGTTCTGGGCATCACCGACGCTGAGGAGATGGCGCCGCGGCGCCGAGATGTTTCTCCGTCGTCGCGGTCCTTTTTCCGACTCGTTTCGACATTCACACTTTGTACATTTCTTCCTTCATTTACCAACGTGAAACCAACGTCATTTGGTCAATAACCGTGTATTACCTTACATCTCAAACAATTCGTATACGTATCAATATCTCTTCCACTAAGGAAATTATGATCCTTGGCATTGTATGTACACGTGTGGGGCCCCTAATTGTTCTATTCGTAATTAAGTAGGATTAACTTTATTTCATGTTTAATAAATATTTCCAACAGAGTTTATTCTAACAATTTAATCTTTTACGTGAGACAATTCATACAATTAAATATAATATATACTATAGTAGATATAGGTTCTGAATTTGAATCTGTCACTTGTTGAAAAAAAAAGTAGCTTCACGTGTAGACAATTCATACAATTAAATATAATATATACTATAGTAGATATAGGTTCTGAATTTGAATCTGTCACTTGTTGAAAAAAAAAGTAGCTTCACGTGTAGTTCAAGAAAATGAACCAAACTACAAGTCGAAATAATAAATAAAATGTCATCTTTTTTACCACAATATAATGTCCGTAATAATGTGCTAGCTGCAACTTGTTGTTGGTTAGTTGTGTCTTAAACCTCAAGTCTAAATAAATTAAAGAGGAAAATGATTTAACGAGAGAAAAGTAAGCCATCACTAATGGTTTTCTAAACATCCAATGGTTAGAAGATAAGAATAGCATGATTAATTAGTTTCCGGTCTCTTGGATCATGGAGCAGAGCAATATCTTTCACACAGATGACATTTTCTTTTCCATGACTACAACGTGTATCTCAATAATCGTGCTAATGAAAAAACTTAAGCATTTCGAGTGAACGTTGTTGACACCCAATTTTGTCTCATCTTTACTGAACATTTCATTTAGATCGTCCTTTTTATCTCCAATTAATTTTACTATACTTCTCAGTCTTGAAAATCGTCAAAAAATAAGTAGTTTTAATATTCTTCATTAATTATCGCATAATTTTACAAATATCGAGTATTGCATTTTTTATAATTAAAATATAAGCAAAACAATTTTAATATCTAAATGATATTGATGATCGATTTTCTCTTAATATGTTCTTCAATTACTAAATTAATCATTTTTTATGAATATTATATTCAAAATTAAATACATGTATTAAATCTTTTGTATCGTGTTTTATGCGTGTGCATTTTTAAATTAATTAAGTTGAAGGAAGCATATTTTAATTAATTGGGAGATTTGGACTAATTATCTATTAATCTCCCAACAATAAAACACCTATTTTTACCCAATTCTCATTCCCTAAATTAAATAACCCTCAGCCCAATTCATCAACCAGGCCCAAAGCCACCCGCGGCCCAAACATCTCATTACCCCTTTATTTTCGTCCAAACTCTACGCAACCCATAACCCCAGCCCATTTTATATCCTTCCCCTTCGTCCAGCCCACATCCTCTTCACTAAATAACACCCTAACCAAACATTCCCTTTCAAACCAGCAGCCCTTCAAACCAAACGAGAAAGCTCCCATCGACGAACTCACCAGCAACCACCAGTCCGCCGCCACATCTCCCTTTTACCCGCCGGATAAACCACATCGCCACTGCCACCAGTCACCTTTCTCACATCACCCATCACCACTGCTGCAACTCTGTCGACCCACATCCATTTATTCATCAAATAAATACCAATCGCCTTCACACCTCCCCTTTGCCCACCAAATAAACATGCATCTCTGTCTCAATGACTCCCACCCTTTCAAATCCCTTTGAAAAATGTTAAATTCAGACCCATTCCGTCTTTTTTCTCAGTCCCTGAAGTCCCGTCAATTCTCATTCCTTTTTTTTTTGAATTCAAATTTCGAATTGTAGCTGTTGGAACCCTAAAATCCCAACTATTAATTCAACCCTTCTGGGTTGTGTAAGGGGATCCAATTTTTCATTTTAAAAAGCTTAGAACCAATATCCGGTTCGTTCATTATCAGAAAATCAGTCCTAAAAGTCCAAGAACAAAACCCAAAAGAAAAATCTTCCTTTACTCTCAATCCCGACTCGAAAAGGTCATAAAATATTCAAGCTTGCATTCTCCTTCAATCGCATAGCATAAAATTACCTTCCAGCGGAATCGACGAGTCGAAACACGCCTCGGTTCGCTACCCGGAGAAGGTAACCTACTTCCCTTAAAATTTTGCTATTTAATTCGCAATGATATTTTCTGTATGATGTGATTGTGTGCCTTTATCAAATATGTTTAGCCTACTGTGTTCTTTGTTCGAATTCGTTAGTTTAAATTATATCGCGTTAAATATGGATTATTACAGTATGTTGGTGTCGATTCGTTTCTCGAATGGTAAACATGTTTAGTATGCATTAATGATTACTTTAGAGCATTAAATTTGTAAAGCTCGACTTCGACTAGTTTCATTTTTAGATGGTTGCATTCTTTTTTTTTCAGTTTGTTGTCATGCCGTAATCTGCCTCCCTTATGGTTTGTTGCTGTTGACAATGATTCTGTTGAGGAATAGTTATGTGCTTTAAGTAAAATCCGAGGAAATTCAATTGTTTGCGCTCTAACCTGAACCTGCTTAAGTTTCTTGGTATATGTTCCAACCTTATGCGAATTTGTGCATTAGCTTAGCAATTCGGGTAACATATTTTCTTATAAGCTAAAGGGTTAGTAACATGTCTATGTGTTTGATAAAGATAGGTTTACTTTCAGGTTTCTCAAATCAGTTTGTTCTTAATGTCGACGAAAGGTTATGTCCTGTTTAGTTCTAAAATCTAACCATCACTGTTTCTGTATAGATACTCTTTTAAGAAGAGAATTGGGTATGTTGTTCTGTTTTAGTTGTTAAGATCCACTAAATTCAACCTTTCCTAAAAAAAAATCTGTGCTATTGTTTATCTCCACTTAAGAACGGATAGAAGACGCAATCCATTGTATTCTCTTAATTGGTCTTTTAGACCACAATTTAGTTTCACCTAAAGTCACTTTTCTTGAAGAATAATGGTTGTTCTTCCGGTATATGTAACCTGCAAACTTGTTTTACTTTCAAATTTGATTTCTATTAATATTAAGCATGCTGAACCAAACAATTTGCTTTAAGAATCTTTTCTTTATTGAGATTACATATGATTACCCTGTAGTCAACTTAAATTAGTAAAATCTAGATTTGTATTCATGCATGGATCTGGTGTGGGTTAAGGCAAATAATACTAACCCTCTTATAATCTAATATGATTAGTTTATTAAGTTATCCACGTTAAGGTAGGATTTTGGATCAGTACTGCAGTTTTGAGATTAACTTCATGTATGTTTTGTTTAAGGATTATGTTCGAGGTATAGATTTATGCTTAGAATTTTAATAATCTGAAAATGTGATATTTAGAAATTGGTTGTTTTCAATCTCGGTATATCCCCCTTTAAGGGTTCAGAATAAGTTTAATATGAATCTTATAATGTTTGTCTTGTTTGGCTAATTGTATATGCTCCAGACCTATCGTGTTTGAATTCATATTTGATATTATGTGACGTGTGTTATTTTTGGTATTTGTTTGGTAAAGACTGTTCATGTTCCCTCATACGTATGAAATTGTAAGTAAAAGACAAGAAATCGTGTCTTATTTAATCTGGAATTGCCTATATTCATTTGCCTTTACCATAGATATTGAATGATAGGTTAGTTTAGTTTCGAATCTCTATCAGCTAGCCCACGAATATGTATGAATTAAACCTGAGCTACAATGTAAATCTTGTGTGTGTTTGAACTTCCTGAACATGATTAATTAAGCTACATTAAGTAATGTTGGGACACGATTATTGTTATCTCGACCTTATGCTTGGATTGTCTTGGTTGGAACCTGCTTTGCTTTAGTTTGGATGATTCTCAACATGTTTTCTAAATGTTATGCCAATCATAAAAAGTGTTTAATACCGAGTTTCTATGTGGGAATTTAGTTTTATGTCAGTTTTCATTTCATGTATATTTGATAAGTTTGGAGTATTTTCTAATCCCTATCTTTTCCTTCTTTTACATGAAATACATTGGGGAGCAACAAGAGTCTCGCTACGAGACTCACCACATCCGTATCAACATTCCCTGCATTTTTGGTCCCGGGATTTCCAAACAAATAGGACGGAATGATATCGTCATCCGTTCTAGAGTCGTTGCTTTTTAATTCTTTAATTACGCTTATTTTATACTGTTGTAATTTAATTTATTGCACTTGTATAATTATTGAATTGCTTAGAATAGTTAGTCCTAGAATTAATAGATTAAAAAGGGGTAGTTCTAAAATCGGAAACCCAACGCTAGATTATTTTAGGCTCGTTATACATGTCTAAGCTTTCAAAATAATTTGGTCACCTTTTATTTGTATGATTAATTATAGGGAAAATAAGGTTTTACTTTTACCTAATTTGCTAAAAAATAAACTTTCACAAAAAATCATCTCTTGGTATTATAAATAAAATTGTTTTCTCTTTACTTTCAATTGCCGAAACATAAGTATTTTACAAATAAAAAAAATAAATGCATATTCTTACCTATACATGTATTTTACAAATAAAAATAAATGCATATTTTTACCTATACATGTATTTTTATAAACAAGTCTTCAACTCTTTTATGTTGTCAAGAATGCGTCTTTTGTTATTAAACTTGCAACGTCTTTTATTTAACATTTATAAAGGATTACATGTTAGCACAATAATATTAAGCCTAAGTTTGAACGGATAACCGCAAGTTAGCGGATCTTAGAGGATGCCTAACCCCTTCCCTTTAGGATAATAAAGAACCCTTACCTAGAATCTCACATAGTTTCACAGACCTTTAAAATGGAGATCATTCGTAGTATTTTATGCTACACTTTTAGTGTCCTAATTCACTATAATAATTAGGTGGCGACTCCTTTAAAATACATTTTAGGAATCAACCATGTAGCAGTAGTCCCGTTTCCGACTCCGGTTGAAATGGGGCGTTACAAACGTAATAAACAAACTTTTCCTGTTAAAAAATTAAGGAGACGTTTATGATTCTGGAGAAAAAAGAAAAGCCAGAGATAAAATCCAAAATTGTGTATCCATTAGGGTCTTGAGTAAACATTGAACAACACTGTCAATACCAATACCTAACGGCTGATTAGAAGAATCATATTTTGTATTATTATGATCCCTTCCCTCTACCCTAGAAAGACAAGGTGGTGCAGTTGCTTACTAACTCTTTTTTACGAAAAAGAATCTAAGACTTTAGTCATTCACCTAATTAATCTATATTAATAAAACTTATCTTAGTTGCAAAATGTACACATATTTGGCAAGAGTTGGAATTTGGATGCACATGGCCTCGAGACAAATCAACTCCCATGTGCATGCATGACCTACCTTCGTACGGATCACTTCCTAATATCCATAAGGTGGATCCAAAATTGTTAAGGTTATGAAGTCTGAATAACTTATTTATAATATTAAGTAAAATTTCTTATTTTTAACACAAATATAAAATTTGAACCAAACCTAGTGAATTTTGCTGAACCCGCAATTTCAATTGTAGCACTGTCCATAACCATTTCTCTTTTCTCTTCAACCATCCCTTTTTATCTACATGTTTATGTGAATGTAAAATACATATCGAGACCTAGAGTGGATTTAACTCGTACATCCAATTTTTATATTAGAAGTGTATTCTAACATGTTACCGTAAATAATCTACCTTATTATGAGTTACCAATTTCACTTTTTATGGACGGTTATCTTTAGATATCTTTTTAGATATTTAACTTTTACACTTCAATATATAAAAGTTAAAGAGCCTAACTGTAGTCCTAACTTATGACTTCTTGCTTATTTTTGTTATTTTGATTTAAAAATAAGAGCTCAGAAACATTTTTTTAATCTTACCCAAACTCTACAAAAATCACCTACAATGAGGTACTCAAGTAATAGCACCACGGTAACAAGATTAAAAGGTCTTTTTCCAATGAAACTTTTTTGTTTAACGTGAAATTCGCAGTCGCTATCCGAAGGTGCGCACTGGATAAACCACGAACTGACGTAATAGCCTACAAACTCCTTGCTAGCACAAGCTAAGAAATTACTATATGAAAGAGCACAAAAATACATTACATACAGATGATTATAACTCTAAAGTTCATCATCTGATTCTGAACTGACAAGGTCTAGTTCTATCATTTTTTCTATAACCTGCACAGGTTTTTGTCCTGAATTCTGCTGCTGTCCCATTTTTTGGTTTTTTGTGATCACAACTGTGACTTGGTCTTGTTTCACTCAGATTCTTTTTCTTGGTGGAGGATGGGCTGGAAAAAATAAGTAGATAACACTGTCACCACAACAGACAACATAATATAAGGTAAAAAATGAATTCTTTATTCAATCTCATTCACCTTTCATTTGTCCTATTTCTTGTTTGATCTCGGTCAGCCATAGATCCTTTTGTATTATTTGAGTTCGATTTTCCTGTAACACAAATAGAAATGTAATTAGCAAAACTATATTAAGCATGTCTGCGGATGTAGGAGTACTCAGGTCCAAGTACTAAAATTTTAACCTGTAAGTTGACTAAGAAACCTTATTCCTTGAGAATGTACATTGGTAGTAACTTTCCCTGCATTGCTGTTCATAAACAAGAGTCTTGAAATCAGTAATGAATATTAAGCAAAACTGCAGTTTCACCAACAAAAGATAACCGATATGCAAGTAATATTTTTTTACGTGTAGAACTTTGGTGCTACCAAGTTGTTTGAACAAACCTTAATGCCTTTTTCAATCCGTCTACGGACAGTAATTTCAATGGTGCTGCAGACTTTGTAAAGTTTGTCTTGTCAGCTAAAGGATTAACCACGTAAATTCCTTCAGATTTGAGATGATCTCTGAAACCCGTTCGTAGGTTCCTGAATTTGATAGTCCAACAACAATTAACGAGCTAAAGAAGTCATGAGAAATTAAGTTTTCTATTCTCCAAGCTAAGTAAATGCCATATCAAGAGGTTGAGAAAGTAATCCACTCACTCGCCTTTGGGTTCCGCCCTCATACTGGAGGAATATTTATCAGATGTTCTCCGAAAGAACAGGTAACAGAAACACGATCAGTTCATTATTTTCTTTCGGTAGTAAATCAAGTTTCAGTTAAAGAGAACACGAAGAGAGGGGAGCAACCAACCAAGCAGACTTATTTACAAGTGTTGACAGTAAATTTGTTACCTGCTTATGGTAGCTGCAATATGTTCCACGCCGCCTGCAAATGTTCAATCCATAAGTTCTATCACAAAATTACTGGCAAAGCACGAGACTCTTCTAAAACCAACGATAGGTTTGATATTATTTGGTAAGAAGGAGTATTAAAATCCGTTGCATATGTACTATAAAGTATAAACTGATTTGAGTTGCAATGTTAAGGGTGCAAAACAATCCAAGATGAAAAACATGTTTTTTCTCTCCAAACCCAGCAAAAGAAGGCAAATCATGCTCATGAAAATCTACATAAAACAACTGAAGTACGCCTCCTATTTGAATGTGAGTTCACCCTTATCTTTCTTGCGAAGGGAAAGCCTATTACTTTGGAAAACAGTTTGACCAACCAAAGGCTACTGCTATTTTATATGGATGACTAGCTTTTTGCAAGATTACACTTTCGATTCTTGGAATTCGAAATATGTAGTTCAAATTCCAAGAAAAATTTATGGAGTATCAACTTTTATCAGTTCAAACTTTGAAAAGTCAAAATGAGGACACTATCATCGTTGAAGCAAATCAAAACCAAACAATATCAATGCTATCTAAATGACACTTGTGCTGAGCAGCAGTACTTCATTATTCTTATGTAAACAGTGGTTCCATCCGTTATGCCAGAAGAATATATACCAATAACAAAGTTTTCTATACAAATTAATTGACATAAGGACCAGGCGAGATCACTTTAGCCGCCAAAGGCCATGAAACCTCTAAAGCGATCATCCATGTATTTTGATAAAAGGGAAGAATTGTTTTACTTTGGACTGCCCAAACAAAACATCAAATCAAGAGCATGCCTCTAGAACAAAGATGAGACATGCAGGTTCCCTTGTAATCAGAGAGAAATAGTGTACTAAGCACAACATTGCAAATAAACAAGTAGATGGCAGAGCATTTTATGCATGGGAATCTCATGAGCATCTTGTTGTATCTAACAAGTTTTTAGTACTTTGCCTGAAGGTATTCAGTGCATTCACAACTCTATGCATGTAACAAATAATAATACATAAATTCAGAGGTCTAACTTATTAATGATTACTGTGCAAGCCATCCCATCCTTCCTTTTCCGCTTGCAAACTCCATAATCCACAGGTGTGCCTATCTTTAAAATGTGAATGGCTGAATAAACACTCAATGAAAATCCATGTTCCTGGATAAAGGGTGTTGAAGAGGTGTTAGCAACCCACCCTGAAATGTTAAGAAAAATGAGCTTATTGATGATAGGCACGATAACAATACCGAGTTATCCTTGCGTACGCTGAAATTAAACAGGGCAAAAACTGCACCAGCCTTTTCATTGCAGTTCTGATAAGCATCACCAAAAACAAAAAGAGAAACAGTTTTTTCATCCAAAGACCCCATTTTCCAGATTGCTTCCCTGTTGAACTTGTTCTTGGTTGTCCCTTCTCGGTTAAAACACCAACAGTTGCCCAATAGGGGTGGGCATATATCGGGTCGGTTTTGTATAAAAAAGTATGAACCGAATAAAATTCGGTTTTTATTTTAAAAAACTGAATCAAACTTTTAAAAAAAAACGAACATATCGATTTTTTCAATTCAAGTGTATCATAATTAGCAAATATAAAGTCCAAAAACATAAAGTCTGCATCACATATATTCTTAAAACATGTAAAAAAACTCCAAATTAAAGTTTACATCCCCACAAAATATAAAGTTCACATCATAAATTTAAAAATTTGTTCCACAATCTTCTCATGACACCAGGAATAAATGGATGCAAGAAAGAACAAGTTCTCTTCGCCCATCCTTTTGCATCTCAATACAACACATTGTATTGTGGAACTGTAGATAAACACATCAAGAGCAAAAAACACGATAATTAAGACAGTTTAACATCCAGTGAATTCTTAGGAAATGAAATAATGTATCTAAGAGCAACGCCTGAAGTACCTTGAACAAAGCAAATTTAGAAAAAAACACAAGAAAAAGAAGAAATACAGCGTTCCACATCAAAAATTTCAGCATTCTAACAGCAAAAAAAACAACATTTCAGCAGCAAAATGCAGCGTTCCAATAGCCAAAATAGGTACTAATTTGAAGAAATATAGATTTGAGAACTTTACCATTATGACGCCAATATTTCACAATTCTACCGGCAAGTAATATCAATCCATTGTCAAGTTCTCCACTGCTTTCAAAGTCTACATACAATTTGCCAAAGCGTCAATTTAAAAAACAAAATGTTAAAGTATAATCACTCTATTAAAAACAATAGTGTTACCCAATTCAACTTCTTCGTAAAACTCAGTTTCTTCTTCGGTTGGTTGCACAATTTGTTCTCCTATAAGAGTTGAGCAAAGCCAATTAATGTCTCAATTGTCTTATAATGTATATTAGAATATTCTAGAATAGAATTATTAGAATATTCTAGAATAGAATATTTATTAGAATATTCTAGAATAGAATATTTATTAGAATATTCTAGAAGTAATACCATTATTATAGAAATATTGTGTAGTATATTGTATTAATGTAGTATCACATCTTATATGGTAAGTAGTTTAATGTATAGGAATATTTTTAGGATTATTCTATATTCTTCCTAGTTAGTGTAAAGATGTATATATTCTTACCTAATGGAATGAAGTCTTTTGAGGAAAATATTCTATCATGGTATCAGAGCTTAGGAAAAGATTCATCTTCCTAAACACCAAAATTGTTTCATTTTTTTCGAAAATTCGTTCTCCTCCAACATCGATTTTTTTTTTTTTTGATTTTCCTGTTCATCGTGTTTTTTTGTTTTTTTCATCCAACTATTATCAGCGTATACGAATCAAATCGTTCTATCACCCACCACGGTTTCGATATCAAAACTCATGTTCATAACTTTACAAATGGAGAATGTGCATTATCTTCGCTGGCGGAACTTTTAAAATATGTTATCGTTCTCACCGTTCTTCACCACATCATTTCCGGAAAAGACAAAGAAAGAGTCTTGACAACGGATGAAGACAAAGAATTGTGGGATGTACTAGATGCCATCGTTCTTGGTTGGATATATTCAACAATATCCACGGATTTGTTGCGCGATCATGGAAAGCAGATTCTAAGGCAATTGATGCTTGGAATCGATTACGGATATTTTTATGATAATCAAAATTCGCGTGCGATTTGCTTTGGAACAAGAATTCTCGGTGTTGATATGGAGGATTTTCCTAATCGTCTGCTTATTGTCAACGCCTCAAGTGTTGGCGGATCAATTAAAAATGTTGGTTCCCTGTCTCCAACCGTTTGGTTCTACAACTTGTCACGGATTGTGAAGGCATATAAGCGGGGTTGCCAGTTATCGTCAAAGTAACCCACTCGTTATTCTACAAAGCGGATCTATGTTAATCCCTGAAAAACGAGTCTTTCAAAAGGTTGCTAACACAACCGACCTGCGTACATGGTCACTAATGATGGAAATAGCGGTCAAAAGGGCGGCATGGAAATAAAAAGAAACCGCAACAAAACGGAATCATCGCAACTCCGTGGCGGTGACTCGGCGGTGAATTCTGGCTTCCGGCGGAGGCCTCGCGGCGGCTCAGCGGCGGCGCGTGCGATGGCGGCGAAGCGGCGGCGGCGATGGGGCAGCGCGATGGACTTGGTGGACCGCTTGTCGCTACCACTGGCCGGGCGGCCCGATTTTGAGCCAAGAAATCGACCCACAAAGAAGGCATTTTTGGCGACCAGCGGCGGATGGAAGCGCCAAGTATTGGGCGTTTGGGCGGCCAGCGATGGGCTAACAATGGGCAAGAAGCGGACATTTTAGGCGATGGGCTAACACTGAGCGGCAGAAGACATTTTGGGCCAGCCAGGTGGGCGAGGCGGCGGCGGCGATGGGCGGCCGGTGTTGGGCCTCGGCGTGAACGAGGCCACTCAACGATGGGCAATCGGCGGAAATTGAACACGCCACGACACGCTGGGATTAATCCACGGACACGATTGGTATATGGACTCAGTGCAACGTCACATATGACGTCATCCCAAGGTAATCTCGCGTCTATTTTAATTTGAGCAAATCAAATGGTATAAGCTTCGGAAATGGCCATTCCATTCCAATAAAAGGTTACGGTTCCACTAAATTGTCCAAACCAAATCCACCATTAGCCTTGAAAAATGTTATTCATGCACACAATTAATCAAAACCTAATATCCGCTCGAAAGTTTACTTGAGATAACCGGTTCCGTAGCTTTGATCCTTTTGGTTTTCTGTGTGTGATTTTCTTGACGGGCACGGCTAATGAGATGTGATATCCGGGAGAACTTTATCCGATTTCACTACTACAACCGGACAAGAAACATTTTAATTTTGCTGTTTTTAATTCCAAGTTATGGCATGAACGTTTGGGACATCCGGGAGAGTGTTTTAAACTCTCTCAAACGCAATAATTCAATTTCATGTACACGAACTCTTAATAAGTGTCAGTCGTGTCCTTTGGGTAAGCATATTCAACTACCTTTTGAGTCTTTTTCTAATTGCACTTTTATGCCATTTGAGACTATACATCGTGATATTTGGACATCCCCGTTTGAGCTCTTCAGGGCATAGATATTATTTGCTTGTTTTAGATGATTACTCTAAATTCTTGTGGACATTTCCCATATCAAAAAAAATCACAAGTGTTTTCTACATTCCTTAGTTTTAGAGCTTCCATCCAAAAACAGTTTGAAAGGGATATCAAAAACATCCAATGTGATAACGATAGAATTTGATAATAGACAATTAGGATTTTTGCAAAACAAATGGTTTGAATTTTCGCTTTTCATGCCCCACACATCTTCTCGAGAATGGACGGGCGAACGCAAAATACGAACCATAAATAATATTGTCGGACATCCCTTGCTCATGCCTCACTTCCCTAACTTTTGGCATCACGCACTTGGATGGCTACTTATTTGTGAATATACTACCAAACAAACATACATCACACCAAACACCCTTCGCCATTATACCTTCGAAAACCGACATACTCTCATCTCCGGGTTTTTGGGTGCTTGTGTTTTCCATTATTTCCATCCACCACCATCCATAAATTACAACCGAGATCGACTCCATGCATTTTTTTGGGATACCCATCCCATCACCGGGGATACAAATGTTATGACCTATCCTCCAATAGGATTTTTATCAGTCGTCATGTTATATTTGATGAAACACAATTCCCATTTAGAAAAATCAATGAGTCACAATCTCCCACGTATGAGTTTTTGGATGCTGGAATACACCCAATTTTTACCCAACCATTGTCTCATAGTTCGGTCACTGCTACTGCAAATGGACAAAATTCTCTTAACCCATTACCCGTGTCCTTACCAAATGGTGCCCAACCCACTGTCCGGGATACTGATACACATTCGGGCCCATGTGCTTTGACACCTACCCCATGCAACCTAAGCCCCGATTCATCCGCTATACAAATACCACATTTGGCGATGGCGTCCACCGGCCCGACAACACGCTCCACCAGTAGTCAACATGGTATTGTCAAACCCAACACTAAATACGCCCAAATTTCCAAATCACCATTACTAAGTAACCTGTATGCGCTCGAAAGACCCAAATTGGAAAATGGCCATGGATGATGAATATCAAGCTCTTATTAAAAATAGGACATGGGATTTAGTGCCCCGTCCATCTAATGCTAACATCATTCGGTCTATGTGGATTTTTACCCATAAAGAAAAATCTGATGGTTCTTTTGAGCGGCATAAGGCCCGTCTTGTAGGTGATGGGAAGACGCAGCAGGTTGGCATCGATTGTGGAGAGACATTCATCCGAAGAGTCAAACCACTACAATCGTAGCGATGCTCACATCTCTCTCCGTAGGATGGTCACTCGCGATTGGATGTTAAAAATGCATTTCTCCACGGTCATCTAAATGAGGCTTTACATGCACCAACCATTGGGTACGAGATCCAAAATATCCCAATCATGTATGCCGCTAAACAAGTCTTTGTATGGTCTCAAACAAGCACCTGTGGCCAGTATCGGCGGTTTGCGATTTTGTATCACGGATGGGGTTTTCACACACCGGTCCGATAATTCCACTGTTTATCTATCATCGTGGTAATCATACGACTTATCTTCTATCAGTATGTGGATGATATTATTCGACGACTTCTCGTAATCTCTTCGCAAGAATATCATGTCTCAACTTGGTTCGAATTTGCTATGAAGGATCTTGGTCCATTGCACTTCTTTCTAGGAATTCTTTGTGACAAGACATGCAGTGGGCTCTTTCTCTCGTAAGAAGTATGCATCGAGATCGTGGAACGGCTGGAATGGCCTCGTGCAAACCCTCAAGCAACACCGTGGATACAAAGTCCAAATTAAGTGCTATCTCTAGCAAACCTTTTCGATCCAACATTGTACTGCATGATCAGCGGCGCGTTGCAATATCTCACTTTTACCGCACTGGACATAACCTATGTCAGCAAATGTATGCCTATTCATGCATAATCCAATGGAAGAACATACGCAGCGCCAAACGGATTATGCGCTACATTAAGGGCACTCGTGAATATGGATTACATCTTTACCCGTCTTGCGTCTCCAAACTTGTCACTTATACGGATCAGATCGGCAGTTGTCCGGACACGCACGCCCACATCCGGTATTGTGTATTCCTGTGATAATTTAGTTTCATGGTCTTCCAAACGGCAACCCACGATCGCGCTCGGTCTGCGGTGAATATCGGGCCGTTGCCAATGTTGTATCTGATTCATGTTGGATTCGGAATCTTTTACTGGAGCTTCATTGCCAAATTCCGAAAGCTACTATAGTCTACTGTGACAACATTAGTGCAATATATCTTTCTGGAAATCCAATACATCATCAGCGCACTAAACATATAGAGTTGGATATCCATTTTGTCCGTGAAAAAGTGGCACGCGGACAAGTGCGAGTACTCCATGTCCCAACGCGTCATCAAATCGCCGATATCTTCACGAAAGGGCTTCCGCTGATTTTATTTGAAGAATTTCGGGACAGTCTCAGCATTCGGCGTCCTCCAGCTTAAACTGAGGGGGAGTATTAGAATATTCTAGAATAGAATATTTATTAGAATATTCTAGAATAGAATATTCTAGAAGTAATACCATTATTATAGAAATATTGTGTAGTATATTGTATTAATGTAGTATCCCATCTTATATGGTAAGTAGTTTAATGTATAGGAATATTTTTAGGATTATTCTATATTCTTCCTAGTTAGTGTAAAGATGTATATATTCTTACCTAATGGAATGAAGTCTTTTGAGGAAAATATTCTATCAATGTACTCCTAAAAGGGTCAAGAATCCCCCTCGCTAAATGTCGATTCGGAAGCCACTAGAATTGCCAAAATATCTTTGGCAAAGTCGGATACCTAGACGAATACATCTTCCACCAACCCAAAAGATCAAAATCTGATCATTAGGACTTTCATTCCGCTCTGAAAAATCATCATTTTCACCTGTTGAAAAGGGTAAATTGATTCTTTCCTATTGCTGCCACTATCACAAACTTCACCTGAACATATGAACTACTACCCACACCACTATTTGGGGCCATCATCATAACTTTCAAATAACCGTAACAACAAGTTTTTGATATCAGCTTTAATTTCACCAACAAATATACTTCCAAAGCACCGGTTTATAAATTCAAATTTACACCGAGGATCAAGCATTTGCTAAAATTAATAGCTTGTTCACCTTTTCCAAAGAAGTACCCCTATTTCACAAACTTATCTCTCATGCCATTAACAAATTTTTGCATCAACAAATCATTAGATTCCAATAGTGAGCTAAGATGAAGATAAACTTTCCATAACTCATTCAAAATATCACTAGAAGTCACACATTTTGTGCTGCTGAATTTTAATGTCACATCATAAAAAACTGACAAAAAATGTACTAATCTCTTAGCATTATCCCAATCCACAAAAATCGGTGGCCCAACCCTTTTTCTTCCATTCTCATCTTCGTCAAACCAACCTCTGTAGTGGTCATCGTGCTCCTCTAACCTATTAAACGTTTTTTCAAATATCACCATTTTTTCCAACATTAAGTATGTCGAATTCCATCTGGTTGGCACATCCAAAACCATAAGTCCCCTATATGAGATTTTCTCTCGCTCAACACATGTCTTGAATTTTTGCAACCGTGTCGGAGAAGATCTTACATACTTCACCACATTACGAACATCAGCTATTGAGTCCTTCACTTCTACCAACCCATCCTGAACAATCAAGTTCGCTATATGTGCAGCACATCTCACATGCATATGATCACCATTTAAAATCATCGCATTAGGACTTCAATTTGTCAGTTTCTTCTTCACATAAGCAATTGCAACTTGATTAGCACTTGCGTTGTCCACAGTAATTGTGAATAGCCTATCAATACCCCAATCCAATAAACATTTCTCTATAATCTTTCTAATACCATCTCCTTTATGATTAGAAATCAGTGTAAAAGTAAGTGTCTTTTTATGCAACACCCATTCACGGTCAATAAAATGCTCAATTATTATCATATAGCTACTCATTTGAATTGATGTACATGTGTCTGTTGTAATACAAATACTCTGCTGGTTTGAGTTCATGATTCTTTTAATAAAAGTCTTCTCATTCTGATGATGCAACTGAAAAATATCTCGTGCAATCGTTCTTCGTGAAGTCACCTTAAATCTGGGACAACAACCCTCATATACTCCACAAAGTTCTGACTCTCCACAAATCTAAAAGTTAACTCATCCTTAATAATCAATTTCACAAGTACGGCTCTACAAGCATCTTTATAATCACTTCCCCTAATCTCGCGAGTACTGAATAATTAGTGTTACTCGCTGACACCTGTCTAATAGTACGGGTTTAAGATTTATTAAATTTACAGATTTGCCACTTAGTGATAGATGTTAGGAAAAGCAGGCGAGTACGCTCAATTCCATATTCAAGAAAGTGGGATAACATGTTATCCTTGGACTCTCAGAACGGTTTTTAATTGAAGAGATGTTTGAAATTTGAGGTCGTTCAACATATAGACGACTGACACGTGTCAATAGCTTTTGGGGGGGGGGGGTAACGTTACATCGTTCTACTTTGTTGTAGCATGTCCAAACTCCCAAATCTTTTTTTTATATCAGACCGCACTTAGTATCTTTTAATGATTTGTAACTTGTCTACCCTGCAAAAAATAACTGTTATGACTCGGTTTCAACTTCCAAGTAAGTCAGATTTTATCTTAGGCCCACATTATATTACTTATCCGATTAAAATTAACTCAACTCAATTATTTACTCAAAAAAAAAGTATAAGTGAATTTGTAAGTAGTTTTAAAAATACGTGGATTGATTTGTAATAAAGAATAAATAAGCAAATGAAAATAATAAATAGGAAGATTAGCCTGAAATATTGTGATATTGATTGAAACTGTTCAATGAATTTGATCTGATCCTTAGCTGATTTGCTTCGGGCTCGAGCCAACGGTGAGAAATAAAAACTGTAATTATTGTAAGTAAATCGTGCTAGTATGAATAATGAGAATGAGATGTTATTCCAACATGAAAGTTGGACTCCTTTTATAGCTATCAAGACATTTATGCCCGAGAATCATTTTCTAATTAAATGCAATTAAATGAGAATAACGACCAATTCATGAACAAAGAGTAACGGCAGACGCCATATTCGGAACGGGTACGCGCTGAGCTCCTCCAGTCCTCCATCAGGTTGTTAATGGCATGAGAGATAAGTTTGTGAAATATTGGGTACTTCTTTGGAAAAGGTGAACAAGCTATTAATTTTAGCAAATGTTTGATCCTCGATGTAAATTTGAATTTATAAACGGGTGCTTTGAAAGTATATTTGATAGTAGGAAGGTTGGTGAAATTAAAGCTGATATCAAGGACTTGTTGTTACGGTTATTTGAAAGTTATGATGATGATCCAAATAGTGGTGTGGGTAGTAGTTCATATGTTCAGTTAGGTGAAGTTTGTGATAGTGTCGGCAATAGGAAAGAATCAATTGACCCTTTTCAAACAGTTTAAAAAGATGAAAATGATGATTTTGGGGGGAAGAATGATGTTGAGAATTTGTCATGGCGAAATGAAAGCCCTAATGATCAGAATTTTGATCTTTTGGGTTTGTGGAAGATGTATTCGTCTAGGTATCCGACTTTGCCAAAGATATTTTGGCAATTCCAGTGGCTTCCGAATCGACATTTAGCGGGGGGATTCTTGACCCTTTTAGGAGTACATTAACTCATAAGACAGTTGAGGCATTAATTTGCACACAAAATTGGCTTCGCTCAACTCTTATAGGAGAACAAATTGTGCAACCAACCGAAGAAGAAACTGAGTTTTATGAAGAAGTTGAATTGGGTAACAATATTGTTTTTAATAGAAATATTATACTTAACATTTTGTTTATTATATTGACGTTTTGGCAAATTGTATGTAGACTTTGAGAAACTTTCAATCGTACATTCGTACTGCAATCACAAGAAGCAGAACAACCGGAGGACTTGACAATGGATTGATATTACTTGCTGGTAGAATTGTGAAATATTAGTGTCATAATGGTAAAGTCCTCAAATCTACATTCCTTCAAATTAGTACCTATTTTTTGGCTGCTGAAATGCTTTTTTTTTGTTGTTGCTGGAACGCTGCATTTTGCTGCTGAAATACTACTTTTTTGTTGTTGGAATGCTGAAATGCTGAAATTTTTAATGTGGAATGCTATATTTTGGAATGATGTATTTCTTCTTTTTCTTGTGGTTTTTTCTAAATTTGTTTTGTTCAATAGTTGAGAAACTGTCTATGAATTCAAAAAAATTCACTGGATGTTAAACTGTCTAAATTATCGTGTTTTTTGCTCTTGTTGTGCTTATCTACAGTTCCACAATGTGTTGTATGGAGATGCAAAAGGATGGGTGAAGAGAACTTGTTCTTTCTTGCATCCATTTATTCCTGGTGTCATGAATCCTCATGCGAAGATTGTCCAGAAGTGGAATAAATTTTTAAATTCATGCTTTGAACTTTTAATATTATGATGTGAACTTTATATTTGGAGTTTGCACTTTTATTTTGTGGGGATGTAAACTTTAATTTTGTATTTTTTACATGTTTTAAGAATATATGTGATGAAGATTTTATGTTTTTGGACTTTAAATTTTTTATTTTGGACTTTATATTTGATGATTATGATACACTTGAATTGAAAAAAACGATACATTCACGATATAAACCGATATGTTCGGGTTTTTTTTAAAAAAGTTTGATTCGGTTTTTAAAAAAAAATTAAAAAAAAAACTTATTCTATTCATACTTTTTTATACAAAACCGAACCGATATACGCCCACCCCTAACAACCCTAGTAGTGAATTCCTGCCAGATAGGAAAATAAATTATTATAGTCCACCAAACTATTATGACAACTCAGTCAGCATCTTAATATACCTAATTGCTGATAACCGGATGAACCTAATATCAGTAAAATGGTTGCTCAGCTCAACAGGCGAGACTACTTGATTTCTGAGTGAAAGGAAGAAATGTAAAATATTAGTTGGCTGTTCAGTATCTAAACAGACCATTCATACATAACTTTCGTGGCACAACATTAGGACTGAAACAACCAACTGTCTTAAACCAATCTAATCAAAGCATAAACGCAACTGCGACTTCACAAATAACAATCTAATTTGGCCTCCATTTTAAATTAACGAATTAAACATACAAGCAGTGGCAGAGCCACAGTGTTGGCTACGGGTTCGGAAGAACCTAGTAGCTTACCGTGTATAAATAATCTATTCAAAATCCAATAAGCAAAAAAGATTGTAATTCAGAACCCATAAACTAAAAATTATGGTTCCGCCTCTGCGTTCAAGCACCTATGTGGAGTTTCTAACAATAGTAACAGCAAGCCACAAGCATACCGAATTCGCAAACCCGAAAACTTTTCAACCTCAGCATCACTTGACCCCTTTGTGTGCTTTGATTTGACAGCCTTCTTAGCAATTTCAGTATCATAATCAAGACAATCCTCAACAGCATTCCTAAAGACAGACATATCTGCCTCCCCCAATCGCTTTGGCGATCCATCATCCGACAGATAATCTATAAAAACGTAAACTTTTCAAAACAATCCACTTAAATCCCATAAAATAATCTCTCATAATCCAACAGATTCATATCAAGAAACTAATTACCAGTAGTAAAATGTTGATGTGAATTCAGTCTTTAAATGGAACTATGTAGTTTCTTAGCTCTTCAATCTATTCAGGTCATTTTAATTATGTAAGAAATATCTTCCTTGATTATTTCATTCCAAAGGGTAGTAAATATACGCATAATACAAGCATAATCCTAGGCTAGAATTAAGGTAATAAATGACTAAATATACACCTACCATTTACAAAATATACACAATTATGACTAAATATTCTATCTTATTCTATCACACCCCCGCAGTTGAAGCGGGAGGTCGGCGTATGTTGAGACTGTCCCGAAAATCTTCAAATAGAACCAGCAGAAGACCTTTTGTAAGAATATCGGCGATCTGATAGTGTGACGGAACATGTAAGACATGTACTTGTCCACGAGCAACCTCTTCGCGAACAAAGTGAATATCCAGCTCAATATGTTTAGTGCGTTGATGTTGAACCAGATTCACAGAGAGATAAATCGCACCAACATTATTACAATGAACCAATGTAGCTTTCGGAAACGAACAGTGGAGCTCCAAAAGAAGATTATGTAGCCAACAAGATTCATACACCACATTGTCAACTCCTCGGTATTATGCTTCGGCACTAAACCTGGACAAGGTAGCTTGCCGTTTGGAGGACCAAGATATCAAATTGTCACCGAGAAATACACAATAACCAGACGCGAGCGTCTGGTATCCGGACATCCACCCCAATCTGCATCTGTGTAAAAAATAAGAGTGGATGTCGAAGACGGATATAAATGCAAGCCATGATTGAGAGTGCTCTGAATATAGCACACAATGCGCTTGAGAACATGCATGTGATCCTCCGTCTGGTTATGCATGAATAGACAAACTTGTTGCACAACATAAGATATGTCGGGCCTCGTGAAAGTAAGATATTGCAGGGCTCCTGCAAGGCTGCGGTAATATGATGGATCCGCATATGGCGTGCTGGAAATAGCACTCAACTTTGGTTTAGTATCAACCGGAGTGTGGAAGACGACTTACACAAGGACATTACATGAGGACATGCCAGCTCGTTCAATGAGCTCTTCTGCATACTTCTTTTGAGACAAAAATAAACCACTTGCATGACGTGTTACAACTATCCCCATGAAGTAACTCAGTGGCCCCAGATCTTTCATTGCAAATTCTGAGCCAAGAAGAGATATGATAGACTTGCGAAGAGCATCAAATGAGGCAGTTAATACAATATCATCCACACACAGAAGAATGTAAGTTATATCATTACCCTGACGGTATACGAATAATTAATGATCAGACCTGCTGTTAGAAAATTCAATATTAGAAACATAATCTGCAAACCTCTTGTACCAGGCCCGGGGAGCTTGTTTAAGCTCATACAAGTATTTCTTCAGTAGGCACATATGATTAGGATAAGTGGGATCTTTATACCCAATGGGGTGATACATGTACACCGTTTCATTAGGTTCTCCATGCAGAAATGCATTTTTTACATCAAGCTGATAAAGCGGCTATGCCTTCGAAAGAGCCAGGCTTAGTATCGTGCGGATAGATGGTCTGACCACCGGACAGAAAATCTCACCGCAGTCCACACCAACCTGTTGAGTCTTTACATAACATACAAGACGGGCTTTATGCCTTTCAAATATACCATCATATTTTTTTTATGAGTAAAAATCCATATAGACCAGATCACATTAACATCAGGAGGACGAAGCACCAAATCTCACATCCTATTATTAATAAAAGCATTATATTCATCATCCATATCCATTTTCCAATTCGGGTTATTAAGGGCAGACACAGGATTACGAGGCAACGGTGATTTGATAACATGGGTGTGAAGACCGTATTTTGTTTAGTTTGAAAATCTCATGTTAACTACAAGTGACAGGCCGTTAGGCCGGAATTGGAGTTGATTGGATAGAGGACTTGATATTGGGCTGAGTGGGTAACGGACCGCCTCGAGCTGGTACGCGTCTTCGGGCCGCCATCGCGCGAGGTCAGCGCCACTAGTGGATCGCTGTGCAGTGGCCTGGTCGGCAGCTGGTTGCCGGCAGAGCCCAATGGTCGGGCAACCACTGTGCTCGCGCATGTGCCTAGTTGGTTGGGTTTGAGGAGAAAATAGTCCGAAGCCGCTCAATTAATTGGGCCGCCGAATGGTCGGGTCCGGCCATAAGCCAACCGGTGTGCTATCATCAAGAAATTCATAAGTAGGGGGCACAAAACAATGCAATTTGGCAAAGAGAAAATTTGTTTCATTAAAAACTACGTGATGACTCACAATGATTTTATTAAAGGATAAGTCATAACATTTGTAACAACGATAATTTGACGGATATCCAAAAAAAATACACAGAGTAGACCGAGGTTGAAGTTTATTGATGGTAGTGGAAGGAAAAAAAGGATAACATAAGCACCCGAATACTCGTAAATGAGAGTATGATGGGTCCCTTAGGTATAAAAATTTGAGAGGGGTTGGTAGGCTAATTGCTTGCTTGGAAGTATGTTGAGGAGATAGGTTATCATTTGTAATGCATGATGCCAAAATGATGGTGGTAGAGAGGCATGGGCAAGTAAGGTTCTAACCATGTTATTAATGGTTCGGAATTTTCTTTCCGCTTTTCCATTTTGAGATGAGGTATGTGGACAAGAGAGACGAAAAGATAAACCATTAGTTTTGCAAAAATTCCAAAATGGCCCATTATCAAATTTCTACCATTATCACATATTTTTAATGTCCCATTCAAATTGAGTGCGGAGAATGCTCTAAGGAGAGAAATGTGGAAAAATTTGTGACTTTTTAGACAAAGGAAATGTCCACAAAAATTAGACATCCAACAAAAGAAGATAATATCAATGATTCGAAGAGCTCAAAACGGGAGATGTCCAATATCACTATGGATAATATCAAAAGGCATAACAATGCATGAATTAGAAGCAACAAAAGGCAACTTAACATGTTTTCCAAGAGAACATGAGCGACAAACATGAGAATATTACGAATGCTAGTACACTCAATAAATTTATTTTGTTTAAGGGAGGTAAAAACATGTGTTCACGGATGACCCAAACGTTCATGCCATATATAAAGAGCTAAAGCTGCAAAAGTGAATGGTAACGTGGCTTGATGTGTGGTTGTGGTGATTAGATATAGCTCGCCCCGACTATCACATCTTATTAGACGCATCTTCGTCTGAAAATTCATCACGAAAAACCCAAAAGGATCAAATTCAACATAAACTGAATTGTTAGTGGTAAATTTTCTAACTGAAATCAAGTTTTCAATTAATTGAGGAGTATGAAAGACATTCTTTAACGCTAACTGTGGGTTCGGGGGAGACAAGTTTGTATTACCATAACTATGAATTGGAATTGAATGACCATTTTCGATAATTATACCATGATATTGCTCAAATTAAAATAGGACAAGAGATTACCTTGTGAGGACGTCATATGACACGTTGCTCCGGTGTCAATGTACAAGTTTGCGTCTGGCAGGTTGAGCCCAAGAGTGTGCATCGCGGCCTCGATGTCGGTTGGGATGCTAATGCCGCTTCGCCGCCACTGCTCGGCAGCGGCTCCAAGACGCTGGATCGATGGATGTTGGGTCATGGCCGATCGCTTGCCTCGATCGTCTCGCCTAATTTCCCAAGGAAAGCGGCGGAGGCACGACCTGCGCCATCGCTGTGCCCACGGCGTTTGGCCCATCGCCCCATCGGGCACTCTACGCCATCGGCCTGACTATTGATGTTAGCCGCCTCCCCTGCCACTGCCGCAGTTTCTACCTCCATTATTGATGTTCGTCCCTTTTGACCACGATTTGGCGATAAATTTTCAAATTGTTAAGAGTTATCATCGGACGGAGCGGCAACCATGGTGGAATTCGACACGGTGGCTGCCTTTTTGGAAAAATCCGCTACTTCTAGTATGAGAATAGAACGGGCTTAGTAAAATGGCGGAAGAGGGTTGTTTTAGCGGATGAGTGTACCTACTCCACTATATACGTCGATGAGGTCGACAACCATTTGCAAAACGAGTCGATTATTAGTTAACGGCGGCCCAACATTCTTGAGTTGGTCCGATAAAACATTGAGATGTTGACAATATGTGGATGCATTGGGAAAATTCGCCATATTAGTGGGGGAGAATTCTTGCTCAAATGTGACGGCCCGAGAATTTTTATTATCTTGGAATATGTCACGTAATCGATCCCAAGCCTCCATTGCCGTAGAGTCGGATTCAATAATCGTATGCAACGAATCACTTGAAATTATGGCATAAATTCACTGGAGAATCGTCACATCGAGGGTCAACCATAATTCATTTTCATCATCGATTTTCGGTACCTTCTCCTCGCCTTTTTTCGGCAGAATTATGTGATGAATAACCTAGCCATGTAGTAAATATACCCATAATACAAGCATAATCCTAGGCTAGAATTAAGATAATAAATGACTAAATATACACCTATCATATACAAAATATACACAATTTATCATATTCTATCAAATTACACAAAAAGGCATATACAACAACAACATAACCATTGTAATCCACAAGTGGGGTGTGGGAATGGTAGGATGTACACAGACCTTATCTTTATCTTTGTATGGTAGAGAGGTTGTTTCCGATTGACCCTCAACTCAAAAGAACGTAGTCAATGCAGGAATTCAAGAAAAATAAGACAACAAAATATCAAGATACAAAACAAATAAAACAACACATAGTAATACACACATAAGAGTATGGATCTACACAAAAAGGCATATGGACTAAAAAAACACAACTCTATAACCCATTTTGGGCATTAATTAATTGTAAAAAATTCCCAAACATGGTTTCGACATTTACCTGGGAAATTAGATGAAGGAGAAGCTGGAGGGGTTTCCAAAACTCTATCTGGAAGAGAAAGAAGGAGATCCAGATCTTCTTGGTGATTCGATTTCGACATTGTTTTTCTGAGAAACTAAGGATTGAAATTTAGTACTAAAGGGTTTTGTTTCCTTATTACTACTATTATACAGTGTATTTTATTTTGTTTTTTTGAAGTTGGAGGGAGATTAAAAGTAGGAAGTACATGGCGGGAAGCTCATTGGATTGTTGGCTGTGTCTCCGCAAACGGGTTGGGCACTTTGATTTTTAGAGATTGCGTCTCTTCTTTTCTTTTTTTCTTTTGCGCGAATTTCCCTTCCTATGGGGCTTGTCTTTCATTTTTGCCTCTACTTCTTATTTGATGAAAATTTGTGAGATAAAATACTCATTATTCGTATGTCTTCTAAAACAGATATTTTGGGTTCGAATTCCAGCAGCGTAAAAAAAACGTCTTTTATAAAATTATGTTTATTCGGCCAAAGTTGTATAGAGACTACACCCTTTGATGTAACTAGACGAACAAGGTATAATCTTAATTTTTCAATGAAACTTTGCCTTCATGCATAATTAAATAGAAACTATGCCCTTAAGGCATAGTCTCTATGCAACTTTGGCCGAATATACATAATTTCTATGAAATTTTACCTTGCTATTTTTTTTACTCTGCTGGAATTCGATCTCACAGCCTCATAAGTATTTTCGATCATTTTTTAAAGTGAATGGCAAAAATTAAAGACCATCAATTTGAGGGGTAAAAATTAAAGACACCTATTTTCTTAAAATAGGGGGCGATCGTGTGAATTGGCCATTGGGTCTTGATAACATTTAAGTTGGGTTGTATTTAAACTAGGGAAAAAGGGTCACATTTGCCCTCAACGTTTAGGAAAAAGTTTATATTTGTCCTCCGTTAACGTTTGGAGTCAAATATGCCATCCGTTAGTCTAAACTTATTGTATTTACATTATTTAACATATTTGCCACGTGTACGCCACGTGGAGGACACGTGGCAAAGCGGGACCCACTAAATCAGGTGGCCGGAAATAGCAAAAATTCTGACGGGATTTTCGAATTGGTCATCCCGATGATAGGTGAGCAATTGAAGGTGTTGGGTTGGTGCAAAATGTCGGCCAGATGACGGTGAAGCTACTAGAACCAACTCCGATCGTCGTCGAACGCTCAGGTGGCCGGAAAATGACCCACAGCGGTTAGGGTTTGCAACTTTTTCGATCTGGTCGTCGTGGCTACTGGGACGAGTCGAATCACGGGGTTAGGCTAGAAATTACGGGGAGAAGATGATAGTCACAGTACCCACTCCCGTCGATTCAACCTCCGGTCGTCGGAAAATGAGAATCTTCAAAATGCGATTTTGGACCCGATTTTTTATTGCAAAATCGACAACGAAAATGGATGAATTGAGTGTCGATATTGGAATAGATTGGAATGGGAGGAGAAGATTGTTCTTTTGGTATAGGGGTCGCCTCCAATTGTTGTCGGAGTCGGCCGAAAAATGCAATTTTCCGACGACTGCTACAGTTCCATCGTTTTCCCGCCTAAAATTGAGAGCATTTCGACTGCTACTGTTCCACTTTGCCATGTGTCATCCACGTGGCGTACACGTGGCGGATCTGTTAAATAAGGGCAAATACAAGAAGTTTAGAATAACGGGGGGCATATTTGACCCCAAACATTAACGGAGGGCAAATACAAACCTTTTCCTAAACGTTGAGGGCAAATATGACTCTTTTCCCTTTAAACTAAATTGATCAAATACAATACCCCCTTTAGGAAGATTTAGTTTTTTAATCCCATTTACAAATTTTATTTTAACTATATAATTCTTTTACCGGATATAAGTAAAATTAACATAGGAGTTCTATTACAAAAAAAAACAAGAGATTGTTGTTGGAACATTTTCTTCTGTTAAATTTTGAAGATCAATTCATTAATATTTGAATTCTGATAATCTACACAAAAGCACTATAAATAAATAAAAATTATGAAGTTTTTTAATTAAGAATGTGGATTTTTATAGAAATTGATAATATTTCAAAAGTATCAGGTCTCTTTTACAAGTAAAAGATCAAATCAAGATCTTAATTATTTTTGTTTACATAAATAAAGATAAAACAATAATTAAGATTTTGCATTGATCTTTTACTTGCAAAAGAGAGCTTCTTCAATGTGAAAACTTTCATAGCTCCAGTAACCTATCAATATAAAATTTTATTTACTAATATGAAGATGTGGGTCGTTTAATTCAAAATTTTTAAATATTTCTACCATAAAGAGTAGACAATTTTTTTTTTAATTTTTTTATAAGGTCCTACTAATTTGTTTTTATCACAAATTTCAATAGTATCTAAGTGAAAATAAAATTAGAAAGTTCACTATTAACTAAATTTTTGGAGAAGCTTCACTCTTGAGCCACCCCTACTATCTAACATATGTATTTAATTCACTTTTATTTTTTGGTATTTGATCCGTATTTTGTTCCTTGGTACAAAATTATATACCAAGCTAATTGAAATGTTAAATTGTATAGGGATTCGCTATATAGGTTTCAAAATATATACCAAACAACGAATAAAACACTAAATTATACTGTGCTAGGATCATCTAGTATATCAAACCACACGGGTCCCCAGAACCTTGTAATCCGCTACTATACACCAAAAAGAATAAAAGCCCCCGGTGTCCCAAGTATCAACACAATTTAAGAACATGGTAAAAGAGAGTGATCACCTTCCAAATGAACTCCAAAATCATTATCCCTTTTTTCCTACTCCAAGTAAAATTTGTTTTTGGACAATAACTTCTGTTTCAAACTAAAAGGCAACACTTCAAATCATTAGTCCCCCAAAACCATGCAAGCTGTGAACCTTGGCTAAGCTGACCAATTTATTGGATTATATTACTATAACGGGAATGTCAAAAGAAACAACATTTCTCATGTCTGAGAGAAGCTAAAACGAAGGCAACATAACCTTTACATGTATGTGTTGCGCGACCTTAAAAAGTCAAAATTTGAAAGAAAATAATCTTCCTACGTATTTACAACCATTTGTAGCAAAAGAACTCCTGCAGAAAAAATTTCCCATCCTCATCATTCGACCGAAGCAAGGCACCAATGTCAGCTGTGAAATAAAGCAGTCAAAACACAATTCTGGAGTTAAGTAATCTGAAAACGACAAATAGTTGAAGGCAGTTAAATCAGCAAACAAAATGCATGGCTCAGAAAAAACAAATCCTTCATTTTACAATCTCAACAAATAATGCTGCAGTAATGAAACTAGCAATCAAGATAGAGGCGATCTAGTTGAAAAGGAATAACTAGATCAAAATATCCAACAGCGGATTTTGATGCATACAAACCTATGTGTTGTTAGTTTAGGATGGGCCAGAGCCACCTTTATTGAGTACCAGACACCAATAATTTCCGAGTTGGTATACACAAGTCCATTTGTCAGATGACTTACGATAAATCAAAAGATCCTTGGCCTTCATTGATAGCATAGAGTAACTTTTTGTACATTATTTCCTGCAGAGAGATGTAAGAATTAAGCATTTGACCCTCCCAAGAGAGAGAGAGAGAGAGACAGACAGACAGACAAGAGGCGGAAAAAAAACTAAAACTGCAACAGGGAAGAAGATAACTACCCTTCACACCAAGCAGATGTGAGGAAAAGTTTCCCCACAGCCAACAGCGGATGGATTGAGGAGAAATCATACCTTAGTAGAATAGGGAGGCAGTTTCAGGTAGTTAGCACATGTCATCACACTAGGTAAGTCATCGTCTGCAGATTCTGATGGCATATTACCATTTGATGCTGTATTGCTACCACTAGATGAATGCTGTTCAAAAGATATGACGGTCAGCCAGCGCAGAGAGAATTAACAGGTACGACTAAGTATTTTAGCTAACTACATACCTTCCTCACTATTGTCAACTTAGGATTGAGCACTGCCAGACCGCCTGGAGGAAGCCGAGGAGCACCAGTGACAAACTGACAGAACGCTCGTTGCTGCTCAGGAGTGAACTCCCCCATGATCTCTAGTAACTGATCAGAAGCAGATTAAACAGTTGATATCAGTTTGAAGCCAATAGAAGAGACAGAAGAAGACTAGCTTGATAACATTACTGTCTCAGGCACTATTCCACTGACAGCTGAAAAACATACTTACATAAACAATGGCGGGACTCTTGGCTGTATATCCATGATCAAACTTGATATGATCTACAAGCGTCTCAGCCTGCATCAACAAAAGAATGGAATTCAACAAAAGAATGGAATTTATGAGTATACAAGTTTCACACTGCTATAATGGGTTCATGAGAAACAAAACATTACCTTCCATAACTCTTTACGGCCACAAAGCAGGTAGTCCAACTCAGTGGGAGAGAATATTTGCAGAGCTGAAATGTCAAAAACCTGCAAGTTGTGAAGCCTAAAAGTTATTTCACTATCGTCAGATAAGTGATGACATCAAGATGCATCAAGTAACTGATGAATTCATTAAGTGAAAGTTACACCAAATTATCTGCTAAATATCATCTCTATATATATCTAATTAGCTAAAATCCCATGATGGCATCAAACCTGATTGAAGCCAGATCTAAATGCTTCCATCTGCCGCCCAATTCCGGTCCTCACAGCGGCATCAACCACCAAAGAAACATATTCTTCCAAGTTACTAAGATCCACCTGCAGGTTCCAATTGAAGTATACAAATCAAGCAAAATGAAAAAAAGAAAGGGACAAAAAGATAGAATTGCATCCAAGGAAAAGCAGCATACATTCTCATCGCCTGCTTTCAGAACATATTCAGGATAGCCTGGGAGTGTGAAATCTAAACAAAGATCCTCAACTGGGGTCCCACGAAAATGCAAATCATTAATGTTTTCTTGGCTCTGGCCTCCAATTGATTCTAGATATTGTTTACGACTAACAAGAGCTTGCAACTCTTGCAAAGTCTTTCCTAACTCAGCATCAAAAGAGAGAATATCATACAAATCAAGCTCCTACAGTGTTTAAGCACAGAAACGTTAGGAAAGAAAATAAAAATTATAAAGGTAAATGCAACAACTTAATCTTAGGAGGTAATCGCGTGCAAAATGAAAAACAGAGAGAATCCCTTACTTGGCCAAGGACAAGCTTGTAAAATGCAGTTGACAGAGGGAGGTCCAAAAGCCGCCCATCTTGAAGTGCTTTCGCCATCACACGCCCTAGCAATCTGAAATATTCAATCACCCTTGGAAATTGGTTGTCATCTGCAGTATCAACAGTTGATAGCCAGGGACGTGGGAATAATCCAAGAGGTGCTTGGACAAGTTCTTTATCACCCCCGCTTAATTTTTCATCTACTCCCACTTCCATCGAATATCCACTTGATGAGGAACTTGTTCTCCACATTCCCAATCCAACTTTTTGCAGATCACGACTTAAAAGGGTATAGAATTCCAGTGTTGGGCCCAAACCAGTGCCAACTTCACCGAAATATTCAACCTCGAGAACAGCTTTTTGGCTAGAGTACATCTTCATTACCTTTGCAGCAGAATCCAGAATGCGATTCCTAGAGACACGGACTTTCTGGCGTTGTAATCTCCCAACCCTGACTTCTCTCTCATTGGTGGATCCATTACCATCTGCGCCTTGCTGTTGTTGAAGCCGATATAAAGCCCTAGATAATCCAAAGGCTGTTGAATAGAAGTACTGGCGCCGAGTCTCAAATGGAAAAAGAAATGGACAGGACCTTGTCAACTGGTAACACCATGATGGAAGAGACCCACTACAAAGGGCTAGAGCATCCTGAATCTGTCGGGCCAACTTTGGAGTGAGCTTGCTGTTGACAAATTCCTCCGAGGGAATTTTGACACCAGTAGCATTGAGATCATCTAAACTCATTTTTTTCCCTTCAGAAAAATCATCAATAACTGACTGGACGCGTAACCGTGGGGCCAGCTGGTTTAATCCCTCCACTACACGTAACAGGGCCAAAATGTTGTAAGTAGAATTGCTTTTCTCCATATCACAAGGAAGTTCTCCCTGTAATATACTATCTAACAATGATGCTCGATGCAATGAGGGATCTGCACCAGCACTTGCTGAAGAACTAACTTTATTAGACTTGGTGGAAGTTGAGCTCCCATCCCCTTTCGTAGACCTCTCTGCTTGGCTGTCAGCTCTTTGGTACGTGATAGTGTAAATATCACCCCAAAGTCTGCTTCCGTCACTAGATAGGAAGTCAGTGCCACCATACCTCTCTTCATCATCCTCATCAAGGACAAGCTGCCGCTGGATAGCCTGGTAGATAGTCAAGTGCCTATTAAGCTGCTTTCCGCCTGCAGAAAATACAAGTCTGGGCGGATTGCTAGTGCTAAATAGAAGGCGTCCATGACGATCTCTAGCTCCTCTCGCACCTCTGCCGTTCGCAGATGCAAGTCCAGCCATGGCAGCAGCAGCAAATGACATTGCACCCCTTGAACCATAAGAACTCCCACTTCTGAACTCAACAGAATCAGATCCCTGAGCAGAAGCAGCTCTGCTGCTAGAACCACCACCAGCATTTGTCTGGCTATCATTTGGCGTCTGTGCGGCAGGACTATCTTCCGAACAATCACCCAATTTGACATCATGAACTTTGTCCGGTATGCAAACAGGAAGAGAATCATCTCCCAACACCTAAAGCATTGACAACAATTTCAGAAAAGCATCTTTAATACAACTGAATATAACATTAAAAGAGCTGCTCGAGTTGATCTGTGGAGAAGCTACAGAAAACATGCATATTGAGAACGCAAATCTGCTCTCAACCTATGTTGCACAGACTCTCGCAAAATGTCGCCGCACCCGTGTCAAATCCTCCAAGAATGCACTACTTTTGGAGGATCTTGCATGCACGCGTGGACATTTTTGAAGAGTCCGAGTATCATAGCTCTCAACGACCTAAGCAAATTAAGACTGGCGGAATTCAAAATTTAAAACAAGGAGAATTTCAATAGCTTACATCATCTTGGTCATCTTCATCGTCATCAGATATATCTTCATCCTCAATGACCAAAGCATCATCAATTTCAACAGGTGACATATCCAACTCATCCTAACATCACAACAGGCAGTGGGATGTCAAGGTTCATGTTGTCATGCAAACCAGCAACAACTCAGGAGATGAAAAATGGAGGCAAAAAGATTCAGAGAAAACATCAATATTTTGAATAAGCGTTCTGTTTCATTTCAACAAAATATTTTATTATTCCACTTGCTCAATTTTTAAAAAAAGGCAGACTGGTGCACTAAGATCCCGCTATGCGAGGGGTCCAGGGAAGGGTCAGACCACAAGTGTCTATGTAGGCAACCTTACCTTGCAATTCTGCAAGAGGTTGTTTCCACTTGTTCAATTCCAACTACAAATCTTCTTAAATCTCTCCTATTAAGTGTGCATACAAGTATCATCAAAGTTGAAACAGAATTCTTCAAGGATTTCAGATTTCTCTCCTCCATGGTAGGGGTAAGGTCTATGTACGCTCTGCCCTCCCCAGACCCCTTACACTAGGTATGTTGTTGATTTTAGATTTCTCTCAAGGTAAGCATCTAAAAGAACTACAATGACACTCACACTGCTTTCCAGCAGTGATCCCTTTCTTGAGTTTGATCAACACCATCCCAAGACTTGCAGAGTTTCTTGAGGCATACCTACGCCTTAGCATATCGTTTGCCCTTCTTATCCCATTTTATCTGAAAATGGCTCTTGTCCTATGATTTACCAACACTTCTAAATATATCTTCTGAACATGTTTTGTCTATGATACTTCTAAGGTCTGCAACTACGTGTTATTTTTTTAGAATCAGTGAATCACTGTACAAAATCAATCTAAAAAGTTGAGTTTCACCTCATACTCCCAAACCACGTTATTATTTGGGAGGAAGTATTTTCTTTTGTGAGAAAGTTCTGAATATCTCAAGTTTACAGGAAGAAATAAGGAAAAACAGAGTGACAACTACGGGGTCGTTAAGTCGCTGGATATCACAGGTGGGATTGGATAAAAATACTGATCCGGCATTGATAGAACATCCCATCGGGGTTAAAATGGGGAACTGGAGAAACATGGGTTTTTCAATGGTATCCTCGACGACTACCCCGCTACATCTCTGTAGGATATGAACCGTGGTCCCAAGTTTTTTTTGTCACTGACCACTACATTACTCTTGGGTTAGAGAAACATGAGATTAGGTCAGAAAAGACCATTTTTCCCTACTTATAAAGGCAAGACCAGGGCCCAATTATTCTGTGCTTTTGTTTTTACAGTGGAAATATACAATCTTTTGGGTCCACTTATATCCTTTTTTTCTTTTATGCTATTTCTGAATGATATTCCTTGTATTAAGGTTATTTCCTTCATTTTGACGGATATAATAGAGAATTACTCTTTAGCTGTAATATTGATGAAGGTGACGATGTATTAAATACTAATTTCAATCATACTTGTCCTTGTTCATCTGTAATTTTTTCTTATATTCTTTTCATTTATACTATTTTTCCAGAATTTGCTATTCTTAAACAATGATCTTTAACAAAGTAAAGAAATGTGTGAAGAAATATACCTCAGAACTAGATTCCCCATTCACAGGTTTCACCTCTGCTTCTTTATCCAATGCTGCTCGTCTTCGAGCAGCATTTCTTGTCTGGGGTCCTTTGCCATCTTCTTGAGCAGGCTTCAGAACAGCCTTTCCTTTGCCCTTGGATGAACTTCCACTTTTTTCCTGTGGTGGGTCTTTCTTTGCACTGTCATTTATGTTAACTGCTGACCTAGATCGTGTACGACGAGTTCCAGAAGCCGGAGTAGAAGTCGATGGGCATGAAGCACCAACTCCTGCAGCGGTGGTCCCGGACTCAGAATTGCCTACTGATGCCAAGGCCTTTTGACCAGACTCAACTCGCTGAACTCGAGGCCAAAGAAAGTCTTCAATAGCCGCTAAACTTGCTAAAGGGTCGATCAACACAACATTTGAAGAGTAGTCACGGAGGGTCTTGTCTCCTTGAGCTCTGCAAAGGCGTAGCTTGAATGGTTGTGACAAAGCACTTAAACCTGAAGAAAGACGCGCATTTCCGGTAGATGACCTTGAAGAATGACTCAGCACGACAGGGAAACGCTCCAAGGAAGAGAAGGCATTTTGAAGCTTTTGAACCAAAACAGTCATAGGAACCACATCTCCACCAACACTAGAAGGAAGGGCAACTGCAATAAAAGACTTGTATCTTCTGATTGCTTGTTGTCGAAGCCTAGACAAATTAGTATCTGAGATTCTTTCCTTCAAAAAATATCCACATGTAAAATAGTTCAGCAGAGATGCAACAACTCCACTTCCAATGAACTCAAAAGTTGATACACCATCGCCTTTGCTGAGCTCCCCCAATATGGAAGCTACCAGTTCGGCCAAGGTCTCTTCTTTACTGGCAGAAATATCCCCAAGCCGAGGAACAGAAGCTTTTGATTTTCCTTTAGGTTTAGAAATTTGTTCATCAACACCAGTGTTCAACTTCATACAGAGATTCTTCAATCGTAGAAGATCATCTGTAACACCAACTTCAGTAGACCCTGATTCTGAAGGGAAGTATTTATCTTTGAAAGATTTCGCGCCTGCACTGACTGCAATGCGAAGGCTAGAACTGGTCTTTGGAATTTCCAATGAGTTTGGCGGTGATCCACTCCCTGGAACTGTATTCTTAGGATCCTCAATGGAACTTGCATCTGTATTTGAATTACTTCCACGACGTCGATTACGTCTAGAACGGGATGACCCAGGTATACAATCATTGTCCTTCTCAGCAGATGATGGCTGGGAAGTAGCGGAACCATGGGAGGTAGACAATACCAGAGCATCTACAGCATGAACAACACCTTCTCGTACGAACATCTTGGAAAAAATTCCAGGAAGCTTTTCCATTAGAATTTCTGCTACTTGAAGAGCAGGCACCAGCACTTGGGGATCCTTCCAGGCCAATACTCCAGCCAAGAAACTACATAGGAATAACAAAATGAAGCACTACTTTCACTACCAAAGAAAACATGATGCATAATTACATATAAAAGATTCTTCCTTGGGTAAACATTCCATCCCAGATCAGCACCTAAAAGAAACTGGCAAGCTTGTATTTGATTATATTCATACCTTGATATGTTAGTGACGTTATTTAGAGACTGAATCATAATTGCACTGCTGAAATACATAAGTTTTCCAATAGCTGAGAGACACTTGTGGCGAACTGGACTATTCACACTGGATCCATATACCTGACGAGCAAAACAACAGGGTTTCATCACGTAAATCTCCACCGTAGCAGTTGTAAAATGGTGGCTGTAATTTACAATGATTATAATACTAACCTGGATCAGCACAGGAAGAACATCCATCCCAAATTGTTGCAGAAGTTCAGGTTGATCATTCAATAATTTTTCTCGAGCTGAAACCTCCTGAGAAGATGGATTCGTTTCCTCTTGTTTGGTAGGACCACTAGCAGAAGATTTCTTCATAGTAGGTCCTTTAATGAGCAAATTAGTGCCGGTTGGAAGAGAGATGGTTCCTTGAGGCAGCGGAGGAAGGAGCTCATTTGCCAGGTTCACGATCTCAAAAATCTAACAGTGGGGGAATATATTTAAGGTCATTACAAGAGAGAGAAGAAGAACTCAGAAGAATCAGTTTGTACACCACAAAGAAAAGGCATGGCTTCGTGGCATTTGCTCAAGCACCAGCTTCCATGAAACCAGACAATTTTTGCAACAAGAGTAACATTTAACCAGTGAGTCGTGAGATTGTCATCTTACTTCACAAGAGAATCGAGTCAACTAGAGGAATAACACATTAGAAAAAAAATTAAAATAAGGTTCTTCATAACATGCTCCAGGTGCTAAATTGCAATTGGAAGCTCTTGAAATATTTTAGATGGTTCTGCTCATGCGCTTAATTACAGTCATATTTACACTATTACCGTTTAACTGATATCAGTGACAAACAATTTGCGAGTCTTCAAGTACTAAGAAAAAATTCACAAGAAAACCATGGGATGTTCTAAACGTTACATTAGAAGGTTGTTTTACCAATTATTCCTAATACTTGATTGACATTCTAAAATACTACATTTGAATATTCAATCAATATCCACTGAGCTTCAAAGCATTAAAACAACGGATTTCTCGAGAAACTAAAAATGTTCTTCACTTATATCAGTCCCAATAAAATGTTGGTGATCTCCAGTTCTCCACTAAGGACATTAAGTAGGCATTTGGACAGTTTTTGTTTGAAATTGTAAAAAAGTGTTTGAAGCTGAAAACAGGTAATTGGAAGTTGATTAGTTTAGACATAATAGTTAAGCTTTCTAAGACACCGGCACTATATGGGTAACTGAATCCTGGCTTAGAAATGTCGACCTACACATTGTAATGATGCTACCTTGTTCTCTGAATATGATGGGTCAAATGATTAGTTTAGACACAATAGTCAAACATGATGAATGTGTGTTTTAGTGGAGTTTTGATTTAATTTATTTCATTTGGATGGTTAATGTACTGACTTTAGGTAAATTTGGTATATGTATGTTAAAGGTGCATAACCTGGGTAATCCATGTTCAAACGGGAAGGAAAATACAGCCCAATAGGCACTCAAGATAGCGCGAGGAGACTGCACAGAGCACAGCACAGATATGTGATGCAGCCACAAAGCAAAGTGGAACAGGAACATGGTACATGATATCAGCGTTATAGCACATAATGTCATGCATATGGCCGACAGAATTTGTACTTAAAATAATTCTTTGCACGAGCTTCTGTAAACCTTATCTTTTCCCCAAAAAACAGACTCTAATTAATGTCTGAAACATATAGCCTAACTAGCATGATTGAGCTCTGCAGTGGGGTGAACCAGGCGTACTACTTGACTTGCTAGTTGCCAATTCATCTCTTATGAAATTTCGAGTTATAGTTAGAGGAAATATTTATTTTTAGGGACATTATTTCAATTAATTGGATTTTAATTTCTTTCCATTCCATGTGGGGTCGATGGCATACTATATTTGACAAGAACTGACTTAGACTCTTCTCCTCTTGTTCCTTTATCTCTTTGGTGAGGAATCGAAGTTGTCATCCAAGTTACTTATGAAAATGTAGTCTAGGAACTTTATAATAAATTAAATGTAGAATAGGAATACGGCACAAATAATGTCTGGTGTATTCTATCAAGCATGAAAAACTTCTCATAGGACATCTCTTCCCACCTACAAATAAACTGACTTGCAAAAGAAAGGGGGGTATAGCAACTCAAGACTACAAAGTATTGCAGAGGAATCTAACCTTTCCGCGGGAAAATATACCAAAAAGTCAACTATCTTTCAAAGCTACAGGTTTATATATTCAATATGCACTACTTGTTCCAATTTTTCTACAAGAAATGCTAACAATTGTGGCATGAATAAATAGTGAAACTAATGATGCATACCTGTTCCGGAGGTTTGCTCAAGGCAGGTGAAACAGACACAGTGGCCACAAGACCAGAACCTGATAGAATATCCTTGAGTATTCCACTTATACCAAGCAACAGTAAAGTTTTAGTTCCTAGTGGAGAGCCACTAGCACATGTCGAAAGAAGCCTGATTAAACCCTGCGAGCCTTATCAAGTAAGAATACAGCCATCAAGGTTGTAAATAACCGACATATGGAAGATTTAAACATACTGTATAGGTTGACGTGCTGAGTGAAGCCTGACCACCTCCAGAGTTGCTGGTTGAGATGAGGGAAGCAGCTTGGGTAACAAGTCCGTGATTGCAAAGTTCATCTAGCTTCTCCGGGTATGACGCAAATGCTTCAGCAATACGGGTCAAGCAGATAGACGCATGCTCTAATACCTGCAGACACAAGCACAAAGGGATAACATTAAAGAAAATAAAGTGATGTTTAACCAAAATGGGAGGGGCTGGGGAAGAGGAGATATCTTCCTGCAACGGGAGTATAACATGATGATGACTCACCTTTGCATCATGATATTGAAGGAGATTCGTCAAAAGCGGAACAGCTTCCATGACAAAGTCAGAAGCATCTGAAGGAAGCTTCTTGCACATATTAGCCGCAGTTGATAATGCTACTCTCTATTGAAGAACAAAACAGTTAGAAATAATGGTATAAGTACTTAAAGGAGCTGGAAGGTTGCTTATTTCAGTAAAACGGAATTCCATAAAATCGTGATAAGAGTTAATCATGAAAGGAATTCTTCTACCTGAACACCAGTAGAAAAGAAATCGAGATAAGAAAGCACAGCCATCAGTGCACCAGCCCTCAAACAAGCAGTTGGGTGTTCCTGAGATATCTTCTTTAGAGCTTGCAAAGACTGTTAAAAGTAAGCATTAGCATCACAGCTGAAAAACCCAATCTTTACCAAATAACAATAATGGTTCTCATTAGAAACAGCACTTTGGGGTCATTTCGTTCACGGCCTAGCTATGCAAGGATTATAATATAGAGATTGTGAATAATAGTTATGTATTAGTTATACTATGGGACTATTGCCAAGATTACTTTTTCCTTGTTAGACACATGTAAACGTTCCACGCAAACGAATTCACTCACCTGTTCAGCCAAGTCCATGTATTCAATTGTAAGCAGTCGCGCTACAAAGCATGAAACAGCTCCATAATGGACAACAGCAGCACATGAAGAAGGCAAAACATCAACCAAGTGTGTAAGAGCCCGAGCCGCAAGAAGCATAATGTCAGGATTGTTCTCGTGATTGAGCAGTCCTACAAGTACCGGTACAAACGAGTCCACGGAAAACGTGGACAGAGAGTCTTCTGTTCCAATGGAAAGCATCTCACACAGCTGTGTCAAAGCTTCTACCTGTTTCCCTTCCTCGCCATCTGCTCTTAAACCAGCTAATATCTTTTTAAGCCGACCGCTCTGGTGGGACGATGACGTGGACCCCATTGCGGAGCTGGGGAGTAAATCATCCAATCCAGCACCCAATTTCCTAAGTAGTCCTTGAAGTGCACTACTTGCTGAAGTTAAATTCTGGTGTAAAATCCCAACACCGTCTTCGCTATCATTATCATCATCGTCACCATCACCACCACCACCAATACCACCAGAATCTATATTCAATTCCCTACCTCTAATATCATGTTCTTTCTCCTTACCTTTATCCAAATTATTATTATTATTATCCTCATTATCGGTGGGACCATGACTGGGGTTCTTACCACGTCGGGTTCGGGTACCCGACCCGGAAGATTCATTGGTGGAGTCCATGTGTGAGTCCTGAGAACGAGTTGCGATGCGAGAACGAGTTGAAATCGATGCGGTTGGAGTTGAATTGGCAGTGGAAGTAGCAGCGGCGGTGGTGGTGGCGGAGAGACGGGAACGTTTGGCGGCGCGTGTGGTGGGACCAGATGAAGAAGAAGAAGAAGGCGCTGATGAGGTGGCCTCCGCCCGCTTCCGGCTACGAGTTTCCATACAAAACCCTAAAACCCCAATCCACTCGCCGATGTATCGGCGATCAAACACTTATCGATTCGAAAATCATCGTCAAGAAACCCTAATTCACAAAATTAAACGAAAGATGCGATCTTTATTGATTGATTCAGCTAAATCCTCTCCAACTCACAATCAACTAAAAGTATCAAATCAGCATAATCAATAGCAATCGAATTCCACTGATAAGATGGAGAGAGCTAAATAGAAAACCCTAATTCTATAAATAATTTTGGGTCTGTTGAATTATTTATTTTATCTTCCCTAAAAAGATAGAATAAGATGCTTTTAAAAAAGAAAACTACTACTACCATGCTTTTGGTGCCTTTTATAGTTACAATACAACTTTTTCCGCCCCTCTTTGTTTTGAGCCGGATTGAAAAGTTATTCATGTAATTGAAATTGAATATAATTACATAATTTAGCATGTTTAGCTGATCAATTAATTATATAGTCAACTTGTAATTGGATGTAATTGTGAGGATTAATTATACTCTCCAATTGAATTACACCTTGTAATTATAAAGTTTTTCTTTTTTTTTTATTTTAATTTCTTTTTTATTTTTTGCATTTTAATTATTTTTATTTTTACGAATGTTTCTATTTTAATTATTTTTACATTTTAAATTATTTCTTTCTTTAAATACTTTTTTATATTATTGTCTTTCGTTTTCTTTCTTCTCATTTTCCAACCTTTCGTTCTTGTGATTCCATGTAATTGCTTGTATTTTTAATTTTTTCTTGTTTTCTTCATTTCGCATAACTATGTTATTATTCTAGTTTAGAAAATTACACTTTTAAATATTAGAAATAATTAGTCATTAACAAATTTGATATATAATGAGTGATGTTATTAAAATATAATTTCATTGTAGAATGAGGTTACATACGTGTAAATATTTTCACTTTCTTTTAAATTATATTTACTTAAGTTATAATGGAATTTGACATAAAAGTATCACGTGAAATTATTATTATTTTGAATTTAGAATTTAGGTTATATTTGCGATTTCAGTTTATTTGTTTTAATACTATTCACTTGTTGTTTTACATTGCATATTATTCATTTTCTAGTTACAATTTGATAGATTATTTTTCTCTCAAACATTTGAATAGTGTTATGACATTATATGTATTAATATAAATCTTTATTAAATAATATATACAACTCATGATATTCTTATAAATATGTGCTTTTAATTTTCATAATTAATTAAATTAAAATATTATTCATTTGAAAATATACTATTACTTTTATAATATTATTTATAAATATGTTATTATTAATTAATATATTTTCAAGAAATAATATGTATCTTAAATATCTGATTTAATATATCATCTATAATGACACATATTTATCAAGTATATTTTTATGTTTAACTTTAACTGTGTAATTACACATGTGCAACCAAACAGTGTGCTTGTAATTACACTGTAATTATATTATATCAAACAAATAAGTCATTGTAATTACTATGTGATCCCACATTGTGGAATTTTCACTGAATATGTTATTGTTGTTGTTGTAATTACTATGCGATGTAATTACTACCCTAGTAATTACATCAATTTCAATTACCATATGACTTTCCAAACATACCCTTTGTTTCTTTGTGTGTAGGTTAGTTGCTATTCCGTTTTTAGTTTATAAAAGGAAAAAATATATTATATTTTTAATAAAATCTAACAGAAGTTTTTTTGTTATTAAATACCTAAGTAGTAGCATCTTAAACTTAGAGAATTAGTATTTAGACACTCGAACTCGTTCTAAGTGTATATTTTTAAACACGTAACATCCTATGTAGTATTAACTACATAGGATAGCTTTTTCAAGTTACCATTAACTATCAATTCAACACTTTAACTTATCAAGTGTCTAATTAAACATATTTAATTGTGAGATATATGTGTAAAATACACTTATATTTATGCGCTTAATTATTGTAAATATACTCATTTCTTAATAATAAGATGAAATATTTTATGTGAACCTCACACCTCTATCACCCCTTTGTGCCGAAAAAACTACCATTCACCAGTTTGAACTGCATAACTCGGCCTCAACTGATAATATTTTATGTGATATATGTGTGAGTTAGCTTATATTTGAGCGTTTGATTGTTGTAAACAAATTTATTTTTTAACAAGTAGATAAGATATTTATGTGACCCCACGCTTTCCCCGTGCTTCTATCACCCTTTTTGGCCGAAAAGTCTGTCATCCACCAGTTTGAACGGCATAACACCACCATTTCTGTCGAAACTTAGAACCGGATTGTAGGTAAAGAAACGGGGTTAAAGAGTATTTGAAAGATTAAACAAACAGAACGCTGAGTCGAGAGATATTTCTATGTCTTTAAGATAAAATTATCCTGTATAAATGCTTTTACGGTATTGGAAAATAATCTCACAAGATAAAACAACAACTGATCAATTGTACAAAGCAAATACAATTGAACCTAGCGAAGAAGATGAATAAGAACAGATTGCTGAAGAAAGAGAGCGGAAAATGATTTATGTCTGCTTTATGTATTATCGTTTTCTGTGTGTATGTTCTTAACGATGAACAAGACAGAAAGATAAACTAGTTTGAGTTGTGTGTTCCGCAGGCCTTTCTGTTCCGTAGTATCTTTTTTGTTTGAACTGAAGTGTTCAATATATAATATTAGAAAAGGGAGGCCATAAGTCATAAGGAGACAATTAAGTCTTGTAACTGTTGACCGTTACTGCCTTTGAAACGTTTTGAGCAATTAAGTCTTGTAAATGTTGGCCTTTATTGCATTTGAAACGTTTTGAGCAATTTAAACTGTCAGATATTACGTATGTTGGTTTCATAACTCTTGTAATGTTCCGATCAGGGACCAGAATATATATAGTTAATATTACAGGGACCAAAAAGAAAGTTTCGAAAGACATCAACGGCTCACGGCCCGAGACCCGTGACCCGACGGGCGGCACGCGTGTGGGGCTTCGCCCCGAACCCAAGCTCACCTAGGTCCTATCTCTTTCAAACACATGTGTTACCCTTGGTCCCCAAATCCTTACTCAAACTTAGAGTTTTATATATTGCATAAACTCTTCTTTACCAACGAGGGAGATTTGTCATTTTTTGCCAAAGACCCTCCATTTTTTTATGTCTCAAACCTTACTTTGTGTACCAATATTTATTTTATTTCTTAACGAAATTTGACGATACTTGACACTAATATCATCTACTTACTTAGTAAATTAGGCATGTGCGAAGAAACGATATTTCCGACATACGGGCCCCACGTATTTAAGTCATTCAAGATGGGATAAACTCAATCCCCCACATTAGTAAAATTTTCAATAATTTCAACATCCATCAAAATATTATTCTCTACCATTATAGTTTAACATGTCATTTTGTTTAATTCAGAAATATTAAAAATTTAAAATTTGCTTTTGTGATTTTCTTTTTAAAAAAATCTCCTTAATCGTTCATGACTGAATAGTATTATGATCGATATCGTTGATGTTCACCGAAGCAATAACAACAGCCACTAAAATTACTATGCAAATCAAGAAGAATAGGAAGAAAATAAAATGGAGGGAGGGAAGAGACGAACCAATATGCAGAAAGAATTACATTCTGAAGTGCTCAATTTGTCAAGAAAAAGTGTCTATCTAGTCATTTGATAAGTTAAAGTGTTCAACAGATTACTAATAACAATTTAAATTACTATTTATGTAACTTGCTAATATTTAAAGATGTTAGAGTCAATAGTATAACGATAACCAACCACCTCTAACACATTTTATTGTAAATAAAGCTAGAACCCCAAATTTTATTTTCTTCATCTCTAAAATTATCATCTTGATCGTTGGTATTTAAAAGCTAGTCGTGGTCTTTTCTCTCCCCCCCCCCCAGGCCCATCTCTCCATGCAAAGAAATTTATTACACATAATTTTAACATTTTAATTTGTATAAAATAATAATATATCCAGTGTAATATCTACGAATGACAAGATGTACGCATACTTTACATCTAACTTTATGGGGTATAACATAATATATATGTTATTTAAATATTAACCAAACTATTATTAATTCTGCGACATGATTATTTTTTCTTATCTGCCAACTATATACTATGTTAGCATATGCAGAAAATTGTCTCGAATATGAAGAAGCATGTAAAATCTTAAATATATGAATATTAAATTTAATACCGCACATTAAATACTATATTAGCTATTCAAAACTATTTAATGCGATAAGCCAAATAATGCATTAACACGACAAGATTATTTTTCAATTAAATGTTTGAGAAAATAGCATTTTGATCCCCAAATTATTACTTTTTTGTTTGTTTTGATCCTTATATTATTTGACGTAAGACGTTGAACCCTTTAATTGTACCACATGTGTGATTTTAGTCCTTTTGGCTAACACACATTTAACTTTTACTTCCAAAATTACTAAAATATCCATCCCATACCATCATAGGAATTTGAAGAAGTAAATACAAATAAGAATAAAAATATAAGACCCACAATGTTTGTAACTATAACTTTGATTTTACTCAAATACCAAATATAAATCCTCGGAGACTTTACTTGATCCGATCCTTTAGATACTATTTCAAAGTCAAAGCGATGGGGAAGAAGCAACCTCTTTTTTTCTTTGGGCGGTGAAATTGACATACTTAAAGTTAATTCAGTTAAACATCCGTTACTTTAGAGAATAAAATTGCACAATCTATTAAATTGAAGGTTAAAATAAAAATATCATTTTATTTACTGTATTTATGTTCTCTGTGGCCAACTGAACCAAATTGACCATAGTAATGAAATTTACGTGACTTTAATTCGTGGGGCCCACCACAAACGTGTGTCGCGTGCGTTTTAACGTGCTTTTCTAATGAGACACTTAATTTGGACACTATTCGTTTAACCCGGAGCGTCCTCTCCGCTAAGCTTGTCCGAAATATCTAAAACATGACTCGAGGACATATTTGTAATTTACCTCTAAATTTATTTGTCCTGATCATAATGGCGTTGGTAAGAAAGAAGGAGCATCAGTGAAGAGTAGTAGAGGGTTTTGGAGATGGGTTTTGTGAGTACTATTTTGGGTTTTTGTGGATTTGGAGTTGGGGTTTCATTAGGCTTGACGATCGGATACTATTTGTTCATATATTTCCAGCCATGTGATGTTAAGGTTGTTGTCCTTTCTGTTTTTCACTTGCTACTATAATACTGGGTCTATGTTGTGTTTGGATTATTAATTTCTCTATTTTACTGTGTTTTTCGTTACTATTTATGAGGGAAGTAAAATGTATATTTGTATAGTTTGAAGGAAAACTTAGGGTGAGGAAAATTGATGTTGTTGGCAATGTCTTTGATTAGTTGGAAATAGTATGCTGATACATACTCTACCCTCCCCAGATCCAACCTGGTGAGATTATACAGTGTATGTTGTTGTTACGCTGATAGGAATAATTGCACGTAATTTTCTGATGTTGTAGGGCTTGGGCTAGTATAACTGGCTAGTCAACCACAGTTGACCTAATGTACTGGAGGCAACACATTTGCCCTTGTTAATTTTTGGGTTCAGCAAAAAAGTGCACTATGTATCGTCCCTATTAAATTGGAAATGCAGGGGGTAACCAATTGTTTCTGAATTTTAGGACTTTAGGGTGTGTTTGGTATGAAGAAAAATGTTTTTGTGGAAAACAAGTGAATTTTTTTACTTATTTTCTAGTGTTTGGTATGCATTCAAAAAGATATTATTCCAATAACATATGTGTAATATAACAAAACACAATGGGGTAGCGGGTGGGATGGTCAAGGGGGAGTTGGGTAGGTGGGGAGGAGACAATGAACATGGAATGTCACTTATGGAATTTGTTTTCCTACTTCCATTAGGGAAGTCATTTTCCTCATTTTTAAGGAATTTGTTTTCCTAGAGGAAATGTTTTCCAAAACATCTTGATCAACCAAACATGAGAAAATTGGAAAACATTTTCCTCCATATCAAACACACCCTTAATAGTAGAAAAAAGATGTGTCAGTTTTAGCTTCTCAATGAAAATGTTCACTAGTTACAGGAGGGATATGCAGGGGTCACCTATCGTTTCTGATTTTTAGGACTTCTATTGTAGAAAAAAGATGTCTAGAAGTGCAACTGTTTAACCCTAGTTTGGTGTACTGTAAAAGTTTCAAGTCACGAAGACACATATTTTAGATTTATAAATCTACAGCTGTAAAAGGGACAGTCTTATTATTTTTTTTTTTTAAATTGGGAGATTTAGAATACGACACAAACTCTGAACTGAAATGTTTTTATAGAGGTTGACATTGTTGTCTTTCTAGGAAATAGAGTAGTACAATTAGGTCTAAGACACAGATGATATATGCATTTGTTACGATCATTACTGGGAATAGCAATGTCAAACTAGAACCTTTTGAAGAACTTGTGAGATATCTATGTATCTGGTAACACCTATTTAATCTAATTTTTTTATTAAGTTAGAAAAGCTTAAACTGATTAAAAGAGGAAGTGTATTATTATGATATTAGAGCAAGTAAAGGTCTTCAGTTCAAATCTCACCACCAGGGGAGGACCCACGTAGAGCCTTCCGGGTGCTCGAGCACCCATTAACCTCATATCAGACATTTATATATTTATATAGAGAATTAGGAAGAATGATATAAAATAATAGCGAGCACCCAGACAACAAATAGTTTGATAGGCAAAGTGGTGCTATGCGGGTGCTTTAGGCCTTTTGATTGTTGTCCGAATGTCTGTGTTCGATTCCTTTATAAAAGTTCAGTCGCTGCCACTAACTTTTCCTAATAACTTTTTTTTAAGGAAAAATAAACTTTTCCTTTATCCAAGATTAATATTGTTGTAGTTTTTCTTATAGATTTTTCAATTTGTGTTTAAATGCTATTGTTTTTTTTATGACAACTTTAAATTTGTGCACTTATATTTTGTGATAGGTTGTTAAGGGAGCACCCACGACTTTAAAATCCTTAATCCGCCACTGCTCACCACAACCCTTCATAAAAGAAAGATTCCACCTGTTTGATCCATGAAAGAATAAAGCCTTTGCATGAGGAGGCTTGCTGAAGACATAATTAAGTAAATCAACAATTGTCCTCTTTAATAGTTCAAGATTTTAGATGAGACAATCACACGATTCAATAAGGTATTATAGTAGACATAGATCTCGGATTCATATTTCACAATTACGTGTTTGGCCCATGAAAAAGAGAGGCCTGCATGAGAGGGGATGCCTTGAACATGTTACTTAGTTATGTAAATAGAAGTGCGCCATCTCTAATTCCTTATATTTTCAAATAGAGACATTCACATAATTCAATAAGGAGAATGCTAAACATGGGCAGTAGGATATGACAATGGTTGGTTTGTTACCAAATCACATCTTTTGATCATGTCCTAATTGTACTAGGGAGATAGTGTTTTGGGCTCTTGGCAAAGGTTATATGCCTTTAGAAAAAAAAGTTTCATTCCATTTGCTTTAGTTTTGTTTCCTTTTTAACGAATAGTAAGTACTTTTTTCCAAAATATTTGTAATTTCAACATTATGTTTGTAGACAATTTGACTTCTATTTGATAGAGAAACTTTTTGAGGTTTGTAAACGAATACAAGTTCCATAGAATCATCAAGCATGTTAAGTTGGCAATTGCTCTGTCAGGTCATTGGTAAAAGACACGAATGAGTAATTTTATACTCCTATCCCTCTTTATATAAATTTTCATTTTTGAGACTCTTAAATAAAGAGTTTTACCTTGTTCAAATAGGTTGGAAGAAGAATTCCCCCCCCGCCCACACCAAATACTCAAGATCAAAACGAAAGATAAATGAGCAACCAAAAGAGTATCTAACTAAGAAAGTAAAAAGATAGGATAACAATAGAAAAAAAGAATCACGAAGAAAAAATGAACTCTTATTTTTAGTTTGTTGGAAGTCTATCTCGCTTTTCATTTGTTGAAAGTCTATCTCGCTTTTCATTTGTTGAAAGTCTATCTAGATAAGCTATACTTAGTAAAAGTAAGAGATTTGTCAAAAGAAACTGAGGGTGGTGCTTATATACAATCCTATGAACGTCCTAAACATCCTACTAGAAAGCTATAAAGGGCCAAAAAAACTTTACTTAGTCGAGCATCACCTTTTTGATAAGTACTTCGTCGAGGGATCATGTCTTTACTTTATGCTTTTGGACTGTTTGCTTACTGTACAATCACATATAATTCTACCTCATCAAGGTGAAATGATCCAAACCCGTGGGCGGGTATGCCTCAAAATATTTGACACCATTTCATTAGTAATACTACTAATACTATTCTATAAAAATTTCACAAACTTGCAGAATCTAAAGTTATTTGAGCTGGCTTTTCAAAATTTTAATGTGATGCTTAAAAGTTTAATTGTAAATGTCATAACTTACCTACTGATCAGAAAAGAAAGGGTCACGACTTACTTGGTTGCATATGTCTTCAGTGTATTTCATTTTTTTCCTACATCTGTTTGCTAACAGCTAATTTCGTTTAAATTGTACCCTATCGGTATTTTGTGTCTTTGGTGGCTGAACAGCTAATGGATTTCTTGTTAACTATCAGGACCCTGTTATACGTCCATTGGTTGAGCGAGATACTAAAAGCTTGCAGCAGTTGCTGTCTGAAATTCCTCTTTGGGTCAAATGTCCGGATTATGACCGTGTATGAATATTCAGACCTTTAAACTGCATTAAAGCAGCTTATCTGTGAATATATTTTAATTTGCTTTATATTTGCTAATCTTAAGGTGGACTGGTTCAACAAATTCATTGAGTATATGTGGCCTTACTTGGACAAGGTACTTTCATGTCTGAACAACATTCTGAATTGTCTCTCTCCTCTATATATATGTTAAAGGGAAATAAACTAACTAGTGTTCAACTATTTTTAAACAGGCAATATGCAGGACTGCGAAAGATATTGCAGCACCAATTATTGCTGAGCAAATACCAAAGTATAAAATTGATTCTGTTGAATTTGAAACACTAACTTTGGGGTCCTTACCTCCTACTTTCCAGGGTTAGTCATTTCTATGTCGATCATGCTCTTTTTTCTCTCTTACATGTTGTGGATATTCTTAAAAAAAAATACGTAGCATAAGATACAAAGTACATTTCTTATGCTTTTGCCGTGTGTCACTTTGTTGTTGATCCATATGCTCATATTTAATTTTAAAGGGTTTAGGCAGTTGAGCAAGCACTTATTGCCATTCTGACACTTATAATTACTTTCTGTAAGACATTGATAAAATTGATGGCATCACTAGGAAGTCCCATAACATTTTGATTAATACAGCAGATACCTTCAAATAGAAGGATAACAAACTCACTGTCTCACTATCAAAGGCCTTGGGCAGGTTGGAGGGGAGGGGAGAGGAGAAAATAAGAGTGTGTATTTGAAGGATCTGCTTCTTATTAGCTACCTGTCTTCGATTGAGAATTTTGAAAACAATTGTGTAATCTCCCTGAATATGATAATTTTCTTTGTATTGTCTATAAAAAATTTACTTATCAAACATAAAAAAATGACATTACAAATTTATTGATCTCCTGCACCTTAAATTCCATGATCTTCTCATTTTAATGAACTTCAATGAACATGGTAGCGTGTGCTCTCTATGCCATAAGTTTCTGGGAGGTGTAACTGCATGCTTTTTCTAACATAGACTATTATATGGAGTAGGATCCTGAAAGTTGATGTTGGTCAGGCTCTGAGATATGGTTTTACTGAGTTTCAGTTATCACACTAGCATGGTAGATCTCTTTGGTCAAATGCCTCTTATTCATTATTAGTCCTTAGATTTAATTGCCTGACATAAACGATTTGATCCACTCTGAATCATATTCTTGGAGGACCTCATTTTGTTATTTCCATCATGGTTATTTCCATTGAACACATTCCTCAGTACATAGCAATCCAATTCTTGTGACTAGTTACTGACTTAGGGACGTCTAGAAATATTCTAGTTAAGGTTCATGATGTTTGTGTTGGTCTTCATTAGTAAACTGGTAAGGTTTTCTCATGCCTTAAATTGGTTTGTCTGATCATGTTATCTTTGATGCTTTATCTTCTTTTGCCTTCGCATCTGCTTTCTGACTCGTGGAGTATGTCAAACCTGGATGCAATGGATTTCTGATTTTACATCTTGATAATGATGGTTTAAAATAAGATATTTTCTGTTCGATTTTTGCTTAAATTCATCCATAAGTTGTTCCTATGCTTCTATTTGGCAGGGATGAAGGTCTATGTTACTGACGAAAAAGAATTGATCATGGAACCATCAGTAAAGTGGGCAGGAAATCCTAATGTAACTGTTGCAGTCAAAGCATTCGGATTGAAAGCAACTGTTCAGGTTTTGCCTTTTCTCACATGTTTTAGATTGTGACGAGATTTTTACAGCAGAATGCCAGCAAAAGCCAAAATTTAATTGCTTGCTTGAGTGGATATTTCAGGTTGTGGACTTGCAGGTTTTTGCAGCTCCACGTATTACTCTGAAGCCTCTGGTTCCAAGCTTTCCATGTTTTGCAAATATCTCTGTGTCCCTCATGGAAAAGGTGGGTTATGCAGCTGGGACTTTCATACGAGTAGGTTTATGTGTTGGGAAGAAAAAAATAAACGAAGTGTTTTTTAAAGCAAAACTGCTGTGTCTTGTTTCCTTGTGTAACCATATGGTTATGTTTCCTCTTTTTGATTAATCAAGAACATATTTGATAGTTACGAAGCTGGTATAAGAATAATATACGGATATGGGTCATTCATTTATAAGGGAGGGATTACCTAGTGTAAGAACCCTTCATCTCCCACGATAAGCCTGAGAGATTGAGTCACCAAAAGAACAAACTGGAAAAAGGCGCTGCTGGTCATTTGTTGATATGGAAGGTGGCGGTTAACTATACCAAGAAAGGGGTGGGGGATGGGTGGCATGTACAATCATCTATTAAACCATACCATGCTTCTTTTTTTATTTTTGTAAAATAAAAAGGAGTTTTTGCTTTACACCAAAAATATTGACCCCAATTAAACTGATTTCACCATGATCTACAACCCCCTTGACCCCCTCTATATCATCTTGGCCATGCCATCTTCTCCTATTGATATATTTGCTGAGAAATTCCTCATCCTCACATCTCACTCCCAAGTCCAATCTTGTATGGCCCTTCTGAAGTCCACTATCCACGTGATCCCTCAGTCATCCCTACTCATATAGTTGGCTAACATAGCCTCTCTATAATTTACCACACCATGGTTAGCATCTTCACTTACCACAACAATGTTGCATACAGCCATGCTTCCAGTAGAAGAATTAGTTGTTTGGGTAGAAGTTAGTGTATCAAAATGGCTCCATAACAGGGCAGATGTATGAGAGATGGGTAGCACGTTCCTACAGCCTCTTTGGTCTTGCATTGATTTTATATATTTGTGGGACTAATTTCAAAATATTAAGGCGCATTTGCATTTGTTGACGTTCATCTTAATGTCAGCACAAAGGTTGTGCTTAAGCCATAATTACAGTTCAAATGGCAAACGTATGTCCTTGTTCTATCTTACAAGGAGTCTATGATATCTAGTTAAGTTTCTGCATCTTCTTTCTAACTTTCTTTAAACCAAAAATGAAACCAAAACAACATTTTATAGATTCTTATTGTTTCGCAGCCACATGTTGACTTTGGATTGAAGCTTTTGGGGGCTGATCTTATGTCTATTCCTGGCTTGTACAGGTTTGTCCAGGTACTATAGTTTCTGATGTCCATTCTCTTCTACTTCTTTTTTAAACAATTTATAGTTTTATACTTCTTATTTGCTCTATTTTGGAATAAACAGTCTGGATCCTTTGAGATCTTACCTGTATTTTACTGAAGACTGTAAGCATATCTGTTGATTAGCTTCTAAGGTTAAGAATACTGGGAATTTCTTATCAAAATTTTGAGTACAGAGATTTGAGTTTAATGACACAAAGCAACTGCTATAAGTGCATGTGCAGGGGATAACACTTTTGTTATAGCAATGATAAAAAGATCTAATGTTGATATTGGGGAACTCTCTTTGCAGGAGACCATTAAAGATCAGGTTGCCAACATGTATCTTTGGCCTAAAACTCTAGATGTGCAGATTTTGGATCCATCCAAGTATGTCTTCTTTACTTTTAAATTTTGTTATCATATTCTGTCTCAGGTTTTACTTAGCTTGTGCTTGTGCTTTGTCTTGAGCCGAGGGTCTCGTAGAGGTAAGGTCTGCGTACCTTCTACCCTCCCCAGACCCCACGTTGTGGGATTTCACTGGGTATGTTGTTGTATTCTGTCTCAGGTTTTGCAATCACTTTCAATTAATTGAATCATTTTATTTTATTTCACTTTCCGAACATAAAGAGCAATGAAAAGACCGGTGGGGATCCTGCGTGTGAAGATTCTGAGGGCAATGAAGCTGAGAAAGAAAGATATATTGGGTGCATCTGATCCTTACGTAAAAGTTAAGCTCACTGAGTCAAAACTTCCTTCAAAGAAAACCACTGTGAAGCATAAGAATTTAAATCCCGAGTGGGATGAAGAATTTAACATGGTTGTGAAAGATCCAGAATCACAAGCATTGGAGCTCTCTGTTTATGATTGGGAGCAGGTAACTATTCTAGTTCCATGATATGCATATTCATTATTCTTTTCCTTCTTTGTGCTATCTCAAGCATCAGTCTCTTCTTTATTCAGATCGGCAAACATGAGAAGATGGGTATGAACGTTATTCCACTGAAGGATTTGACCCCTGATGAATCGAAAACCATGACACTGGATCTCCTAAAGAATATGGATTCGAATGATACTCAAAATGATAAGGACCGTGGTCAGATCATGGTGGAACTAACCTACAAACCATTTAAGGAGGATGAGTTGCCGAAAGAGTTTGAAGAGTCTGATGCACACAAGGTTCCAGAAGGAACACCACCAGGGGGAGGCGTCCTTATGATTATGGTCCATGAAGCTCAAGATGTTGAAGGAAAGCACCATACTAATCCATATGTCAGGATTATTTTCAAAGGGGAGGAGAGAAAAACCAAGGTATAAAGTTGTCTCTTTTTTCTCTATCCCTTCATTGTTCCCTCCTTGGCTGGTTATGATAGAAATTGGTAGGATATATATGACTCTATTCTCACCCATCTTGAACCTTTCAACCTCAACACCTCTACCTCACAAGGATATCCATGTTCTCTAGAATTCACTCCCTCCTTTCCATATTACTTGATAACTTGACCACTTTCTACAACAACAACAACATACCCAGTGAAATCCCATAATGTGGGGTTTGGGGATGCTAGAGTGTACACAGACCTTACCTCCACCTTGATAGGTAGATCGACTGTTTTCGGGAGACCCTCGGCTCAAGTCAAAGCATAATCACAGGCAAAGCAAAGCAAGAGAAACGGTCAGACTCAGACGAGAAATTAAAGCATTATGAACATACCTATAATAAAATTGAATACGCCATGATAGTGCATTCTAACAACAGGAAACAGAAGTTTAACACAACTAAATAGATAAACAAATTACACTAAAAAACACATAGTAGCACGAATCAAACTACAAGGGACTATCAAACACTAATGCGCCTATTAGTGTGGTAGGCTAATCGAGCCTACGTTAATAACACTACACTATCATTTTGTAAGCGTAAGTATGACTACGCTCGACTACCTACTATCCTTCTACCCTAATCCGTGTCCTCCACAACCCCCTATCCTTCTACCCTAATCCGTGTCCTCCACAACCCCCTATCTAATGTCATGTCCTCGGTAAGTTGCACCTGCGCCATATCCCGTCTAATCACCTTTCTTCAATACTTCTTCGGCCTACCTCTACCCCTCCTGAACCAGTCCATAGCCAACCTCTTACACCTCTGCATTGGGGCATCCATGTCTCTCTTCTGCACATGCCCGAACCATCTCAATCTCGCTTCGCGCATCTTATCCTCCACTGAGGCCACTCCCACTTTATCCCGGATATCATCATTTCTAATCTTATCTCACCTTGTATGCCCACACATCCATCTCAGCATCCTCATCTCTACAACTCTCATTTTTTGTATGTGCGAAGTCTTAACTGGCCAACACTTCGCCCCATACAACATAGTCGGTCTAACCACCACCCTACAGAATTTGCTCTTAAGTTTTGGTGACACATTTTTGTCGCACAAGACTCCAGATGCGAGCCTCCATTTCATCCACCCTGCCCCAATACGATGTGTGACATCGTCATCAATCTCTCCATTCCCTTGGATAATAGACCCTAGGTGCTTGAAGCTTCCTTTCTTTGGAATGACCCGAGTACCAAGCCTCACCTCCACGCCTGTCTCAAGGTCTCTCCCGTTGCTGAACTTGTACTTCAAATATTATGTTTTGGTCCTACTCAACCTGAACCCTTTAGACTTCAAAGTCTGTCTCCAAATCTTCAGCTTGTCGTTCACTCCGCTGCGAGTCTCATCAATCAGAACTATGTCGTCTGCAAATAACAGACACCAGTATCTCTCCTTAAGTTTAGCAAGAATATTTTCAAGCTCTTCGGGGTCTAATTCCTTATGAGTTACAATCTTCCAAGGGTCCAAGCAGAATACACTGCACCAGGAAGAGATGTTCTAGGAATTGATAACTTTGATGTGATACCCTATCTAAACAGTAATTCTCCCTTTATTCTTATCAGGTTATGCCACCTAACCAGGATAGTGGTGACATTTGTACTTCATCATAAACTTGCATTAGCTTAGTTTCTAAGAGCCCGTTTGACTTAGTTGATTCAAAGCAACTGATAAATTTCAAGTGTTAAAAGCACATTCAAGTGTTGAAGCTAATTTTAGAAATAAGTATCTCCATGTTTGGATAGAAGTGTTGAAATTGATAATAAAAATAGTTGATGTGTTTGGTAAATAAGACACAGAGAAGGACTCACAACAGAAACTGCTGAAGGTTCATTTTGAAAAACTTTGTTTATTTAGCTTTTCTGAATCTGCAGTAGGCATTTAGGATGTGTTTGGTATGATGGAAAATATTTTCCATAAAAATGTTTCCTTGGAAATTAAGTAGTTTTCTTGCTTATTTTCTAGTATTTGGTAAGTAAACAAAACAATATTATTTCAAAAACATTTATATGTAATCTAGCAAAACACTATGGAGTGGGGAGTGGGGGTTCGGGGGTGGGGGTTGAATGATCAAGGTTTGGGGGTTTGGGGGCGTTGGGTGGGTGAGAGAAGACGATGAACTTGAAATGTCACTTGTGGAAAGGGAACTTATTTTTCTAGAGAACCAACAAAACATGAAAAAATTGGAAAACAATTTAATCTGACACACCCTTAGTCTGACTTTGACTTCAATGCAAGAAATTTTCTGCGTTGGTCTATATTATGTCTAATCTTGTTCACATTCCATTAGACGTGATTTTATCCAACTTGATTGCAGCAAGTCAAGAAGAACAGGGATCCAAGATGGGAAGAGGAGTTTACTTTTGTGTTGGAGGAGGCTCCTGTGAATGACAGGCTGCATATGGAAGTTGCCAGCACTTCTACGAGGATTGGCCTATTGCATCCTAAGGTACAGAAGTTGCATTTTCTGCTATTTATTATGGCTTAAGAGCGGAACAAAGGAGTGGTGCAAGTAGTTTTTCTCTGGAAACTTGAGATGACCTTTTACAATATGATATTGAAGTGTAGCAGTCAATAGTAACAACACCACATAATTGGAAATTGCAATGGTGCATCTTATCTAACTTATGTTTCAAAAGGTGAACCACATCTGTTATTACTGTTTTACTCTTCATAATGCCCGTAAGAATGAAATCGCATGCGTTCTTATCACCTTGCAAGATAATGTAAAATGCTAATTTGCTTGTTAGGAGGAACTTGTTAGTTCTTTATGTTGTGTTTCTTTCTATAATCTTGGTTTGTGTTGGAGATTGCGTTATTGAAGCTATGACTAATTGTTTATATTACTTTCTTCCTAATGCAGGAGGTATTGGGTTATGTTGATATAAACCTTTCCGATGTTGTTAGCAACAAAAGGATCAACGAGAAGTACCACCTCATTGATTCAAAGAACGGTCGCCTTCAAGTTGAGCTGCAATGGCGAACTGCTTCATGATCTAATTGCACTTCCATGCCTGAAAGCCTTTTCGTTTTTTCTGTTTTTGATTTTCATGATGGATGTTTGAGGAGTGAAAACAGAAATATTTCTTTTTCAGTTCTTACACTGGAATAATCTGGGGTCATTGGCAAAAATGCCCTTAAAGCCCCACATCTGAATGTTTTAAATTTTTAAGTGAATCACATTAGGACGAAATTAGTCCTCCCATCTCACGATGTCTAGGCTCAATTCAATACCTCTAAATTTATCAACTGCTCCGGCGTCGCAATGACCCAAATTATACATTCTGAGAGAAAAACGGTTAGCGAGCAAGTGGAGTACAATAATTCTTGCTTTTATTGTTTGATAGTAAAGTGTTTTCTTGAATGAAGAAGACAAAGTAGATTATATGTATATAGTAGCGGGTGTTGAAAATATTTATTAAACGTGAAATAAAGTTAATCCTATTTAATTACGAATCGAATAATTGGGGTCTCGCACGTATAAAACGTTGTTTCCACACACGTGTACATATAGTGCCAATGATCAGAATTTCCTTAAATGGAAGAGATATTAGTACATATACGAATTGTTTGAGACATAAGACAATAGACGATTATTGGCCAAATGACGTTGGTTTCACGTTGGTAAATGAAAGGAAGAAATGTGTAAGAGATGAAAACGAATCAGGAAATTTGCCACAGAAAAAAGGGGAGCACCGCGAGCAGCGGTGCATGGCGCAGCCGCGGTGCTAATTCGATTTCGGTTCGGTGACTTCATCGAATTTAGGCATCATGCGGTGCCATCCCGAGGGACCGCGGTGCCTCGACGGTTTTCAGTAACAAAGTGGACGAATTGAAACTGATTCTTGGACTGACTTTGAAGCAATTATTCTCCATTACTTGGCTATTGAATTCAACCATTACTAGGCTGAATTAACCTCAATATCAATGGTCATTACTTGACATTGATGGTCATTCATTTGGTGAATTGAGAAGACCAAATCATCTACATATAAATTGATGTCTTTGACACAATTGCAAGACACTACACATTGATACTTAAACAATTCTCTGAAAATTATCTTCCTCTTTAGCAATCAACATATACTCAAAGATCTTTCTTATCAAGCGAACACTTGTGTTCCTTTGCTCTCTTGTTTGATTGATGTTTTATCTTAAGAGATAAATTGCTAACACAACCGTGGAAAGGACATACAGGGACAATATTATCTTAAGAAAAAATTGAAACTTCAATCGACTCAGCAAGACCTTTTACTTGTTTAATTTCCAGTTTTATTATTTACTTGTTGTTGTTATTGCTTTCTCATTTTCTTGTAATTTTATATTTATATCCAATAAGCTTAAGATAATATTCGTTGCTTTCAACAACAACATGACTAGACAAGATCAAATCAATGTTGGAAATTCGGACATCACTCAAGGCAACTCCAATGCCTTCAACTCCAATGGTTTTGGCACTACTAGTGTCAATCCTACTACTCAAGGTAACACCATTGTCCTTGGCACCACAAGTGCTAACACTGCTGCTCAGCGTTCCAAACGTCTTTGCTCCTACTCAAGGAAGCAATACTACTTCAACTCCGGTTGGTTTTCACCATGAACGTCTGTTGGGCGATTTACAAATGCTCACGCAAGTGCACGTATCGTTTTACAAGTAATATAGTCTGTAAGACCGAATATCGTCCTCAGAGACTAGTTTATAAGTACTGTTCATCTATTTTATGTTATCTATTTGGTAAACGAGTATTGAGTGTTTTTTTTTGTCTAATTGCAAGAATTAATTAAACTATTTAAGTTGTACTCAGATTATGAAGGAATTAGGGCTTCCAAATCCTCGACTGTCCACTTTATTCAATCCTTAATGCGACTAGAATGATTCTTCTTCTACGTTAAGATAGCGGTTAACTAGATTGTCTTATATTCCGGTTATGATATATAATCACTCAACCCCAGTGCATAATCCTTCTATATTTCTATGATAGGATTTACCACATAGGAGGATTAAGAGCAGTAACCTATAATGCTACACAAGTATCGGGGTACTTTCGTCCGCGATTTTAACCTATGTCTATTCAATTACAACATATTCAAATCTCTCCTCTCGGTTCTTGATTCGAAATCATATAGATTATGATAATTAATGATCAATTAACTATCAAACATTCATATCAATTATTGAATAAATTTTAACAAGTGAAGAAGTAATCAAGCTACTACATTAATTCATGAATAAAGTTTCAAGCGAATCATACGGAAAGCCCTAATAAAGTGTTTAGTTCCTAGCCATAGTCACGCTACGAACTAACACAATATCCATACATAAACTGAATTAAAAGAAAGAAAGAAAATTACGTAGACTAAGTCTCCAATTGTAGCCTTGAATCCTTGCCTTGTGATGTGTTTCTTTTCTAGCATGAACTTCTCTTTATTAAACTAATCCCTAGGGCTTAAATATGTTGCAAATTCGTGCTTTATAGACCCTTATGTCCTTGGTCAATTCTAACTCGGATCTGACAATTAGCGTCTCGGCACCGCGATCCTGCAGGTCGGCACCGCGGTGCTGAAAGTCCTGCAACTCTTAGTACAAATGGCACCGCGGTTCTGTCTGAATGTCACCCCGGTGCCGAAAGTCCTGCGGGTCTTTGATCTTTTGGCCCCGCGGTTCTGCTTCTGAACACCGCGGTGCTACTTTGTCTTTTTTCGAGTCATCAATTTTCACCTTTTTTCTGCCTCGGGGCCTCTTTTTATGCTCATTTTTCGCTCATTTTTGTCATTTTGCCTTTTTGAACCGCTGTAACTCAAAAGAAAGGAAAACGACCCTAATACTATACTAAACACAACAAAAACAAGTAAAATAATAACTGAAAATGACTCAAAAAGCGTATACAAAATACGCCTAACAACGTCCTGAGAAGTTTATGGGTGCACACTTCAAAAGATGGCAGCAAAAGATGCTATTTTTCCTGACGGTTATGGAAATGTCATGTTTCCTAACCGAAGACCCTCCACAAGTTGGAGAAGACAAGGACCATCAGCCAAATGATTTGGCGGGAGGGGGCCAAGGTATCCATGTTGTTGACGACATGGTGTTGGTTCGTGATGCATGGAAACATAGTGATTTCATGTGCAGGAACTACATTCTGAATAGTTTGTCCGATCCTTTGTACACGGTATATTGCACCGTCGAGACAGCCAATAAATTATGGGACAAATTGCAAAAGAAATACAACACTCAAGATGCGGGTGCTAAAAAGTTTGTCATTGGGAAATTTCTGAAATTTCAAATGGTTGACAACAAAAATGTGTCATCCCAAGTCCAGAAATTTCAAATAATTATACATCATCTAGACTTGGAAGGATTGAAGCCCAACGAACAATTCCTGGTCGGGGCATTAATCGAGAAACTACCTCCCTCGTGGACTGAATTTATGAATTACTTGAAACTCAAGACGAAGGAGATGACACTAGACGAGCTTATTGTCAAACTCTAAATTCATGAAGACAATAAGAAGGTCATGTCAAAAGAGAAACAACCCGCCGAGGCTAAGGCAAATCTGACAGAAGTTAAAGGGAACCCAAGAAAAAAGTGGAAGTTCTAGAAGGAATGTCAGTCCCATACAACTGAAAAGTTTAAGGGAACATGCAATTATTGTGGTAAAGTTGGTCATATGGCCAAAGACTGCCGCAAGAAAAAATATGATAATGCCAAAGGAAAAGATAAAGTAAACATCATCGAAGACACACTCTTAGACGATATGATTGAAGAATTCTCAGCCGTTGTGCTAGAGGCCAACCTCGTTGAGAATCCAACACAATAGTTGCTAGACACGGGTGCTACTCGCCACATCTGTTCCAACAAAGATGCCTTCTCCACATATACACCAGTCACAGATAATAAGTTGTTCATGGGCAACAACTCTTCTTCCGAAGTACTGGGGGTAGGAAATGTAGTCCTCAAGATGACGTCCGGGAAGGAACTGACTCTAAAGGAAGTGATGCATGTCCCGGAAATTCGAAGAAATTTAATCTCCGGACATATGTTGGTCAATGCTGGGTTTAGGATAGTATTAAAGGCTAACAAGTTTGTAATCACGAAAAATGGAACTTTTGTAGGAAGGGGCTTCGTCTGTGAAGGCCTCTTTAAAGTTAATGCTAAACCTGAAATGCCTTGTACTTAGAGAGAGGCTTCGCCTGTGAAGACCTCCTTAGGCAAATAATGCACTTGCAATATCTTTCCTTAATTATCAATAAAACTAAGTCTTCCTTACATGTTTAAATCTTCTAATTTATTGCACCATATATTAGATGTGATAACTATCAATTTATACTGAAATTGGTAAAGTTGGAATCATTGTCGTCTATCAACATAAATCCTCAACGTAAGTGTGAATTAGGCATAGAGGCAAAAAAACTCTCCAAAAAGTTTCCCCTAGATCCGTCGAAAGGAAAACCGCTCCTCTAGGACTCACACATATATCAACATATGTTTCTTGAAGTTCGCTCAAACTAGAGGGGGAATAAGTACTTTGTGACTTGCTTAGATGATGACACAAGGTTGTGCTACCTTTACTTACTTAAAAGTAAAAACGAAGCCTCTAAAACATCTAAGCACCACAAATCAAAGGTTGAGAACCAACAATTCCAATAGGTCTATAAATAAATATAAATTTAAGACATTCATATGTATGTTCATAATTATCGCCGACTTACGGGATCTTGAAATATATCAAATGAATATCAAGATAGCCTTCCTAAATGATGATTTGGAAGTAGAAATATACATAGATCAACCCAAGGGGTATGTGGTTCCAAAACAAGAGACAAAAGTTGTCGGATTGTCAAAACGTGGTACGAACTGAAACAAGCCCTAAAACAATAGCACTGGAAATTAGATAGTACCATACTATTGGAAAATTTCGCCATTAACGGGTGTAACAAGTGTGTTTACATGAAAGGAATCTCGTCAGGATATGCCTCTATGAAAATGACTTGCTGATCACTGGAAAACGTTGATTTCTGAAACGCACGCTAAAGTTCGGGATACACGATATAAGATGTCTAAATGTACTAGAGGGGTACAGTGATGCAAACTGGATATCTGATAGTGATGACATCCAGTCCACCAGCGGATATGGTTTTTACAATCGGAGGTGGAGCTGTGTCTTAGAAATCCGCTAGGCAAACCCTTATTGCCCAATCCACGACGGAGTTGGAATTTATCGCTTTGGACAAAGCAGGAGAAGAAGTTGAATGACTTCATGGTTTCTTAGAGGATGTCTCATTTTGGGATAAACCCGTGTCTTCTGTAATGATCCACTGCGACAGTAAGTCGTCTCTAGGAAGAGCACGAAGTTCAATATACAACGGCAAGTATCGTCATATTCGACGGAGACATGAGTCCGTTAGGTAACTAATCACCTCGGGTGTTATTTTCATTGATTAGATAAAATCTAAGAAAAATATCGCAGATCCCTTGACGAAGCGAATACCCAGATCTAGGAGAATGGGCTTAAAACCCAATCAATAATAATCAATATAGTGGACACCCAACCTTACGGACTGGAGATCCCAGAGATAAGGTTCAATGGAAAAACTAAATTGTAATGTTCAGATAAGCGCTTCGGTGGAAGCAAGAGCACTTCAGATAATGATTTCTTCTTAATAAACATAATTCAAAGGTCATTCCCGCGATAGACAAAAAGTTCTACATGTATAGGGGTAACTGATAAGTTTCCAAAACCTTTATTGATCCTCCAAGGTTGAGGAAACTTTTAATGGTTCCTAATGCTTGTATAGCTGGGTATTGCGGGATACCTTGTAGGAGACCACCTATTTAAGTGCGAGGACAGACCGCCTCAAATGAACGCACTTAAGAAACTAAGGGTGTCCACGACCCACGATGGACAAAACACTAGAAAGATTGAGTAGGAAAAATGTTGTGTTGGTATCATTGTCTTGACATATACTAAACACTGACGGTTCAAGACATCACGTTCACCGCGCAGTAAATATGTCCGATGGTATTCTACTATGGAAGGTTCAAAGCTACGGCTACCTCTCCAGATGCAACGTCGATCCTCCGGATGATTGCCAGAAAGACACCATGTTGTGCACCAACATCTCTTCCAAGAGGGGATTGTTGAAAATAGTTATTAAACGTGAAATAAAGTTAATCCTATTTAATTACGAATCGAACAATTAGGGCCCCTGTGAAATCCGGAAAAAAAAAATATACAGTTGTGGTTGAGTTAATAAAAATATATATATATAAGAAAACAAAGAATAAATTGCATGGGATAGAGTTAGTGTTAAAGTTGGATAAATAGATAGATGAAATGAAAATAAGAAAACAAAAAAAAAACAAAAGAAAAATAAAATAAAAATATGCAGCATGCAGTAGTACGTCCACCCTTCCCTTCCCTTCCCCCCCTTTTCATTTCCCCTCCAACTCTTGTCATTTCACCTCCCATAGGTTATAGAAAACTCTTCACTTATACATTGTATTTACACACAAACAAAGTACATAACATAAAGGTTAGAAAATCAGAAAAAAACAAGTGAAAAGAAGGGGGAAAAATACCAAGAGGGCAAGAAGAACAAAAATCAAAATACTAGAGAGTAAGGATAATTTTAGCAACCACACAACAATAATCTTCACACTTACAAGGTGAGTTTTCTCACTCAGAAATTCTTGGTAACATCCTTTATTTTTAGTTCAATACATGTTAGAATAAGAATTGAGTGTTGAAAAGAAATATTGAACTTTTGATTGTTTAGACGACTAGTTGCGTCATGAACTTTACGAACTGTTCTCACTGAGTTATAATTGTTAGAATTTGATGAAATTCGGAAGAGTGGTACACCTCTCTAATATGATCATATAGAACCAAAAATGAGGTAAAATGGACATACGGTTTGAAAGTTATCATAGTTCAAAGTTCCTGCCTTAGATTTGGCCGAAATTCGGAAAGGCATAATTACGGACTGTTTTTATTGAGTTTTACTTATTAGAATTATATGAAAATTTACATGGTTGTAAATATCTCTGTTACGGACAGATATAGATAAAGATTTATTAAAACGGACTTACGAGTTGAGAGTTATTGTAGTTTGAAGTTGCTGCCTCGGATTCATCGGAATCCAGAAGGGCAGGACGTTGAAACGTAAAACTGTACTAATCCGTGGGGAATATGAAAATTGTTGTTAAATGAAAGTTTTAGATATCTCTGTTTTGGACATTTTGAGACCTTACGGGGGTCTATCCGACTTACGGATTGAGAGTTATCGCTGTTTAAAGTTTCTGCCTCGGATCTATCGAGATCCAGGAAGGGCAGCGAATAAAAGTGTAAAATTGTACCAAATGGTACATAATATGAAAGGATGGTTCACATGGAGACGTGTAGCTCTATGTTCTCGTCGTTTTGAGATTTTATGGGGCTTGAACGGGTTTACAGATCAGGAGTTATGACTATTCTAAGATTGGGTTCTGTTTAATAAAAATTCTGCCGAAACAAATCTCATATGGCTGTTTTGAGGATAAATTTGTGTTAGTTACCCAAAGTAGTTTTAAATGAAATTTGGTACAGTGAAATATCCCCGTCTTACCTTAGTTTTCGCTTGAGAAACACCTTAGTTGGAGTTATGGTTAAAAAGTTATAATCGTTACAAGTATGAATGACACAATGTTGGAAAAGAGAATATTATTTATTCAATCTTCTGAAAAATATGAAAAGTGAATACGTGTTCACATAAATATATAAATATAAACATAATGGATCGGGTTGCACGCCGCAACAAAACGTAAAGTGAATACGTGTTCACAAATACGTAAATATAATGGATCGGGTTGCACGCCGCAACAAAACGTAAAGTGAATACGCGTTCACAAATACGTAAATATAATGGATCGGGTTGCACGCCGCAACAAAACGTAAAGTGAATACGCGTTCACAAATACGTAAACATAATGGATCGGGTTGCACGCCGCAACAAAACGTAAAGTGAATACGTGTTCACAAATACGTAAACATAATGGATCGGGTTGCACGCCGCAACAAATATGAATGATGAATACATGTTCACCTATATATAAATATGAAAAGTGAATACGCGTTCACAAATATATAAATGTAATGAACATGTGAAAATGCAGGGGACTGTCTTAACGTATAATATGAGATAAAATGAAGTGTTAGTTAAACCGAGAATTTCCTATGAGGAGTTGTTGCATAATTAAAATGTTGTAACCTGATATGTTTTTGCAATATGCTTATTACGTTATAAGGTGATTGCACTTGGAATATTGTGGTGTTACTTTGAATTGCAGGGTAAGGTTCTCACTCAGCCCCAGATGGTAGGGCTGACTCTTTATTTAACATGTTTCAGGAAAGCGTAATAGAGGAAAGGCTCCACGCCAAGGCTAGCGATCGTCCATGACCTCTTGTCATACCAAGTCCATTCTTGGGCTTGGTATTAAATCAGTGCGAGATGTCGGTTCGATGTCTCGGGAAATGCCCGTGTGGAATGGTCTCCCTTCCAACTTAGAATAATATTTGTCAGTATGTCTATGTAGAAACAATATTTGCACGAGCATGAGCTCGCGTTATATTTTCAATAAAGTCATAAATAAATTTCTTTATTGTTATTTTTATTAATAGCTCCGTATTTGAATATAAGTTTAAATTCCTAAATAAAGAGAATTAAATGGTGCTCCTGGTGGAAAATAATTGTCCAGGTGCCATCACACCCTAAGTAAAGACTTAGGAAAATTTGGGGCGTGACAAGTTGGTATCAAAGCTAAACCAGGTTAGGAAATTCTAGGAAGTTTCTTCGAGTTGGGTGTTTGAACGGTTACTTATTGCGACGGTGTGCGCGCCACCTTAGTAATAAGTAAACGGAATAACATCCTAAAGTTTCACTTCTTTTATACTCTTCTCGTGCCTATCTTGAGTCTTTTCAAAGACTTGGTTCTCGTACTACCTCCTTGAAAAGGATTGTGGAAGGGAGTGTACAACGATAAAATAACCGGATGTAGTGCGCTGTGGCCAGAAAAGGTAGGAGAGGTACGAGATAGACTATGGGCAAATTTTGTGAGAAGAGAACATATCTATACGAGGAAGGACTCAAGTCTAACTTGATAGTATTTCGATGAGGTAGAAAACCTCTTGTTTACGAGGATGTGTGGAGGCACGTGACGTCAATTTGGTAATCGCTTGCGGTTAGTGGGCGACACGGGTGTGGTGGAGAAATTTTAAAAGAAATCATTTTTCGATGTCACCACCGATGACGCGTGGGGAGTTCGAGCGCGTTCGTGAAAAGTACATGCCTAACTCCCGAAAAGATGCGCTCAGACGTGAGTTTGAACTGTTGAAACAAGGAGACCGCAATGTGATAGAATACAATACCTAATTCATCCGATTGTCAGCATACAACGCACATATTATTCCTACAGAAATGGAGAAGGTCAAAAGAGTTGTTAAGGGTTTAAACCCAAACTTGGAAGAGAAGGTAGTGACATTAGCCCATTATCGGGCATACCTTCAGATCGTTGGTATGACAATGAGGGTAGAAGATTTCGCTAAAGCAAAAAGAGAATATTCGCAGAAGAGATTTCGGACGTCAGGATCATTTAACCAGAGTCAAAATCAGAAGCATCAGTTTAGTAAGGGATCTTCAGGACCGAACCAATCTGTGGGCCAGTCTTATTTCAAGCCTAAGGGGCACAGTTGGTCTAATTATCAAGGTAGCAAGGACAAGGCCACCAACCCTAACAGAGGAGGTGACAAACCGATTTGTAAGATTTGTCAAAGGAAACACAATGGAGAATGTCGGCTCTTAACGAAGACATGTTATAATTGTGGAGAGTCAGACCACTATGCCAGGGATTACAAGAAGAGGACCCAAACTCAATCTATTCAGGGGAGGTCAGAAGCAACCACAGCTGCCTACAGGGGAAATCATGAAAACCAACCCCGCCAGAGTCAGGGAGGTCAACAACCCAACAATTCTAATCGGCTCTACGCTTTGCTCCAGAGGAATGAGGCAGAAGCATCTAATGCGGTGGTCACAGGTATTTTGCTAGTCTCGAGTATTCCTGCATTTGTATTATACGATCCCGACTCTACATTTTCATATGTGTCAATGGGCTTTGCTAAGAATTTACACGTAGAACCTTCTTATTTAAGTGAACCTTTTGAGGTTATGACACCAGTAGGGGCCTCAATTTGGGCCTCTCGGGTGGTAAATAATTTCCAATTAGAAGTGAATGGCAGGGGAACAATGGTGAACGTAGTACTACTTGATATGGTAGACTTCGACGTCATTTTGGGTATGGATTGGTTGTCTGCATGTTATGCCATGTTAGATTGTCGGCGAAAGATAGTGAGATTAACTTTTTCCGGAGAACCAAAAGTTGTTATAAGGGGTAGGATTGGAATATCCTCAGGTCAGTTTATTTCCTATCTTGGGGCTCAAAAGTTATTGAGAAGTCACAGAGTGGAGTATGCGTATCTGGCTAATATAGTGGATACCCAAAAGGAATCCCAGTGATGAATGATGTTCTATTGTTGAAATTTTCCGAGGTTTTTCCCAAGATCTTCCGTGCCTTCCGGATAGAAGTGGAGTTTGCCATAGAGTTAATTAGAGGTACAAGACCCATTTCTATTCCTCCATATCGAATGGCCCCAGTGAATTGAGGAGTTAAAGAACAATTGAAGGATCTTACGGATAAAGGCTTTATAAGGCCTAGTGTTTCCCTTGCAGTGCGCGATCTGTTTGTGAAAAAGAAAGACGGATCGCTCAAATGTGCATCAATTATCGACGGCTCAATAAGGTCACGATCGAAGCAGGTACCCATTACCAAGAATCGATGATCTTTTGACCAACTTGAGAGCTAGCTATTTTTCCAAGATTGATCTCGTTCGATATCACCGATGGCGGCCGCCCACTGGGATCGGATAAGCGAGTCGGGGCGGAGGAGAGAGGCGGGCGGGGCGGGACCGGATCGGGCGGGACGATTTGTCGTCCCGTGCCGATCGTGTAGGCGATTGGTCGAGACGGGACGAGACTATAATGCGCCTATAATGTGATATGCTAATCGAGCATATAATTATAACACTACACTATCATTTTGTAAGCGTAATTAGAATTTTCCTGGAGTCTAATTAGTTAAAAAATTGTTCATTAAAAATTAAACTGAAAGCTTGAATTAAATTATTCATGAACACAAAAATGAGATAGAGAGTACCTCTAAACCAAATCAGCTAATTAATTTCATTGACAGGTGGACAAAAACCCTACCTAGAGTATTCATTAAACTAATCAGCTATCTATATCTACCTAGAGTACCGATCAGCACATTCTAGCCTGTTAAATTTATGGTAATGCATAATATTCTAGGCATTCTACACTTGTAGGTAGTATATTAACCTCCGCAGAGCCATTACTATTACTATTTACTAGTAATATAATTGAAGATTGCCCACAAAGTCAATCCAAGAGCAACATATCAAGAATTGGAAGAAATGATATAATTTGTTAGAAAGCTTCCTAGTAGCAAGTCCACAAGATTGAAATGATCGAAATTGTTTCCTTTATTTTTTAAAGAAGGGATCTTAATATAAAAATTGAAATAAAATGTAACAAAGTTTTATTATTAAATTATTAATCTAGTCGACTGCATGAAGGTGGTACATCATGTGAGTACAACAACTAGAAACGGAGAGTAAGTAGCTATTATAAAGATTTGCAAACTGGAAATATGAACAAATATAAACTACTACACGAAATTTGCTGAGTCGAGGGTTAACACTATGTCCTTAAGACAATATTGTCCTATATAATTTTTTTTACGTTAATGGGCAACTGTCTCCCAAAATAAAACAACAACTAACAAATGAGCAAAGAAAACTCAAGCGTTTACTAGAAGAAGAACCTTGGGTGTTTGAAAGAATGCTTAGAGAATAAGAAGAAGATCAACAGAAAATCTGAGTGTGTGATCTTCCAATTGAGCCAAGTCCTCAATTTATAGTGCTAGGAATATGACCCCTCAACTAGCCAACTAATCGCCTTCAATAGACATGTAATGATACTTATTGAGAGGTTACAATCAGCCAAATAATGACTGAATTTATGTGCCAAATAATGGAGATTCAATACTTCAAAACCAGTCCAAGAGTCAGAAAACTTTCAGCTTCCCGTCGACCTTTCTACCTCCGAGGCGTCGCGGTGCCGCGACTCCATTAACCAACGGATGATGCAACGCCGCGATCCGACGGGTTGGCACCGCGACCCTTTCTGACTCATTTCATCTTACACGTCACACTTCTTCCTTCATTTATCAACGTGAAGTCCTTGTCATTTGGCCAATAAGCGTCCATAATTTTATGTATTGAACATTCTAATTATGCATCAATATCTCTTTCACTAATGAAATTTATGATACTTGACACTACGAATGCACGTGTGTGAAAACGACGTTTCAAATATGTGGGGCCTCAATTATCCGAATCATAAATAACGAGATAAACTTAATTTCCACATGGTTAGTAAATTTCCAACCCATCATACGTATGTGAAGCACAATATGTTGTAATAATTTCTCAAAAGACTTCTTGAATATGGGAAATAAATAAATATATTAAGTAATGCTATTGGAGCACCAATATCCACTAATAAGTAATAACAGGAAAAGTAATATCCAAATTCCAAATGGGCTCACACTTGTTTGACCCACATCTTTTAGCTCCAAGTTCCAACAACCAATTAAAGCCTCAAATACAAACTCAGTATTTCCATTTTCTAGGTTCTCCAATGGCGAAACCAATCGTCGACACCGAGTACATCAAAGAAATTGAGAAAGCTCGTCGGGATCTCCGCGTTCTAATCGCCACCAAAAACTGTGCTCCTATCATGCTTCGCTTAGCGTGATTTCTCTTTCACTCTCTACACATATACTATATCTCAATTTACTGTCACACTTTTTTTTAATGTCATATTTCGATAATTAGAAACAATTCAACTTAAAATTTCACTTTTACCTTTAATGAAATAATTTATAGCCACACAAGTGTTTCAATTAACGCCAAGTAAATTGAGACGGAGTGAATAGTATATATGTATCATGTATATATAGGTTTTATTCATATATGTTTCTGTGTAGATGGCACGATGCAGGAACGTATGACGCTAAGTCAAAAACCGGTGGACCTAATGGTTCCATCAGAAATGAGGAGGAGTTCACTCATGGTGCTAATAATGGCTTGAAAATCGCTCTCGACTTTTGCGGTACATTTTTTTTTACCTTCAAACCTACTGGATTTCGATGGTTCAGCTTCATTAGTTGTGTTTGCAGTATTATCACTCATATTAGTCGTATATTTATGCAATTTCATCTATCTGGCGTTTGGAAATGTTCGCGTATAGCTTGTACCAGTAGAGTTACTTATTGATTTGTGGAATTTACACTTAAACTAGCTTAACTATAGATTTCTAAATTCAAAAAAGTTTAGCAAGGCGATAAGTTGTCATAGGAATTGAGTGTTGCAAATAAAAGCGTTGATGTTGCATCTATCTCATCACTCATGTGTTGTTAAATTAAGCTTATTGGTTTGACTAATGTATTAGCAGTATATTTTTGCAATTTCATCTATCTGGCGTTTGGAAATGTTCGCGTATAGCTTGTACCAGTAGAGTTACTTATTGATTTGTGGAATTTACACTTAGACTAGCTTAATTATAGATTTCTTAATCCACAAAAAGTTCAGCAAGGTGAAAAGTTATCAGAACTCAGTGTTGCAAATAAAACCATTGATGTTTACTTTCTATTATACCTATATAATGCAAACTGTTAGACTCCGTATTTAGGTGGAAAAGCAATAAGGGAAGTGATGTTAAATAGGTATAATTATTTCATTGAGTTATCTAGAATTTTAAAGGATGAAAGGGACGAGAGTTGGAGGGTCGCACCACCCCTACAAGCATAGGCGAATCTAGGATTTATAAAGAAGAGAGAAAAAAATGCATCAAGTGGGGTTAGATCCTTGAACCTCTAGGTAAATAACTTAGCTTTCAACCAAGTGCGCTATTAAGCCTTTTGCATGGGTTGCAGAAGGTAATACTAGTTATATTTTAAGAATTATACACATAATATACCGACTTTAATCGGGTGACTATGGGTTCACGTGACCCTTTTTTAACACCTAAATTCGCCACTGCCTACAAGCACTGATGGGAAGCTAGGGGTTATTGCCTCATGGATAAAGCGATGTGCTTCAGAAATCACCTACTGAAAAACAGTCAATTTTTTGAGTTTAACTACTATAAACAATGAAAAATGGATCCCCTTCCATTTCTTAAACAGAGTGTTGTGTGATCGCAAACTTAAATGTGAAATTGTGCAAGTGTTCACCAGAAAGCACTATTGATATATGATTCTCCTTAAAATATTTGATGACATTATTGTTACCTTTTTTTTTTGCCGAGAATCTCTCGGAAACAGTCGCTCTACCTACCAAGAGAGGTAAGGTATGCGTACATTCTACCCTCCCCAAACCCCACATTGTGGGATTTCACTGGGTATGTTGTTGTATTATTGTTACCTTTTTTAACATGTTGTATTTCTTTGTTGCAGAAGCAGTGAAGTCTAAACATCCAAAGATTACATATGCAGATCTATACCAGGTGACTCCGGTGTTCTATTTCTAGAAACTTTTCGTGGTATTCATATGGTTTAGAAAGGATGATCATCAACTTGATCATCTCTTTTCGTGAATCTGGTGAAGAGTGAGGCGATTCTCCGATAGTTTATTTTGTAGATCAGTATTATAGAGAGGAAAATGTACTTCCTTGTATGTTTTAGATCAAAAGAGATTTGTTGGAAAAGTTTGTTTCTAGACAATTCTCTTCGTTTTACAGAAGTTAGTTAATTAGATTAAAGGGAATCCCTGCTTAGTTAGGCAATAATCCCTCCAAGCTATAAGAGATACATATCTTGCCTACCCTTCGATCTATCCAATATGTGGAGAAAGGATGAATAATATAAACATGAAGCAGTCTGTTTAACTGTGTTACTTCCCGTACTGTTGGTCATAATAATTTACTGAGTGGTTATATCATATAACTGACACCCAACAGGTGATTTCTTGCTGACATGGCTCATGAAAGTTAAATTCATAAGGATTGATGAAAATGCACTTTTCATTTGTGTAAGCTAGGTGTATTTTTAGCGATGATATTATCCAGAAAGGGGATCCTAGATCTTTTCCTAATAGCTGAGATTTCTCATATTCTGTTGTATTTCAACTGTGTACTATATTTTACTTAAGATCTGTTAATGCGCACATTAGTTGAGGGGAGCTGTACTGTTATCAAAATCCATTCCATGTTTAGCTTGCAGGTGTTGTTGCAGTTGAGGTCACTGGTGGTCCGACTATTGATTTTGTCCCTGGTAGGAAGGTAACAATGTTTTTACCCTTTGTTACTTAGTTGACAACCACTTAATAATGAAATGCTAATGCTTTTATACTCTAATTTTCTATAGGATTCCAATATTTCTACAAAGGAAGGGCGGTTGCCAGATGCTAAACAAGGTTTCACGAACTGATTTTCTTCTCTAGATATATTGTCGCGAGGGAGTGTCATCAGTGCACTGCAAAATCTTTTTCCCCAGTTGGCAGCATTCCTACTAATTAGCATGCATATCACGCTAGTGTTTTGCAGGACATTTATACAGACATGGCGACACAAAAGTTGCGAAAGCTAGGGTGACATGAAACAACTAGGAGAGAGAATATACTCAATTACGTCCAACATAAAAAACAAAGTTTATTCTCATTCAAAAACATTTTGACAATTGAGAAGGCATCTGTTAATTACTAATAAATCATGCTAAAAAAAAGACAGCCGGTGCACTAAGCTCCCGCTATGCGCGGGGTCCGGGGAAGGGCCGGACCACAAGGGTCTATTGTACGCAGTCTTACCTCACATTTCTGCAAGAGGCTGTTTCCACGGCTTGAAGCCATGATCTCCTGGTCACATGGCATCAACTTTACCAGTTACTCCAAGTCTCCTCTTCAACTAATAAATCATGCTGGCATATAACTTATTAAAATCTACAACCAAGCTTTAAGTGGGAGATGAACCAGACAAGGCAGGGGATTAGTATCCTGTTGGGGTTTCTAGTTGAGGAGTAGCAAAGTAAAGAACTAGTGCCTTGTTGGAGTTTCTAGTTGAGGAATGGCAAAGTAAAGAATCAGTGTCCTGTTGGGTTCCTAGGTGAACGGTAGTGTTCTAAAGGGGTAATACAAGTTTACAAAATAAGAAGATTAGAAAGGATGACATGACTTAGTTCGTTATGGACGTCACTGAGTGGTGTTCAATTAATCTCAATAACTCAAACTAAAATACAACAACATACCCAGTTAAATCCCACACCGTGGGGTCTGGGGAGGGTAGAGTGTACACAGACCTTACCTCCACCTTGGTAGGTAGAGCGGCTGTTTTCGGGAGACCCTCGGCTCAAGACAAAGCATAATCACAAGGCAATCAAAACAAAGCACGAGTAAAGCAAGAGAAACGGTTAGACTCAGATAAGGACTTAAATCAGTATAACGTGCATTCGAACAAAAGGGAGTTTTTATTCTCTGTTGTTGCTCTTATCAGAAGAAAAAGTTGAAGGTGGCTGCACTCCGACAAGTTCTTTTTTTACCTAGGTGCTTGTCAGTCTATACACATACTCCCTTCCATGACACGTGTGCATAAAGATAATATTTAGGGACTCCTAGAATATCCCTCTAGTCAGTCCAATATTGAAGGTCTTAAAGTATTGCTGTTCTGTTAGTTATTGGGTTGAGGATATGAAGATGTCAAAAGAGCCTAATGCTATGTTGATAAGATTAGAAGTGGAGATGTTGAGTATGAGCGGGGTAAAGAAGTTCATAATTCCAATGATCATTCTGCTTTGACTTAGCGTCATCACCTTATAACGTCTGTAGTCATTTCAGCTTTTAATGATGTTGCTCTTCAAGTTTTTGATGCTTTTCAATTGATCTTGTCTAAGTGAAGCATTTTTCGAGCTTAGAGGTTCACCTTTTTGCTCATAGTTTGTAAGAGTCATTCTTCTGTTTGCAGTGTTTTGTTAACAAGATTCAGCTTTTTTAGATCTTTTAATTGTTTGCTAAAATAACTTGTAAAAGGTTGAGCTTCTCTGATTCTTTTGTGTTTGATGGTAGGTGTGCCACATTTGAAAGACGTATTTTATAGGATGGGTTTGTCTGACAAAGATATAGTGGCACTATCTGGGGCTCATACACTCGTAAGTTGCTTTGCTTCCCATAATTGTTGATTGATTTTCAATTTTTATGTTCTTCTCTCTTGCACTAAGAACCACAAGTAACATGTGGTGCCGATGAAAGCCAAAACCCACACTCAGAGCACATGCCCAGTTAGTTCATTTGATGTTGTCTGCAGGGAAGGGCACATCCAGAAAGATCAGGCTTTGATGGTCCATGGACAAAGGAGCCACTGAAATTTGACAATTCATATTTTGTGTAAGAAATATGGGCATATGAGCTAGTTGTGGATCCTTATGACCTTTTTCTTCAAAGCCTTTTTCTTTTTGGGGAAAGGGCAGTGTTAAGAGTATCTTCTGGGTTGCTGACCAAGTATTATTGATTTTTTGAATCCAGGGAGCTGCTTAAGGGGGAAAGTGAGGGCCTACTAAAACTTCCCACAGACATAGCTTTATTGGATGATCCTGAGTTCAGACAGTATGTTGAGTTGTATGCGAAGGTATAAGGATGATCAAAGTTTTGGTTATTTCAAGTTTAAGTTATATGCCAATTTTGAGTTTGCTAACAGTTCATAATTAGATCAACACAAGATGAACATGACGTTTCTCTAGATTTTAATCTTGTCAGTCTAGTTGCAACTCGTATAGGGGAGTTCTTGAGAGAAACTAGTTTTAAACATATATTAGTCGTTTTGTTCCACAATAACCTTCCAACTGATAGTTTATAAGTTGTGTTCTGGATCTTAATTTCCTGCATTCTTGCTTTGGGTGCTATTCCAATAATGATGTCTGCTCTTCTGTCTTTATATGAGGATAATTAGGACTTAATAATAGCGGTAGATCTTATTTTAATTAGGATTGTAGACAGTGGTGCAGCCAGAAATTCATACAAGGGAATTCAAAAAAGGTTACTCGAGTTTCATACCTAGTATATGAACCTGTGACCCAAAATAATTTTTGAACCCCTTTTACCACGACAATAGAATTCTTCCTTATGTTAAGGGGATTCAACAGTTGATATAAAACCAAAAAAGTCGTTTTTGCCCTATTCGCACAATATGATTTTCCAGTGAAAGGATTCAATTGAACCCCCTTGCCTCCCTTTAAATCCTCACCTGGTCTTAGACCTTGAAGGTCCAAAAGGTTGGTAAACTTCGAAAATTTTGGGTTTCACTTGAGAGAGCTCAAGACAAGGTGACAGTTTTCTGCAGATAAAGAGGAATCTACTGATTCCGCGAGCTTCTGCTGGAGCTGAGAACTGTTATAGCCTTGGAGGTGGAGAGACTGTGAAATGAACGAGGCAGATTGTGTATCATTGGCATGAAGAGATTTGAGAAACGAAAGCATTCCAAAAAATAAAAAGAAACTTTGGGTTCAGGTTTTGGATGGTCTGGGTGAAATCTAGAGAGATTTGCGTAAAGATTGCAGCAGTGCTGAGAAAACGTGGAGAAGCTTTCCTTTGGAGATCCAAAGATCAAACTGGACAGTGAATGCTGTCAAGCTACAAGGAGCAATAATCAAACAAACCTCAATAGTTATGGCTAGATAGTAATGTTCGGGTAGAAATAGATGTTGACAATGTGCATGAAGCACGTGTCAGGTGGTGGTCTTTTGGTGAGAGTATGCAAGTCATGTGAGTTAGCACATTTGTGAAAGATAATATTATGGTCTCTGCAATGCCTTTACGTAGGTGCTGGAGAGTCCGTCCGCCTAGCTAAGGGCATTACATAGCCAAATATATTACTATATGCTTTTTTTAGGAAATAACATCAGATTGTCTATCTTACTTTAAAGGAAGAAACCTTAACAAATAACGTGAGATTGCCTATGGATAGTTGAAGAGGCTTGAAAGATCCAGAATTTCTCCCATGCATCTTTAAAATGGGAGGAAGATTCTAGGGACGCCAAGCCCATTTAACTTCAGTATAGATTGGAAAGAAATGAAAAAACTGGCACAAATTTCAGAAATGTATGTAAAGTAAAAATCGATTTTTTTTTTTGTTATTTCTCACCCTTTATGCAAAGGAAGGCAAGTACATTTAAAATACTCTTCCATGATGATAACGAAGTAGCATGGTACAGGGATCCTACAATGTTTATACGTTTTGGGTAAGTTTGGGTAGTTTAGGACAGATAGAAAGTTAATTCAAACTTCATGGTGTGTGTGCTGGAAAAAAAGCAATAGAACCAAAAGGCATATGTGGGATAAAAAAGGTCGCAGAGTCTTGTTAATGACAGTTGGAAATAGATCTTTTGCAAGACATGGGAAGTTGGAGGATGTTGCAGTACAACCAAAGGACTTATGTGGGATACAAAAGGCCCCCAAGCCTTATCCATGACAGTTGGAAATGGAACTTTTGCAAGATATGGGAAGTTAGAGGATGTTGTTCCTTCTGCTTTCTATTAATTCTCAAGTTCTTCTTGACAGGCTGTATTGGGAGGAAAATAGTACGGGATAGAGCAGGTCTGACAACTTAATTGAGTCCGACTTTTGTGTCCTACTTTTTTTCTCTCAAAGGAACCTGAGACATTAACTATGAACTATCCCGGTAGTTTTGTTTCAAGGTAGTTTTGTTTGTACTTTGTGTGTTAGAATTATTGGCTGGACATTTTGGGTACTGACCAACTGGGCCATTCACATTTGTCCTGCAGGTCTCTGCAAAATTGGAAGGAATGAATGTGTATTCTTACTGTTTAGATTTCTGTACTTTCAATGGTTCATATTATTGGTCATGCTTACATTTCCTTGAAAGCCTTTCTGTACATGCTGTTTGCCACTTTTACCAATGCTTAATATTTGCTTTGATGGAAAGTTGCCCAAATGCAGCTCTTTCCATGTCAACGAGCCTTTTATTTGCTTGCTGGTATGAAAACTTTGTCTATTCATGTCATATTTATTGAATATTGCAGGATGAAGATGCCTTCTTTAGGGATTATGCCATATCACACAAGAAACTATCTGAGCTAGGGTGTACCCTAAGTTCGGGTTCCAAGGCAACAGTGAGGGATGGCACTATAATAGCACAAAGTGCTGTAGGAGTTGCTGTGGCGGCTGCAGTGGTGGCACTGAGTTACTGGTATGAAGTGCGGAAAAGGATGAAGTAAATTGCAGGACGACATATTCCATTCTTACCGCCATATTCACAACCTCGTACCCATTAATGATAAATTGTATCTTATTTGTATGGTTTTACACACTTCCCTCAAATAATAGCATGTAGTGCTGGATTAATACAAAGATATAGTACTAATAAACTGGTTGTACCGTGGATAATATATGTTTATATTTGAATCCTGTACTTTTGGAGGGTTACTGATTTCTCTCCGCGTTGGCTTTTGTCTCAGATGCTTTTTGAAGTTTAATCCTGTTATGAATTTGACAAGGAAAGGTAGGTCAAATCAGAGAAACATGATTCACTACTACCATAGATTTATATACTACTCCATCCGTCCTAATTATGTGGCACCATTTAACTTGAAACGGAGTTTAAGAAAGAAATGAAGACTTCTGAAATGGGTAGTTCAAAAAGTCTTATATAAATGTGGTTGTAAATTATCTCATAAAATTATATTGTTTCTAAATTATAGAAAATGTGACATTCTTTTTGGGCAAATAAAAAAAAAATGGTGGCACATGAATTGGGACGGAGGGAGTACCATTTATTGTTTTCACGTTCCATGTGCGAATTATTGAGCGGCATACCTGCTTATTTTGGCTAACGTTGTCAGTGATTGTTGTCTACTAATTTCCCCACCCAAATAAGCAGACTATTTGTTGGCTTTTCCCAGTTCTTAGAGTTTCTGTTGCCCCAATATTTTTGGTTATGGTGGATGAACCTGTCCTTATCATGCACCTACACCTCCCACATGAGCCTAAGCTAGGAAAGAGCCGCTTACTACTGTGTGTTTGTATCCAACACTGAAGCAGAAAATAGCACCAAAACTTAGATTTTCTTGTTGACTGACTCAATCTGGTTTGTATTTCATTCCTTAGAACCTATGAGAAGGGTTTGAACTTTGGGTACGCGGTATTGTATTTTGTTTCAACCTTGCTAATAATAATAACTATAAGCAAAATTGTGACTAATGGTAGGGTGGTATACCTTGCTCTCTCGCGTCCCTTATTTTAATTAAAAGACTTAAGGCTCCTTGTCGCCAAACTATGACTTAGAATTTCACCTTTTGAATTAGGCTGGAAATCCCTCTTCTTCTTTTTTTGAACTATAAATTAAGCTCTACTTTTGGTGTGTGCTTTAGATCACCATAGGGGCAATGATTAAAAGCAAGCTCATTTATTTACTAATAGCACAAAACATCTATCAGTAAATTAACTATTAAGTTTTTTGGCTCAAACTATTTGGAATCTTACATAAATTCTCTATATGATTTCACCCTATTCAAACCCGTTTAATATTTACTGAAGAAAGCAAGGAACTATTAGATCCCAAATGGGAAGGTGGTCTCTATCAATAATTTATAAATAGCATTTACAAGAAGATCAAAAATAAAATAAAAATATAAAAAAAAAAAAGGATAAGGAGGAAGCAATTACTGAAGCTTTATCCACCAAATGTGGGACAGTAGACAGAGACCCAAAAATCACAAAGGCAGGGGTGTCACATGGGAAGAGAAATAGACTAAAAGAGGTAGGTAAACAATGGTGTTTTAGGACAACCCCACGAGTCTTGTTCTTTATACCTAAGCACATGATATCCAAGAGCTTCTCAGTTGAATTCTCACCTTATTGTTCCCATAATATCACTTGCCCATTACCAACCATTTCCCTTTCATTATCAATTTCATTTATATATGTTAGATGATGCAAAATAAAAAATTACCCTATGTATATTAACATGTTGTAACACACTAACTTGTCATTTGTTTCGCGGACAAAGCATCTTGGGATTATATAGTTCTGGAATTATGATTCTTGGACTAATGTATCCCACCTTCCATGTGGAATAAAATAAAATTGAGTTTGAGGTATAAATTTATCCTCGTATTAGTTATATCTATAAAATAGATAGTATATCATGTTATCTCAAGACTGGTCTCTTGGTTCCCATTTTTTAGGAAAGGGTAAGGATACTAAGGGCTTCATATTAATAGTAGAACCTAACTCACCTTACTGGCCGGTGTATGTGGGGACATGAGAATTGTTAAGAGTCTCACATCGGATATGAAATGGAAATATGGACTGCTTATATGGACTTGGACAATCCTCATCATACAAGCTAGCTTTTGGAGTTGAGTTAGGCCCAAGATCCATTCTTTACATGGTATTAGAGTCAGACTCATTTTAATTTTTTATCCATCGACGCTCCAGTTAACAATGTGTGGGCGTGCGGAGAGTGTCAAGATCCATTCTTTACCGGAACTAAGTGCTGGAAACTACACTTGAACTAACGAACAAGCACTTCAATTCAATTATTATAGTATTTTCCTACTGCAAGTTCTCGAGTTAGGACGGAGCCAACAATTCTAACAAGAGGATTTCTAAAATTTAAAAAACTGTCATATTTGAGATTTTAACATGTAACTTAAAAGCAATTTTTGAACCACTTTCTCCTACATTAAAAACTTTTTTTTTATGTTAAGGGGGTCCAATAAATTATATATATGCAACAAAATTTTATTTTTAGTCAATTTATACGCTATATTCCAATGAAAGAGATTCAATTAAACCCCTCCTCAATCATTAGCACCCGCCAGCCGGGAGTGAATTTGTGTTAGTTATGAATTTACGTGAATTTAGTAACTTTTATCCGGCCGTATATATATACTAAGAAATTCAACAAATAATTATAAATGTTTAACTAAATTCAATTATATATTATTATATAGTATAATATTAACTTGATATAGTATTGTAGAAACTCATAAATTTGAAATCTGCTTTTATGTTGGACTAAAGATAAGGATGGAGTTTGATATTTAAGCACTTTAGTGGTGGTAGTAAATATTAAGATGGATGCCAAACATGTTGGAGAAGATAATGGATAAGCTTATAAGGTTGGTTTTCAAGTAGTTCCGATAAAACGAAGAAGTACGCGTGGCAATAAAATTCATAACCGTGCCATAGTTACAACTTCATATTTTTAGAGGTGGGCAGCCACCAAATTACACAAGTGGACAACTCTTTTTCAAGTCATTAAAGCCAAGTTGATAGGAATATCTGAATAGGGGGTTTAGTAGGGCGAATCATAGGCACGAATTGTTATCATAGTTGTTTTCAGAGAGAAAAGAGGGGGGGGGGGAGACAAATGTTTTGTGGAGGTGGGTTAAAAGTAAAAACCTTTTGTTAAGAGTCTCACATCGATAATGGAATGAGAACATGAACTTCTTATATGGACTTAGACAATCATCATCTTAAAAACTAGTTTTTGGAATTGAGTTAGACTCAAGATTCGCAAATAGCTAGGTGGATCGGATTAACTTAAATGGATTAAAACAAATCAAATCAATAAACAAGTTATGAATCAATCTATCCGAATTTATTTAGGTCAAAATGAATTAAATAAAGAGTTATAACTCAACCCCTCTATGACCCAACCTCTCATCCTTTTTATTTTGTTTTTTATATATTAAAAGATTGATTTTTTAAAATTATTAGTTAAGTTATTTCTAATTTACATAATTTTCAATTTTTATATCTGATTCTGAATGTTTGGTCGGGGTTGCATTTTTATACGCTGGGTTACACTAGTTTGAGCCAACAATTTGATGGATCATTTTGAGTCAAGTCAAATGAATCATAACTCGTTTAAACTTAGTTAGGTAAGAATTATCAAATAAAAAAGATTGATTTGTCACATATCCCTTATCAGAAGATGACTTACTCTATCTCCTTACTATCTCCATTGGTTAAACGCGGCGTCTAAAATCATCCCAATCGCTCCTAATGTGGCTACTAAGCTTCACTCATGATAAATATCAACACTCGGACATCTATTGCAAGTGCATATCCCACTTTTGCACAACAGGGTTATGAAAATTCACTCGAGGCTTTTGGCCATTGAAAGGGCACCCAACGATAAACCATGGTTTACTGACATCAGGGAATATATTGAAGGTCAAACATATCCGGAGATTGGTATTGATAGAGTCACATTCAACCCCCTTTTTTGCTCTTTAGCTGATAATCACATTATGGAGGTAGACACGGTGGATATACTTTGCCCAAAGTAAGTATATGTATATAATTATAAATAAAATAAAAATATTGTGTATGAATTATAAGCAAAAGACTAATAATATCCGAGCACGATTATATCCGGATCGCGCGTTACATGACTCATTTGGGGGCAGTACTTTCAATAATTTTTTTTTAATTCCCAAAGTTCGAACTCGTGTAGAAACCCAATCATCCCACCACAACTCGTAATGGTAAAAAATAATCTTGCATACATCACAGGAGGTAAATAATCACATGTAGCAATAAAAGGAACAAAAAGGTGAATCAATCTTACCACATTCTCCAACCCTACTTTGTTGCCTAAATTAACTTGAACCACAAGTCTTGGGAAAATATGGTCTCTTTCTCTTTAATAATGAAACAAACAAAAAGAGATAAGTGGAAGGTGAACCAAAGACCATATATACAACAACATTTTCACCCCACATCCATTCCCCCCTAATAAATCTTTATGATGCATATTACTAATTTATAACATACTAAAATGGTAATTTCTCTGTTCCAATTTATATGACATTGTTTGACTAGACATCAAACTTAAAATAAAAATAAAGAGTAATTAACTTGCTATGACATGTTAAAATTCACTAATAATATAAATTCTCTACACTATCAATGTGTATACTACCTTTAATATCTCTCTCTATATATATAAAATAAGAAGAGAGATCAGATGACACTCTCTTTTTTGACCTAAATTTACTAGATCCTTATTACCTCACGTTGCACCTACCTAAAGTTTACCTTTAATTAGTTAATCATCAACGCAACTTTTACTCCATTTTCTGCTAGTTGGATTTCCTTTAGGATTAGTATAGCAGCAATAATAAATAATTCAATATTGTTTACTCCATATTTTAGATTTATTTATGTTATATACACTGTTATTAAGAATTATTAAGTAAAAAACTTATATCATCACTGTATAATAACATTTTGTAGTAGGTAGGTAACCTACCTTATTTTTTAGGTTATTGATTCTATTTTTACAATGATAATATACATTTTTTTGTGTCCCACAAAGATCAGAAATAAGGTCTATGTACATCCTACTCTCTCAGATCTCACTCATGAGATTACACTAGATATACTATTGAATATAAAAATTATACACTAAATATATATAATGATAATTATTGATGGTCATATAATTAAAAAAGAAGAAACAATGGCTACCAGCCACTCCCCTCAAACCTGTCTTACCAACTAGCATCTAGAAGCACGAGGTCACACTACACCCCCTTCTTTATGGAGTCAAAAGCTTATAAAATCCTACCTCAAGTCCTGAAAAAAGCAGGTTTTGATTCAGAGGCGGACCCAAAATTTAGAAATATGGATTCATTCAATCATTTAATATTAATACTAGTTTAATTTTCAAATATATATATAGCACCACCTCCAAAAGCTAAACTTCCATTAAATTTCCAAAAACAGTACAAATACTTGAGAAAACAAAAAGAATTAAGAAGGAGAAATAGTTTTGTTTTAATTTGGATCCAATGGGAAGATCACCATGTTGTGAAAAAGCACATACAAATAAAGGAGCATGGACTAAAGAAGAAGATGAAAGGCTTATTTCTTATATTAGAATTCACGGTGAAGGTTGCTGGAGATCACTTCCTAAAGCCGCCGGACTTCTCCGCTGCGGTAAAAGTTGCCGTCTCCGGTGGATTAATTACTTAAGGCCCGACCTTAAACGCGGTAACTTTACTGAAGAAGAAGATGAACTCATTATCAAACTCCATAGCCTTCTTGGTAACAAGTACGTACTAATATTCATGATTCCACTATTTCTTTCTATATTTTTTACTTAAACACTTCAATTTTTCAAATTCAATAATTTTTGTGGCGGAATCAAAAATTTTAGCCAGCAGATTTAAGAAATTGAAAGAATATAACGCCGCTATTTTTAAAACATATATATTTGATGCAACACCGGAAGTTTTCCTTGTGAATAAGCTAAAAGTTGGATAGGTAGCGCTTATTACTTTTAGCTTATAATTCATTTTTAAAAATTCAATTCAAACACTCTTTTATATACTAAAGGGTTATTTTAGACTAATACCAAACATTATGGACTATTTTTGTCAATTACTTGAAATGTGAAGTAACTTGAAACTTAATATACTTGTTCTTAATTTTCAGGTGGTCACTTATAGCCGGAAGATTACCGGGAAGAACAGATAACGAGATAAAAAATTATTGGAATACACATATTAGAAGAAAACTTTTGAGCCGTGGCATTGATCCTACACCACATAGGCCCGTTAACGAGCCCAGTACCACACAAACAATTTCATTTGGCGTTGGTGGAAATAAAATTAAAGATGAAGAAGATCAAAAGATGATTAATGTCAAAGCTGAATCTGGGCTTAGCCAATTAGAAGATGAAATTATTAGCAGCCCATTTCGAGAACAGTGTCCTGATTTAAATCTTGAACTCGGAATTAGCCCTCCTTCTCGACAAGATTTGAAACAGAGCCCAAGGTGTTTTGCATGCAGTTTGGGTATACAAAATAGTAAAGAGTGCAATTGCAGTAAAAATAATAATAATTTCGGTAATATTGCAAGTTATAACTTTTTGGGGTTAAAGACTATATAGAACTTTGGAGAGTAAGTGAATTTTATTTGGGTAAAGAGGATTTAGAAAGACCTCATTATTAGGAGTAGTTTAAGTTCTTTCGAATTTCTCTTATTTGAAAGTATTTTAATATCATATTATGTTAAAAGTAGTGTATCTTACGAAATTTATATATTATTTTACTCGATTATCCTATCAAAAAAAAAAATCCTTAATCTCCACAAAATATTAAAGGAATTTGCTGATTTGTTGTATAAAAAACTTACAATACAATATGGAGTATCATGTTGTATAAAAGATAACAATTATTTATGTATTAATGTATATATAAGTTAAATCATTTTTCCCATTTAAATATTTATCCTTTTTAGAGAAAACAAATTATATTCAGAAATAGGATTGAGAATAATTAGGATATCTTTGAGTGAATATTGTGAGGTAAAGGTTAGGAGGAGAAACGGATAAGCAGTGAGAGGATGAGAATAAAAGAAGTTGGTTCCAGATAGTCAGATTGCTCTCAATAATAATTGTAATAAATAAAGTGTCTCAAAAAAACAAAAATTAATATAAAAGGGGTGAAGAAACGGTAGGATATTACAGTGGATGTATGAGAATAGTATATAACCAGCACTAGTGTTTAGAAATGATAAACAATTTCAATTTCAATATAATAGGCTTGCAGCCTAACATCAATTGTGACAACATCAACAGGTGTTGATGATCTTGATCTTCGGTCTTTGATCTTCCTTCCAATCTTGTGATCCTTGTAGAAACTGCAGCAAGTCCCTTGAGAACAACAACAACATTATGTTTAGAATCTGAAAATATAACAAGATAATTGGTTTGTTGAGTCGACCAAATTCTTGATTTATCCTTAAGATAATATTGCCCCGTATATCCTTTCAACGATTGTAATGACAACTTATCTCTCAAGATAAAACATCAATCAAACAAATGAGCAAAGAGAACTCAAGTGTTCGCTATAATAGAAGGATCTTTGAGTGTGTACGATTACAATAAATGAAGAGATTTCATGAACTAGGAAGAACTTATAGAAATATGTATTCTATGTGTGTTCTTCCTCTATTTTTGTTCTGTATATATTCTCATATATTGTGTGTTCAATGTATATTATTTCTCTCTTCTCAAATCTGAAATAAGGCATGGTTATATAGTTTAAGAAATGGGATGTGTTAATTGGATGTTAATGACTGTTAAGAGGGATGTTTATGAGGCTCAATGAAGAACGCCCGCGCCCTGCAGGCTGGAGCCGCGGCTCCGAAACTCATGAGAGTTGGCGCCGTGGTCCTGCAGTCGCGGCTCTGGCGCTTTCCAGATACTTCAGGGACCAAATAGTAATTAAAACACTGGGGTCCAAAAAGATTATGTCAGAACAACCCCGCAGCCCACGACCCGAACCGGGCGGGTGATGGTGCGCATGTGTGCCTAGTTTCGAACCCAATCACACCTAGGTCCTCCTTCCTTCAAACACATGAGTTACCCCTTGAGGTCCCAATTTTTTATTCAGTTTAGAGACTTATAACATGAACAAATCTTCCTTTTACTACCGATGTGGTAGATTTGTCACACACCACTCTTCCATGTCTCAAACATCTTACTTCGCGGACCAATATCTCTTCCATTTCTCAATGGAATTTGACGATTCTTGGTCCTACGGTCATCTACTCACTTAGTAGATTACACACAAGTAAAGAACCAGATTCTCTAACATGTGGAACCATGATATTTAAGTCAACGAAGATGGGCGAACCCAACTTTCACCAAAGGCAAATTTCCAACACAAACTAACAAACAATTATATATTATATATATCGTAGTACCATTCTTTCCACCAACCTAACAATTATTGTCCTATAGTAGCCGTGACCTAACCAACCATTCTCCACCCCAAGATTTACATTTCTTGTCAGTTGTCACTTGTCACTACCAAGTACCAAATGATTTTGGATATTAATTATGTTCTTTCCTACTTTTTCCATCTTTCAACCCTTAATCAAAGTTTTGGGATTTGATTATAGAGTGTTTCTTCTTTAGTAAATTTTACCACATGCAAATTTAAATTAATCGGATCAATAAGTTTTGACTACTGAATGCATAAAGCAAACCAAGAAGAATTCAGTTATTAACTATCTTTGTGTCAAAAAAAATATAATTTAAAATAATTTTAAAATAACAGTTTAAACTTTGAAATGAGAAACAAAATAATTTAATCATATTAGTTTGAATTGTTCGGGAAATCTCTTTTTAACTATAAATACAAGTTCGATTTTTCGGGCCGCATAGACCAAAAGAAACTCAATGTAAGGATAGGAAAGACCGCCAAAATTACAAATGTTCTAAAAAGACTTAAAATAAATTTATTACTGTAAAAAATGAGTAAATAAGTGGAAAAAAAAGGTTTAAATATTTGAATGGAAAGACTAAGTACTCTGGAAATTCGTGATTGTATAGGAAAAAATCTGTAAACACAAGTGGATGTATCAAGAGATGACACGTAGCAATGGTAATAGGTCAAACCCGAGTCAGCAAGCGAGGGGTTCCGAGGAAGCTCCGGAGAAGAAATTTGGTAACCCACTTCCGGAGGCAGAAATTACAGAGGACCCAGATAAGCATGTCAGCTCACCGGTCAAGTCTCATTCAATGTACAAAAAAGTTATACAAGACCCCAAGTTTCCCTATCCTTTATTAGGCTTTATTATTCTTTATTACCTCTTAATTATCTTTTATTACAACCTTAATATTGGTAATTGATGGGCAAGATTCATGAAACTTGCACCCTATAGCTCTAGTATAAATAGAGGCTCTCATTCTATTGTAAGACATCATATACAAAATATTACAACATATTCTTTAACACTTCTGTCTTTTCTTACGCTTTCGTACTAGTCACAAAGGTTTTTCAAGAAATAAGCACAAGTCACATGCTAATCATTACTTTTCTTTGTTTTATTATTACTTATTTTAAGTATATTTTATCTAGAATTCTTACCAAACGTGTCACTTGAGATCCACGTGTCATTGATCATGTATACAAATTCAATTGTATTGTTTTACGGGTAAACAGTTTGACACCCACCGTGGGGCCTGGACAATTGTGGTGTCACAAGTGATCCCTCTACTAATCTAATTTTCTTTTTAAGTCTTATTTTTTGTCCAGAACAAACATATGACATGAATAAAAGAACACAGAAGCAGTCGCAACCTCGCGGATAACACAAGCAACATCTCACTCGAACCGAATGATTTGCCAATAGGAACCACGGTGCTAGAGGACCCGAAGTTTGCAGACGGAGTTACTTTCGGGGATGGACAAATTCGGCATGAGGATGTTCCCACCGACGAAATATCTGAAGAATTCACACAGAACCTGACGGCGCAGAATGCTGCTATGAGTGAGCTTCCATCTGAGGCAGTTTTAAGAGGAATATATGTCCAAAAATATAGGTAGTACTCCAACAGATGAATCGGTGCCTCCACCAAATGCTAATGTGGAAATCGGTAATGATCAAGAGAGATCAATAAGTGATAGTTCAGAAAGCGAAGCCGCCCCTAAGAATGCGTTTCAAGAACAAGTTTTGAAATTCATGATAAATACAACTAATAAAGTTGATACCAACGTAGAGAAGGCGAAAAAACCGCCCAGAAGTTCCGGCGCCAATTCAGTCAGATATCGGGAGGTCCTCATGTGGTTGACAGTCCGAATGCAAAAAAATACATTTAGTTGGTGTACAAGCCAGAAGTTGCCTTGGAGTTGATCCCGAAGATATTTGAGATGACAGACATCCCCAAGTATGATGGGACGACAAATCCAAATGGATACATAATGGTTTATACCATGACTATCAAGGGAAATGATCTGAAATCGAACGAGATTGAATTGATTCTGATTAAGAATTTCAGTGAGACATTAACTAAAAAGGCTCTGACTTGGTATTCTCTTTTACTCAAGCACTCAATTGATTCATTTGCTATGCTCACATATATATATTTTTTAAAGCACATGCTGGAGCTCTGAAGGTGCGAATGCGAAAGACAGACATCTTCAGCATTTCGCAATGGGAGTCTCAGCGGCACCAGGACTTCGTCACTCGATTCTAGAAGGAGTGAATGTTGTTGTCAGTAGTACCAGAAGAATGGGTCGCCGAAGCTATCACATGGGTCTAAATCCTCTAAGGTCGGATGCCTCATCGAGTCTCAAGGAAAACATGCTAGAGTTCCAGGCAACAACATGGAAGAATGTTCACAACCGATTTATGTCAAAGATTCACGTAAAAATAATTTGGAATATATATCGACATCTTCTGCAGCCCGGAATCAAGGTTAATTGAACTTTTATCGGAGGCATTTCAGACACCGATTTGAACCATATCAGTCAGAATCACGGACTGACGGAATCCAGAAGCGTTTCAGGAGTGAAAAGTTATATTGTAATGCATTGTAATTTGTTAGTTAGGTTGGCTTTTATGTTATTTAAATAAGGGTTAATTTCATTTTTTCATCCTTCGGTTATTAATAAATACTCATTTTAGTCATTGTAACGTCTAACTAAGCACTTTTTACCTTTAACTACTTGAAATATAAACTTTTGATCAGTTGCTTGTGATTTGTGAATAATCACAAACTTCATAAAGTATTAGTTCTTTCACCATTTAATTATATATGCATGTATTATGTGAAGTTTATATTGTTATTTTATATTTAAGGGTAATATAATTCTAAAACTTTAAATATAATATATCTTCTTCTACATAAAATCATCAAAAAATACATTTTACTTAATTAAAAGTTAATCATCATGTATTACAACGACCAAAATCAATTATTTACCCATAGAGGGATCCCTTCCAACAAAGATTAATGATGGAGTTTAAATCATGTCTCCACTTTCCACATAAACCTTTCAAATATTCTACAGTTCATTTGAGAAGAGAGTCGTCCAAAATCAAATACGTTGGAAAATTACAAATCATATTTCAATTGATTCCCGGACCCCAGAATTTCACTAGATATATTGTTATTGTATATTTTAATTGATGTGATATTCTTGCATAATATGATTATCAACTAGCTAATAATTCTTCTAAATGTTTCAAAAAGGCAAGAAAATAGGGACATGATCCCCTCAAAACGCAATCTAAGACATGTGTGACAAATCTAATCAAAAAAACATATTACCTCAATATATATCATATTCATACATTCCTATAGAAAAGGAGTAGAATCCCAAAATAAAGCAATAAAAAAAATTAAAATGTCTCTTCGAACAACGAAAGAGGTCACTTTTGAACCTATCTACCATCCTCTTTCTTCCTTTTATTTTTATACTATTTTTTATGATGACATGTGTTAGGTAGAGACATGATCGTCTCAAATATTTTGGGGCTCTGTTATAATTCGTAAAAGTAATTCCTTAATTGAGCTAAGACTTGCGAATTATGAGTCTTTACAGTAAATTCTGGCTAATACTATTTAATAAAAATAAAAAATGGGACCCTAAAAATTTTCATTTTTTCAAGGGTCATATGCGGTAGGACACTTCGCACGAGCTCAAAGACGATCCCGACAGAGACAACAGAAGCTTCCATAAGATATGTTTTTTTTTCCTTCCGAAGTACATACACACAATATTTTCCTCTTCTCCTCTCACTCATTAATAATACTTAGAAAAAAAGAATTGGATCCAAGTTCGTACTACTTACCCGGTTACCCCTACCAATTTAATTATTGCATCCCTTTCTCTCAATGGCCTCATATTTTCATTTGCCTCATTGTTTTAAAAGTCAAAATTCCAACGTCACAATGTCACATGCATAACTACCCCCCTTCCTTGTAAATAATTTAATACAAATATAAAATTTCAGCTAAATTATTAGAGTCCGTTGAACTTGTCGCTAAAGGAGTGTCTCCGCCCCTGATGTAGTTTGTGGATTCACCCAAACATATAATTTTGGCTTGAATCCTAGATATACATTTGAAAAATTACAAAATATAAATAATAAGTTTCGAACGCAATAAATTAACAAGTTGTGTGGTGAATTTTCGAATTCAATCTTATAATATTTAAATCTTAAATATTGAGCTAGGGAGTAGGTAGGTAATGAGCTTCTGGTAACGAAGGATGTCTTAAATTTCCACAATTCGAAATTCATGGAATTACTATGTTTAGTGGAGTACATAATATGGACCAAATATTTCTTCGTTTATTGCGAAGCTTCCTACAAAAGGACACCCCCAAAGGGAACAAATAAGGGAAAAGGTCACAATTTAAAAAAGGTGGGATTTAATGTGATGTGCTTTATTGAAATAACTTTTCACTAGTAGGAATATTTTATTTTACCATCATATCCTAACATAGGTGTATATATCAATTTGACAATTTAACTTCTATATTAGAACACAATCACATAAGATGTCACGAAGCAAATGTTCTTACTATAATTTAACCCTGATCCATTTCTGACGGATCGGATCTGGATCTTGTATTTGAGATCTGTATCCGATCCAGGTCCGACCCGTAGATCCGTTTTTTTATTAAATATATCTATAACCTAAAATGTAATTTCATAAGTATTTTGTTTTATATTATGTATTTTAATTTTTTTAATTATTAATTGATTATTTTATCAGTTCAAGTATATTGTCTAACCCCTTAGACATAATAAAATAATGTAGCAATTTTAGCATATCATATAGTATTATTAATGTTTCAAGCAGAAGTTTTATAAAATTTTCACTCTGATTATTGAATGTTGTTTGAAGATTTTAGCATAATTTTTTTTTGAAATCTTAACATCCACACTAAATATTTTTAAAATAAAATTGTTAGTAACTTTTTAGTGAAAATATCTAAATTAAAATTGTACAACTTCTACAAATGCTTCTTTCATTAGACAACATCCTCTTAAATTTTATTATATATATATAAGAAAAAACTTAAACTTAATTTATATAACAGCCACATCAGAATCAGAATAGTATATATATCTGAAGTGAGAACCTTTAAAGTTAAAATTTAAATTATCAAAATATTCATCAAAAGTTGAACGACCTTTTTACCTTTTAAACTTAATTTAATTCATGAAAAAATTGTAATGCATTTGAATAATTTAAATACAAAATACAAAAATACTAATTAGCTCTTTAAACACAAGAAAGTAGCTAGATATAGTTGGAGCAACTAAAAATTTGATGATGCTTGGAGTTTTAAAAAAGTTGAATGTACAAAAATGTAAAATCACTCGCGATAAATACATTTACACGTAGATCCAAATCCGATCCGTGGACCCGGTGAATCTGATGGATCCGAATTTGGATCTGATTTTTATGAACCCGATGGATCTGAATCCGAATCTGGATCCATATATAAAAAATGAATATGAATCTAGATCTAGTAAGATTCAGTCTGTTGCCATCCCTAATTGCATTTTTGACATCGTTAATTAAATGTAAATAAGTTTTTATGTCTTATCTAAAGGTATCATGCTACAGTTTAAAATTTTAAATTATGATTTCTTGACTATTATTTTATTCGAATTGTTCCGTTTGTCCATTGGCTCAAGTGATTTATCTCTAACATGCAATCATTGGTTAAGCAAGTTTAGGGGTTAATAAGTGAATTGTTAAGAATCTCACATCGGATATTGAATGAGAACATGAACTTCTTATAAGGACTTGAACAATTCTCACCCTACAAGTTAAATTTTGAAGTTGAGTTAGGCACAAGATCAATTCTTTACATGGTAATAGAGACAGATCCATTCCAACTCTTTGTTCCCCAATGTTGGGCTCCAAATTATATTATTCACGCTTCACGTAACAAGGTCTAGACGTGTGAGGGAGTGTTAAGAGTCTCACATTTGATACGAAATGGGAACATGAATTCCTTATATGGACTTGAACAATCCACCATACAAGCTAGTTTTTTGGATTGAGTCAGACCCAAGATCCATTATTTACATGTTAAGAGTCTCACATCAGATATGGAACGAGAACATGAACTCCTTATATGAATTTGAACAATTCTCACCCTACAAGCAAGCTTTTGGGGTGATAATTGTTCAAGTCTATATAAAGAGTCAATGTCCGATGCGGGACTCTTAACATGAATGACCAAATATAGTGGTATAATTATAATTTTAAGCAGAATCTATGGGCATTAAAAGCATCGCACCAACTCTTGTCCTTTTTAGGGCGGTTGTTGGCGACTGCGGCGGCGTGACCCACCGGGTCAGCCCAAAACGTTGCCCCATCACCATTTTTTTGGGGGTCATTTTATCCCTATTTTGTAAATTTGTACTAGCCTTTAATTGTGCCTCTGAAATAGAACTTATGCCTTTTGAGACGTAAATTCTTTACGAGATCGCCATAAATTGTGTCAGATTCTTATGCCTCATAAGACATAAATTTTATTTAAGATGCAAAAATTAAATATCAGCTCTTTTAAATGATAAACAGTGCAGTTTTTTTTTTCTATGGGCTCCATAAGCCCATCCTAGTGTCATTTGCACTTTTCTCCTGTTTTGTGCTGTTATTTAATTTTTGTCCTTCAAAATAAATTATTTTTTTGTCAGACATAAGTTATATGTTCGCATTATAATATTTCACAAGTCATATACGGCATCCTTAATGATCTTATGCCTAGTTAGACAAAAGTTTAATTTTAAAGGGCAAAAAATTAAATACTAATCTATTTGAAGGACGAACCATACAATTTCTTCTCTCTCTTCTTGTCAAATGTCAAAGCAGTCACATTTTCATGTCAAACCTTTTTCCCCGGAGCCCCACACTTCGGTCCGATAGAATTGTAAAGGAGTTAATTATGATAATTCAACTGGTTTAAAAGGTTAGATCACTATCACGCTGCGCATAAGGGGCCCTCCTTTATTTCAAGAAGTAACCCCCACTCTGCCGTTGGCGGAATTCGATCTTGGCCATTTTTTCAATTATCCCCCTTGAGAACCAGTTGAGCTGCCCATGATTATTTACGTATAGATAAAAATATTTGGTATTTTTTTAAATGTATTTTATTAATGCATTCATTACTTTCAAATCCAAATGTTTCCCCTCTAACAACATCAGCTGGGACCTTATTATATTTTAATAATCCATTCGAATCTGCAATTTACTTATGTACCAAGCTCCAGTTTCCACAGTTAAACTTATTATTTATACAAAAGCTTTTGAAATAATTATTTAATTTTCTATTGCTTACGTAGTTAATGAAGAAGAGTTTCTTGATTGAGTTGAGTCGTTATGAAAGATTTTTTTTTAAAAATATTTAATCTTTTTAATATTTACAAAAATGAAGTATTTCTACCAAATTGACATTTCTCACTACTAAACAAATTTTTAAAAAAACGTGGCCCACCATGGAAATAGTAATTAATATTGGAAATAGTTTACATCCATGGAGGAAAAGATAAAGAAAACCCACATGAGTGTAGCTCAGTTGGTTCCAGGGTGACAGATTGCTCCCAAAGATAAAGAACTAAGCTACAAAAGTTAATAAAGTGTACCAACTATTTATGGGGAAGGAGACATAAAGTTGTCGCATAATTGGTATATTCTTTATTTAATTATTTTCTTTCACTACTCAGTCAAACAACAACAATTTTTTTTGGTGATGGAGAGCCACTTCCTTCTACCATAATATATTTTCCATTGGATTTATAGCTAAACAACTACTTTTGTCCTAATTGATAATTTTAGATCAATCAATGAGTTTAAGATTCTTCTTCCATGTCCATCATATAAATGTTGGATTTTTGGATTTTTCTTACTAGGTGGAATTGGATTAATAAAATCCAATTCAATTTGGACTAGCCCACTTTTACCCTAAAACTCGTTATATATAGGATCAACTTAGATCTTATTTTATATACACCAGAGTTAATTCATAGCAGTCATATAGAGAGAAATTTTGAGAGAAAATTGATTTTCGCACATTGAAATCTGCTACACCAGTCCGCTTTAAAAAACATTTTTCAATTTCGTTAACAGTTGGATCGTGCTCAAATGTGAAATAGAGATTCTCAACATCGGGTTATTCGATTTCAACGGTGGAGATTGGATTTTGTGGTATATAACTTCAGTTTTCGAGCACGAACATTAGCTCATTTTTTGGGATGATTTCTCTCATTTCTTCACTAGTTTTGGTTTTATCTTCTATGTATTGTTGCTCCGTCTTTGGCGTTAATGTTGTAGTAATTTGGAGAACATTGTTGTAACTCTTGTTGATTTTAGAGGAGCTTTTATGGGTGAAGATCCCGTGGCTGTTTTTTCTTTTCCAAGTAAATTTGGTGTCTCTTGCATTCGATTTATTTTTTGCTTGCTTTGATATTTTATTGTTGTATAACTTATGTCCATATATCCATTTGTGTTTGAAATAAGTTTGATCCTCCTGTTCAAATAGTGTGGAAAGTTTTTTGACTTGAGTATCCTTCCGCATTTACCTTGTCGTGCAATTTGGTTATTGCTCGTTTTTTCCCAACAATAAACACAAAAAACGAATAAAAATTTGACCTCCAAATGTCATTATTAATTAAAGTCAATATACCTATAAAAACATAATTATATATAACGTCCTTCATCTACTTGTATTAGATACATCTTAAACCCGTTAATTTTCTTGTACATGCACTAGTGCAAGTAGGCTATCATAGAGGATTTTTTTTTTGGTTCGAGGTTGGAATACTGAATAGTGAGAAAGAGAAAAGATAACATGAGAGAATTTATGGTGAAATTAAAACCCTTAATTTAAATTGTTTAGTGCGAAGTTGCAACCACCTAACTACTACAATACATATCATATTACAAGATTGACCTTTGAGAATTCTCTAAAACATTCGGAAGATACATTTTTCAATTATAAAGTTGGACACTAGAATTAGAAACACATGAATGAGGGTTGACAAAGATAAGCTAAAATTCTTGAAACAGACTCACTTAGTGGAAGATTAGTAATAAGTTAATTTGGCCAAACATGGATAATAAGAAAAATGGTGCGGAGAAAAGTTCATCAAGAAATGCTAATTAAGCAGAATCACTTAATGTTGCAAAACGACGAGAAGCCAAAGAACTATAGGCACTGATTTTCCAACAAATTGATCATGATCACTTATGTTAATATTATGATTAGGGTAAAGAATGAATCTTGGGTCTAACTAACCCCAAAAGTTAACTTGTAGGGTGAAGATTGTCCAAGTTCATATAAGGAATCCATGTTCCCATTCCATTTTCGATGTGAGACTCTTAACACTCCCCGCACGCCCAGACCTCGTTAGCTGGAGCGTGAAAAATATAATTTGGTGGCCCAACATCGGTGAACAAAGAATTGGAATATGTCTGACTCTGATACCATGTAAAAAATGGATCTTGGGCCTAACTCAACCCAAAGTAAATGTGATGAGGATGATGTCATCAACATATAATAATAGGTAAGCCATGTATGTACCCTTGTTGTAGATGAACAGAGAATGATCAGATTTGCTGTGTGAAATACCGATATAGGAGACATAATCGGCGAACCACTGATACCATGCTCGAGGAGCCTATTTCAGTCCATATAGCGATTTCCGCAACAAACACACATAAACCGAATGAATATGATCCCTGAAACTCATAGGCTGCATAAATACAGTGTCATGAAGATTCTCATGTAAGAAGACGTTCTTGACATCAAACTGATGAATGGTCCAGGACTTGGATAGAGCAATGCTGAGGACGGTCTGGATGGTTGTAGGCTTTACGACCGGGCTGAACGTTTCATCACAGTCCACCCCCACATGTTGAGACCTGTCATCACCTACAAGACGAATCTTGTACCTCTCAAAAGAACCATCACATTTCTTTTTCTGTCTAAAAATCCACAGAACGAATAATGTTAACATCATATGGACGGGGTACTAGATTCTACATCTTATTATCAATAAGAGAATTATATTCGCCAATCATTGCGGCTTTCCAATTAGGGTCAGACAAGACATCCTTCGGATTTCGAGGGACGGGAGAAGGACTGAAACGAATAGGTTAAACAACCATTTATGTTTATGAATTCCATGCATGTCACGAGTTTCTATGGTCTGAGATTGTGTCTTAAAATAGGGGACGTCCACAAATCATTATGTATGATATCGAAAGGTAGTAAAGTACAATTTGTGAATGCAGAAAATGATAATTTAACATATTTTTCTAAAAATGCAAGATTCACATATAGGAGTCCTAGAAACACAGTTGCAATTAATAAAATTATTTTTTCTAAGGGAGCGTAAAATAGAATCTCTCAGATGTCCTAATATAGAGTGCCATAAGGAAGATGAAAGAGCAGCAAAGGTTGATGGAATTAAGGCTGGATTGTTGACGGCGTTTGAAATATGGTGGAGGTCTCCGGTGCAATCACATCTCATTATTTGTATCCCTGTCGTAAAATCCTTCACAGAAAAATTAAAAGGATCAAAGTCAAGGGAAACATTATTATCAGTTGTGAAACATCGCACAAAGATTAGATTCTTAATGAGTTAGGGGTATGGAAAACATTTTTAAGATTATCGGTGGATGTGGTGGGGATAAGGATGAATGACCAAAGCCGTGAATGGGAATGCCTTGTCCACTACCAACAATAATATTCCGATTTAAATTACTCAAATTTGAATAAGACGAGAGAGTACCTTGTGATGCCGTCATGTGAGATGTGGCGCATGTGTCCATATACTTATTTTCGTCTGGAGCGATTGTTGAGTGTATTTTAGACACTCTTTTGAGTCCTTTTTAGTTACGTATTTTTCTCTTTTTGTTTGTGTTTAGTATATTATTAGAGTTGTTTTCTTTCTTTTTGAGTCACATCGGACCTAAAGGAGGAAATACAGAAAAGGATGAAATGAGCTTAATTGATGTGAAATTGCACAAGCAAAGCCCAAGAAATGAAGCCTAAGAAGTCCCGAGAAGAATAGAAGAAAATCAGATGAAATCTGGAATTTTTCGCTGACAGCGCCATGGCGCCAGAATGCAGGGCCACGGCCGACGCGAGATTTTCAGTTTCTGGGCCGAATTTCAGAAGGGTAAAAGAGTCTGAAACGCAATTTTTCTAAGATATAAAACCATAAAACCCTGTCATTATGGGGAGACCATATCACATAATCATACTTGGTGGAGTCAAATAAGGAGGCCAGACACAATTGGAGACTCTTGTTCAAGTTCTTTTTATTTTCCTTATTTTTATTTCAGTTTATGTTGAATTTTGTATTAGTTCTTAGCATGACAATGTCTAAGAACTAATCTTTTTATTAGTGTTTTCCATCAAATCACTTGAAACTCTTTTCATACAATTAATGCAAATTGATTTGTTTTTCAGTATATTAAGATTTATTCAATAGTGTATTGATTGTTTGATAATTAACTGACAATTAATTGTCATAACTTATATGATTTCGAATCGAGATCCGAGAGGGGAGATTTGAATATGCTGTAATTGTTTAGACATAAGTTAAAATTGTGGACCAAAGTACCCTGATACTTGTGTAGTATTTAAGGTTATTGTTCTTAATCCTCCTGTGGAGTAAAATATATCATAGAAATATATAAGGTTTCTGCATAAGGTTGAGTTTTTATATGTCCTAACCGAAATATAGAACTTGTCTGTTAACCAGCTATATTAATAAAAAGAAGAATCATTTGCATTGCATTAACACATGAAAGAGTGGATAATTGAGGAGATTGGAAGCTATATTTCCTTCATAACTATTTTAAATCCAAAGTATTATCATCTTTAGTTATTTTCTGCACTTGTTTATTTTTAATTCTTAGTTATTATCACCAACCAAAAAAACGTCAAACCAAATAGATACCATAGATTAGATATTCGGTACTTGATAAACCAGTCTCTGTGGACGATAACTCGATCTTACAGATCTTTATTACTTGAACGATACGTACACTTGCGTAAACACTTATAAATATCGCAACAGCGTTTGAGTGATATTATGTTCATAGCTTCCTCAATGTCGGTCGGTGCATAAGTTGAGGGCGGGTGGCCTGTGCTGTGTAGGCCTGTTGGGGACGTGGGTCGAGTATGCTAGGGTTGGACTGTCAGTTCTGAGGTGGAGTCCACGAGGATGTCATATACGGGCTAGGAGAAGATGTCCATGACGGTGGGAACTACATGACCCACGGCGGGTATGCAACCTACGGTGGAGGCTGCTGCCACTGCTGCAGTCACCGTTGGTTGTTTCCTGCCGGCTGGGACTGCCCCATTCCGCCGCCATTGTTACTGGAATTCCGTCCACCGCCGTCCTTGCCGGACTGCCTGCTCCGGCGGTTGTTGCGGGTGGATTCGGGCTGCTACGGGTCCTCGGGCCGGCGGTTCTAGTTGTTTGAGTTGGAGGCGCTACTGTCGGTGAAGTGCCTGACAGTGGTGGTGAGGGCGACATCGACAATGCTGGCCTGAGTGATGTTGCGCTTGATTTTCTCAAGAATATGCTTCGAACATACCTCATAAAACGGAGGTAATAGCGTGCATTGCTGAAAGATGGTGGCAACGCCATCATAGGATTCGTTCAAGCCTTCAATAAGTTGCATGACCAATCGCTGATTAGTGGATGGTGCGCCGACGTTGGAGAGTTGATCGGCAAGCATCTTGAGTTCTTGGAAATATGCAGACACGTTTAGAAAATTATCCCGATGAACATCCTTGAACTGATTTTCAAGATATAATGCTCGTTGAGTTTTATTGACGTGATAAATACTTTCTAAATGTTCCCACGTTTGGTGGACAGTGGCATCGGTCTCAATGATTGTTGACACCCAATTTTGACCCTCCCGTCCAGCCATTAACCATAAAATTACACTAATTTTGTAAAATAATTTTTTATGATTTCTTATAATAAAATGCAGCGATAAAACATAAATACATGCATAATTGAACAATTTAATAATGGCATCGCATAGAGTTTTAAGCACTTAGAGTCCCGCGCCCGCATTAATTAACTTTAAGCTCTGTCGTAATTCTCAAGTAATTAATAAATACATAAAATAAATAATTTAGCAATAACGTCGTGTCAAGTAGCATCGCCGCATTTAATAATACGCAAGAGAATTTCATAATCATTTGTAATTTAAAATCAATTTTTTATTTAATAGCGTCGCATTTATAAGGCTTTAAACAATTCTTAACTATCATAGTCGCATTTAGCCTTTAAATAATCTAAACTCAATTCAATTTTAATTTAACGTCGCAATAATGCATAATAATAAGTTTTAATAATAGCGCCGCATTCTAAAATATTAAGCATTAATTAAATGACACGCCCGCATTTATTATAAAGCACCTAAGTAATTTAATCACATTTGTTAATTTAAGTTATCACTAATTAATTAATACACTTGCCTAGAATTAATTAGCTAATTAATTAACTAAGCCTAAAACTAATTAATTACCTAATACTAACTAACCCAAATTTAACTTCTTCCTTTTCAAATTGCATTTCACACAAACGCCATTCAACCCGCGACCACAAATTTCACCTCTACCCTTATCAGTCAAAGGCCCACGCCCAAAACTGATTTACTTCAGCCCTCCTCTTTCTCTTACCCTCATCCCTGTCGAAAGCCCGAAAAAAGAAAGAACCCTAAAAAAACTAAGTAGCCGCAACAGCACCTCACACCCTCCCCATCGCCGCCACGCCCGGATTTCTCGCCGGAGAATCCGGGCTTTCCCTTTACCCACGCACCCAGCCAACGTATTCTTACCATAACCAAAACCAGATCTTCCGAAAATCTCAACTTATCTTAAATCTATTCAAATCACACGAAATTAGGAAATCTGGTCGAATCAAGCACAAGTCTCAGCCCTAATTGCCTACCAACATTAGAACCCGACGGGCTATATGTCGCATGCAAAAACAGAACGGCGCAGCGGGCGCGATCGGGAATAATTGAGAGAGCGATGCTCAAAGAATTAGTTCCTCCGCGCATGTAATCCCATTAAGTATCCGGGAGAAGCATCCAAAAGGAATGGCGTCGATTCGCATCTTCAAACAACGGCAATAAACATTTTTCTTACACATGCATTTATTAGCCCTCAACCTCAGAGTTAGGATTCCAGCATTCAGAAATTAGTAGCTTAGGAGTAAGAATAGAATTGCGAAACCCTTTCTTAAATATCAGTCCAGAAATCTGCAACAAGATCTGCCCTTTGCATTCGCATAGCAATAAACTCCGAGCGAATCGACGACTTGATACGCTGCCTCGGTTCGCTGCCCGGAGAAGGTAAATCCATCACCTTTCCTAACTTTCTGTTATGTTAATCAGATGATGCACATCGTTTGGCGAATATATGAGTATGGTGTCGACTTGTTATTTGCGTGTTCAATAAATATGAAGAATGCTTTGGTGTGTTTTCGCACCAATGTTCCTTGGCTATACTTGCAAATGTTATAATCTGAAAAATTGCCTTAGGTGTCTATCTACTTATGTCCATCGCATTCACTAATTCAGTCATGTTGCACATCGTATATGAGTATATCTATTTGGCTTCGTTCTTGTGCCTGAAATGCCATATCTTTGTGGTTGCTTGGGCCTTCTTGTCTGTTAAAACAGTTGCATAATTGTCTCTGCGCGTCTAAGTACTAATCTGAGATTCTGAGTCCATTCCTGCATATTTCAGAGAATTAAGTATGCCCTGGAAGGTTTGAATCATGTGCATATATGTCTAAGTAGACCTTGCATTTGCTCTTTGAATCTTGTACAACCCTTGAATAACATGTATGCTTTGTCTGGGACAATACACTTCTTTTGTTTGCATACTGGATTAGTTTGAGGAAATTTCCATACCTGGATTATTGTATATATATGCACCTTATTCGACTAATTCCTGAGTGTGTCTTAGGATATCCTATCCAGTGTTCAAGTTCATATTTGTCCAATCGGTGAACGCACATGTTTCTCTCTTCTTCTATTGTAAATGTTGAACTGGTTATGTTCGACCGCTTCCCTTTTTAGGACTAAGTGCGTAATCCCGCATTTTAGGTACAGGTTTAAAAAAAAAAAGAATCCAACTCTGGGCATCAACTTTCATGGCTGTTTTCTCCATTTGCTCTAGACATACAATGATGCATATGCTACTTTACTCGATAACTTTAGGTATTTGGGGTATATAGTTAGGTATATCATCGTAACATTCACATCTGGATATCATATGTATGTATACTTGGTTCAACCCATACCGAAGACCCTCAAGTCGCCCTAATGTGACTGAAATAGGACTCCTTAGGCCCATACGTATTCATTTTTTGCCTCCGCACTATTTGTTTGGCCGATGAGTATGTATTTGAGTTAAGTCTATTTTACTTAATTCTCGTTATTGGCTGCCTATTGCTCCTTACAGTTTAGTTACGATACGCTTAAAGTATAAGTTATATATTGAATTTTACGCCAAATGCTTATTTATTAGTTGATAAATTCTGGACGTATGTTTAATCATATCTAATATTATTTGGGTGGATGCTAATCCTTATCTTTCTTGTTTTTTACATGGCACGCACCGGAGCAAAATAAAGAGTCTCACGGCGACTCATCGCAAGTCATTTCAAATGGCAACCCGCACCCGCATTTGCATTCCCGCTTCAGAAATTCCTAAGACAAAATAGGATAAGACGATGTCGCCGCGCATCTTGGAAGCTGCGACCATATCCACCCTCTATATTATTTGTTTGAAATTTGTTGCCTAATTATTTAATTTTGTAATTAATAGAATACTTAGAATAGTCAAACCTTGAATCAATAAATAGAAATTAATTTAATTTTTGCTTCCCTTAAGTTAATTACTTTAGCACGCCATACATTGTTTAGCATTTATAATAAACCACTCAATAATCTTAACTTGCATAATTAATCATATGTAGCTATGATATTATTTTCAAGATTTCTAACCCATTTGCTATAGCACCCATATAGAAATCTTATTTATATATTAAGAAAACCCCCTTAAGCATGTGTTACACTAATCAAGGCAGACAAAGGTGTACATTTAGTCAAATGATCTATTTTGCATTATATATTATTTAAGGCATGCTTTAAACTTTACACGCATTTTATAATACTAATCTTATTAATCTTTTGCCAAAAAATACTTTCCATTAAAATATCTTTCAAACATGCATTTTCAATAGCATAATAATTACCCTAGGTTTGGCAGGACAACCGCAAGTTAGCGGATCTTAGAGGGTGCCTAACCCCTTCCCTCCAGATTAATAAAGAATCCTTACCCAGAATCTCACTAAGTTTAGCAGACCATTAAAATGGAGTTAATGTTTTACTTTAAACCAGTTAAACATTTAGGTGTCCTAATTCACCCAAATTAATTAGGTGGCGACTCTGCGAACCCTTAGCATTTTAGCAACCCTTTTGCAATTTTAGCCTCCTTTAGCACTTCTAATATGTTAGCATCCTTTTTGCACTTTTAGAACTTTTAGCATTCTTTTAAAACATTTTATTATTTATTTTATTTTATTTTTCTAACATTTGCATTTTGAGCAGGAGTTTAGAAAATAAATGCCGCGGCCGAAAAAGGGCGCGACAGAAATGGCGACTCTGCTGGGGATTTTAGGTTCTTAACCACAACAGACCTAGGGCTATTATTTGGCAATTATTTTGCATTTAATTTTTGTGTATGGTATTTTGTTTATTTCTTGCTACTTGCTTTACTGCTTTCCTTAAACTGGCATTCCGCTCATATTTCTTCCATTCTGGAAAATTCACACAATCACACACTCATGCGCTGGTGTGCCCCGCGCACCCGCAAATTTCTTTCAAAAAATATCCAAATTTTAGGAGAGTTGGCGCCTGCGCGGAGTTAGATCGGTTCGTCTGATCAGCCGCGTAGCCTTCTCACTCGAGTTGTCCGCTCGGGAACTCAAGGCCCGTAAAAGCCAAATCTTAGAAACTTAAGATAGAGCTATACCACCCTTTATTTTAGGGCATGCATGCATTTACCTTAGGTGGGTTGGTCCTTGGCATCGACACCACAATTAGGAAGACACCAAACTTGTCGACGGGTTTCTCAACCCAACGACCAACCAACATATTATGTGTAGCGTGACAATGACAGACAAATCCAAGCCCAATCATGACATGTCAAATTGGGAAAAGCACCGTCATTTGGTCGCCATTTCCAACAAAGGCATTATAGTTGGACGACTTGGACAAATCCGTCATAACCTCGCATATCCGGGCGTTTAGGCCCACTCGCACTAAAAGAGGTCCCAAACATGTTAGAACACGCACTTGATTTACAATTTGCTTATTAGTATATATTGTCTGCAACTTTTGCATATTATACTAACTTGGTTTGCTTCATTTATTAAAGGTTTATTTTTAGCTTATCCCCCAAAAGGTTGATTCGCGTTGATTAGTAGAAGCACAATCATCCAATAAATGACCAATCCAGAAGCACCGGGACGAAACAACTTAGGACTCATCCCCGTTCATGTAGAGGATGCAGAGGCGTCAGAAAGGAGAAACACCAATGATCAACACCTCGCCAAACTATTGCGGAAATGGAAATCATGCAGTTAAATAGAAAGGCTCCGAGATATCACAAACATGTCTATTAGCTTGAATGCACCACTCCCAGAGCAAGGGACAAATGCAATCGTGTCACAAGCCCTTGAGCCTCCACTTCTCCAAAGCTCCCCGCAGAGGCCGCAACATACCAGCTCACACCAAAATGTCACTCGCCCGGTCAATTTGCAAGCCGACCTCCAAAATGATCCGTTCACTACATACACATCTCAACCTCCACCTACTTATATCTCCGACTAACCCAAATTGCCAAGCCACCCAATACGAGCGGATGGCACACAAACAATATGAGGATTAGCACATCCGACCAAAGCCAACCATTTATTGTGCATGCGTCATCTCAAGAGACAGATCAATACAAGGAAATGGAGCGGCGGAGCTAGAGGCGATGAAAATGTGGCAAAAGAAATTGTAGCTGAAAGAGGCATTCAAAACATTCGGATGAACAAGGGGAGGAGGATTAGAATATGAAGACTTATGCACGCACTCGACGTTGAATTACCTATGGGTACAAGGTGCCCAAATTTGACACGTTTGATGGAAAGGAATCCTCGGGCTCATCTAAGGTCATATTGCGATAAATTGATCGAGTTGGTAAAAATCCAGAATCATCATGAAGCTATTCATCGAGTCTAACCGCGAGGCGCTGGATCGTACATGCCAAGACCTCTAAATGGGATAGTTGAATGCCATGACACAAGATTTCATGGATAGATTTAGATTCAACATCGACATCGCCCCGACAGATTTTATCTTATGAAGCTTGAAAAGAAATCCACGTAAACTTTCGTGAATACGCCGCGAGGTGGCGGTCGAAGCGGGCGTCCAAATTTCCAACGGCAGAGAGCGAATGACCACTTTGTTTGTGCAATGTTGAAAGACGCGACATATTATGAAAGAATGATCGATGTAATTGGCGAAGTTTTGCGAGTCGTAGAACGGGCGACTTCGGAAGGCGCATTAAGACAGCAGATTACAAACTTGACAAATTTCACAGCAACCAGCAGAGCAAAGGCAGCCAAATTCCATCTGAGGTACCTCCCGCAGGAGAAGAGACGATCACCCTCCATCATGGTCATTCAGGAGCATAGCCAGAACAACATCCAGTATATCAAAGCCCACCACCTTCTTACCAAAACACTCAGAACCCACAGTCATATTATCAGCACTGCGCCACCCCATATCCTGTTTACCATACCCAACCAGCATATCCAAAATACTCACCACAATCACGAACTCGCACTCCAAATGGACCCAAACCCCGCATAGATGCCGAAAGAAAACCAACAAAACCTATACACCTTTAGCCGAGCCCATAGCTCAAGTGTACGGTTCGAAAGCCGCAGGAATACTCCATCCAATGCCCGTAAATACTCCTGTGCCTACTTCCAGGCACGATAAGACTAGACATCAGGCATACCACTCCGCAGAGGACACGACATCGAAATTGCTATAAACTCAAGGACAGAGTAGAGGAATTAATCGAAGAAGGAGTCATTCAGCTGAAAGATGCTCCTCTCAATGCAAACAATAACCTTCTTCCGGGTTATGAAGATGCCCGCGTGAACATGATAGCTAAAAATGAAGAAGATACCGAAGGGACTATTACGCCACCGCAGCGGAAGAAAGTGAATCATCAACCAACCGCCAGAGAAGGAGTGCTCGCACGAGATTGTTTAACTATTGAATAAGTCATTCGTCTGGTTGGCGCCGCAAGAGATGATCCTGCCAAGACTCAACCATCAAGACACAGAGCAAGAAGAAATGGACTCGCGCCCGCCGCCCACGAGTCCCGAAATAGTTAGTTTAATGCATTTTGCCCTTTATATGTAATCGAACTACGTTAGACCTGATTCCTCAAGGATACGTGTAGCGCCACATCGCTTGGTCCCACCTTTACAAAATCCCAATTTCTCCTTTACTTGTAATCGAACTACGTTCGACCGATTCCTCAAGTGATACGTAGCGCCATATCGCTTCGGGTCCCACCTTTAGAATTTTACCCAATATTCGCTTGTAATGAACTACGCCATGACCGATTCCTCACGGGATACGTGGCGCCTAAATCGGCTTCGGCCACACCATTAGGAAACTTTCCTTCGCTCAAATAACAAGAATGCACATAACATACAAGCAACTCCATCGAGACCCTCGTGCCAAACACCCTTTTCAAAACTGGGACAAGGTAGGAAACCAGGCAGGGGTTACGAGTCCCAAACAAGGCAGACGTCCGATATCAAGAGTCAAAACTACAAAGTCAACGCGAATCAACCGCCCCCCCCTCAAACTCACAAATTTTTCTTTCGAGCGTGTTCTTCATATTAACATGAGCAGAAAGTGCAATAATAAATAGAAAATACGGCGAAAGGTTTCTTCAGATAGCGTAAAAGAAAAGCAACAAAGGCAGAGGATGACAACAATCCAAAGTCCGCAGAAAAGCAAAGCAGCAGCAGAAAAGGAGCATCAACAATCGCAATCAAGGTTCGTAGTTCCGAACAAAACCTAGCGATCGCCAGTGGCACAAAGTCAAATTGGCAACCAACGATCACACCCAACAGAGGCATCATGGCAATTCATCAGTTGCAGCATTTAGCACGTCCATGCAAGGATGACATCTCGGAGCATCTATCCTATAGGAGCAACAACAACACGTCCAGGCAACGACGTTATCGAGATTACGACCAAAGCGACGACATATATCCGACTCGGGCCATACCAAATCGACAATCTTAAGGACTTCGCCACGAAAGGACACCGACAAATATGATTCCATACGCCGAGAGATAGAGGCACCGATAATCAAATGTAATTCAAAAGTCCGCAATAAATTATAGCGCGTCACCGCCCAGAGTCAAATTGCAACTCACGCAGCGCACAAACGCACCACAAAGACATCATATCAATCCATACGGGTTCACAAACGCATCACAACAAAGGCATCATGGCAATTCGTCAGTGGCAGCATCTAGCATGTCCGCCCAAGGACAACACCTCAGCATTCACAACACCCCACATATCATACAGGGAAGACATCCTTATTCACATAAGTGCATTTCTCATATATTTATCATTTTGTTTATACCAGTTATACACTAATTTCTCTCAAGCTTAGCTTCAGGAGCATTTATTATACGCGAGCATCAACAACAAGTCCGAAACCGACACCACGACCAAAAACGACGTCGAGTCCGAAAACGACGCCACGTCCGAAAACGACGCCAAGTCCGAAAACGACGCCGCGTCCAAAAACGACGCCACGTCCAAAAACGACGCCACGTCCAAAAACGACGCCAAGTCCGAAAACGACGCCAAGTCCGAAAACGACGCCACGTCCTAAAACCACGCAAAGTCCGAAAACGACGCCGCGTCCAAAAACGACGCCACGTCCTAAAAAACGACGCCAAGTCCGAAAAAACGACGCCAAGTCCGAAACGACGACAAGTCCAAAACGATTTACAAGTCAAGATATCACATCTACGCAGGACGATTTCTCCCTCAAAATTGCATTTCTTCCTCATATATTATTCTCGTCTTAGCGCATGCACTAACTCTTTCTTGAGCTTTAGTTTACAAGGAGCAATTGCAGCAGCGACAACGTATCCGTGTTCACAATCGCAACACGCCCTGCTCAAGGACGAAAATCACAAAGATTCGCAACATCGCATCAACACAACAGCATCGCGCCTTGCAGATAACCTTTTCTATTCACAACAGCATTGTTTTTAAAATTATTTTACCTTAGCGCTATGCACTAACCGCTTGTTCAAGTCTTAGCATGCAGCAGCAGGAGCACAACGTGGATTTTCTCTACAAATAACCGGCAACTGTCGGGCCAACCTTCCCAACGATCGCGTAGCGGCCTCAGCGCTTGGCCCACTCGCCCACATCACCATGTAACCCAAAGACCACAAGCCATAGCGAAGACACCCTGTGTTCGCCGCTTATATTCTTTTACTTTTGACCATAGCCCAAAGGTCATCATAACTCGACATCGACATCTTTAAGCCCGCATTAGCCCGCCGTGTTTAGACCATGGTATCCCAAAGGTCGCCATAACTCGACATCGGGACGCTTTTGATTTTTCATACAAATTTTTATCTACCCGGCCCAAAGATTTCGCACTCAAGATCGAGACAAAATTGGCATGAGTCAACGTCTTTGTCCAAGATTCTTCCATCATCTCCATACAAAGAGGACATCCGCTGACACCCAATTTTGACCCTCCCGCCCACCATTAACCATAAAATTACACTAATTTTGTAAAATAATTTTTATGATTTCTTATAATAAAATGCAGCGATAAAACATAAATACATGCATAATTGAACAATTTAATAATGGCATCGCATGTAGTTTTAAGCACTTAGAGTCCCGCTACCGCATTAATTAACTTTAAGCTCACGTAATTCTCAAGTAATTAATAAATACATAAAATAAATAATTTAGCAATAACGTCGTGTCAAGTAGCATCGCCGCATTTAATAATACGCAAGAGAATTTCATAATCATTTGTAATTTAAAATCAATTTTTTATTTAATAGCGTCGCATTTATAAGGCTTTAAACAATTCTTAACTATCATAGTCGCATTTAGCCTTTAAATAATCTAAACTCAATTCAATTTTAATTTAACGTCGCAATAATGCATAATAATAAGTTTTAATAATAGCGCCGCATTCTAAAATATTAAGCATTAATTAAATGACACGCCCGCATTTATTATAAAGCACCTAAGTAATTTAATCACATTTGTTAATTTAAGTTATCACTAATTAATTAATACACTTGCCTAGAATTAATTAGCTAATTAATTAACTAAGCCTAAAACTAATTAATTACCTAATACTAACTAACCCAAATTTACTTCTTCCTTTTCAATTTCAGCCTCACACAAACGCCCACCCAACTCACACCCGCCAAATTTCAGCCTCTACTCCTTATCACCAAAGGCCCACGCCCAAAACTGATTTACTTCAGCCCTCCTCTTTCTCTTACCCTCATCCCTGTCGAAAGCCCGAAAAAAGAAAGAACCCTAAAAAAACTAAGTAGCCGCAACAAAGACTCACACCCTCCCCATCGCCGCCACGCCGATTTCTCACGAGAATCCGGCTTTCCTTTACCCACGCACTCCACCAACGTATTCTTACCATAACCAAAACCAGATCTTCCAAAATCTCAACTTATCTTAAATCTATTCAAATCACACGAAATTAGGAAATGGTCGAATCAAGCACAAGTCTCAAATTTAATTGCCTACCAACATTAGAACCCAAGGATGGCTATATAAGCGCATGCAAAACAGAACGGCGCAGGGGCGCGATGGAATAATTGAGAGAGCGATGCTCAAAGAATTAGTTCCTCCGCGCATGTAATCCCATTAAGTATCCGTGAGAAGCGTCCAAAAGTGGAACGGGCGTCGATTCGCATCTTCAAACAACGACAATCGAAACATTTTTCTTACACATGCATTTATTAGCCTCAACCTCGAGTTAGGATTCCAGCATTCAGAAATTAGTAGCTTAGGAGTAAGAATAGAATTTTGAAACCCTTTCTTAAATATCAGTCCAGAAATCTGCAACAAGATCTGCCCTTTGCATTCGCATAGCAATAAACTCCGAGCGAATCGACGACTTGATACGCTTCGTTCACGCGGAGAAGGTAAATCCATCACCTTTCCTAACTTTCGCTATGTTAACTGCATGATGCACGCTGCTCGGCGAATATATGAGTATGGTGTCGACTTGTTATTCGCGTGTTCAATAAATATGAAGAATGCTTTGGTGTTTCTCGGCACCGCAATGTTCGCTATACTTGCAAATGTTATAATCAAAATTGCCTTAGGTGTCTATCTACTTATGTCCATCGCATTCACTAATTCACCATGCTGCACATCGTATATGAGTATATCTATTGGCTTCGCTTCAGGCTCAAATGCCATATCTTTGTGGTTGCTTGGGCCTTCGTCATAAAACATTGCATAATTGTCTCTCGCGCCTAAGTACTAACTGAGATTCTCGAGTCCATTCCTGCATATTTCGTAGAATTAAGTATGCCCCGGAAGGTTTGAATCACGTGCATATATGTCTAAGTAGACTTTGATTTGCTCTTTGAATCTTGTACAACCCTTGAATAACATGTATGCTTTGTCTGGGACAATACACTTCTTTTGTTTGCATACTGGATTAGTTTGAGGAAATTTCCATACCTGGATTATTGTATATATATTCACCTTATTAGACTAATTCATGAGTGTGTCTTAGGATATCCTATCCAAAGGTTCAAGTTCATATTTGTCCAATCAAATAACGCACATGTTTCTCTTCTTCTATTGTAAATGTGAACCTGGTTATGTTCGACCGCTTTCCTTTTTAGGACTAAGTAAGCAGAATCCCAGATTTTAGGTACAGGTTTAAAAAAAAAAAGAATCCAACTCTGGGCATCAACTTTCATGGCTGTTTTCTCCATTTGCTCTAGACATACAATGATGCATATGCTACTTTACTCGATAACTTTAGGTATTTGGGGTATATAGTTAGGTATATCATCGTAACATTCACATTTGGATATCATATGTATGTATACTTGGTTCAACCCATACCGTAGACTCAAGTCGCCCTAATGTGGATCAAATAGACTTAGGCCCATACGTATTCATTTTTTGCCTCCGCACTATTTGTTCGCCGATGAGTATGTATTTGAGTTAAGTCTATTTTACTTAATTCTCGTTATCGTCGCCTATTGCTCCTTACGCTTTAGTTACTGCATACGCTTTAAAGTATAAGTTATATATTGAATTTTACGCCAAATGCTTATTTATTAGTTGATAAATTCGACGTATGTTTAATCATATCTAATATTATTGGGTGGACGCTAATCCTTATCTTTCTTGTTTTTTTACATGGCACGACCGAGCAAAATAAAGAGTCTCACTACGAGACTCATCGCAAGTCATTTCAAATGGCAACCCGCACCCGCATTTGCATTCCCGCCTGTAAATTCCTAAGACAAAATAGGATAAGACGATGTCACGCATCTCGAAGTCATGACCATATCCACCTCTATATTATTTGTTTGAAATTTGTTGCCTAATTATTTAATTTTGTAATTAATAGAATACTTAGAATAGTCAAACCTTGAATCAATAAATAGAAATTAATTTAATTTTTGCTTCCTTAAGTTAATTACTTTAGGCACGCCATACATTGTTTAGCATTTATAATAAACCACTCAAGAATCTTAACTTGCATAATTAATCATATGTAGCTATGATAATATTTTCAAGATTTCTAACCCATTTGCTATAGCACCCATATAGAAATCTTATTTTTATATTAAGAAAACCCCTTAAGCATGTGTTACACTAATCAAGGCATAAAGGTGTACATTTAGTCAAATGATCTATTTTGCATTATATATTATTTAAGGCATGCTTTAAACTTTACACGCATTTTATAATACTAATCTTATTAATCTTTTGCCAAAAATACTTTCCATTAAAATATCTTTCAAACATGCATTTTCAATAGCATAATAATTACCCTAGGTTTGGCAGACAACCGCAGTTAGCGGATCTTAGATGTGCCTAACCCTTCCTCCAGACATAAAGAATCCTTACCTAATCTCACTAAGTTTAGCAGACCATTAAAATGGAGTTAATGTTTTACTTTAAACCAGTTAAACATTTAGGTGTCCTAATTCACCCAAATTAATTAGGTGGCGACTCTGCGAACCCTTAGCATTTTAGCAACCCTTTTGCAATTTTAGCCTCCTTTAGCACTTCTAATATGTTAGCATCCTTTTTGCACTTTTAGAACTTTTAGCATTCTTTTAAAACATTTTATTATTTATTTTATTTTATTTTTCTAACATTTGCATTTTGAGCAGGAGTTTAGAAAATAAATGCCGCGGCCGAAAAAGGGCGCGACAATGATGATGTGCAACAGATCATTAGAGATTGTGTCGTATATCCACTAGAGGATGACTACGTTTAAACGAAACCAGAGTGCATCATCAGAAGTCAAAGCCGAGGGTAGGTCTGTTGACTTCGGTGTAGGAGAGATGATGTGGTCAATAACTTCATAAACACTACAATGGATCTTAAAAAGCTCAGCCCAGAGGACCGTTTTTCATCTCAATGGTGATAGGGATGAAGTTTTTGATGTTGTTTATTGCAAGTGCAAGATGGAATTTAATTTTATCAGCCATAAAAGATGAAATTTAGGATGAAAATGGAGATAGAATGACTGAAAAAGCATTAGGGTTCCGTGGGGGTGGCAGACGAGAGCTATAATCAGCGGTGGTGAAGGTATTTTTAGGTTACTGATACCATGTAAAGAATGAATCTTGGGCCTAACTCAACCCAAAAGTTAACTTATAAGGTGAGGATTGTTCAAGTCCAAAAAATGAGTCCATATTCTCATTTCATTTCTGATGTGAGACTCTTAACAATTAGTTTAGCTTAATAATGTAGGCCAACTTTAATTCATTCCTTAAAAAGGTACCCCCACCATCCCAAAACTTGGACACATTGATCTAACTAATTTCAAGAAATATGTGGTTTAAACAAAAGGACAAATATTATCCATGAAACATAAACGTATTTGGTCTTAAGACTGGCTTCAATCCTTGATTTTACAAAGACCAAACAATTAGTTAATAGTCATAATTGTTTTGAGTGAGCATCTCATAAATAGGATAAGTATCATTCCTACTTAGGTCCTAAATGCAAATTTTTCTTGACGCGTAATTCGCAGTCACTATCTGCTTCGCAAGTACGTACTGGGTAAATTCCGGACTGACGCAATAACCTGCAAATTACGTATGTCAGTAAACCACACTTGACAAACCATGTGTGATAGACTCAACCAAAAAGATTTATGCAGGGGATCGAATTCGTGACCTTGCGTTCCCAAACTCTTCTGCTACACCAACTTGGCTACCCTTGCGGATCCTAAATGCAATTTTGGTAAGGCCATCAATGGTTGCACCTATTATACGTAACTTATCTTCAATGAACTTTCCCCGTTGTTACCCAAAAAATAGAAAGAGCTTAAGTTTTGCGGAGGAGCACTATACAATTCTTTTACACTATTAGGTAAAATTGGCTTATAACATCATGTTCTCTTAGCAAGTTGGCTTAAAATACAACCCCTTAAATTTGTTATGGTATTTTGTTTAGACACTCGAATTAAGTCTTGCTTCAATTAAACATCTTAACTTTTAATAAAGTGTTTCAATTTAATTAACACGTTTCGGTTCAAATTTCAGGAAAATTTGTGTACATTTTTATTCATATATTAGATAGTTAAGTTAACCACATAAAATATATCTTTTAATTATACGCATTCACGTGGTGAATTACGTCAGTGGGCATATTACCAAATTCATTAAAATTCTTTTGCCTAATAAATGAGGAAGTTAGATATTTTTTGGAGACACTTGGTATCATGATTTGGTTAAAGAAGGGGTCAAATAAATGGACAACTTCTACTAACTTCACATCAAATTGCACCTTCTGAGTACTAACTAATTTATTATTGGGCCACTGGCTTTAATTATCATTAGGCATTTTCATAGCTCAACTGGTTCTCAAGGGGGGAAAAAAAATGGAAAAAGACGAATTAGTTTAGGAGTGATCTTTCTCTAAGTATCATAAAGATAAGAGATGAAACTTGAATCATCAAAGCCTTTCCGATTCGGCATGGTTCGATCGCTCTACACGACTGACGCTTCAAAAGAGGACTTATTAATACTTCACTTTTTCTTTTTCAAAGTGGATGCATCTCCGACTTAAATTTTATTTAAAATAAAAACTTTAGTAAATACATATCCATCAGAAAAAATAAAGGATGTTATATTGTTATAGTATTTTATACTTATTCACTTTAATGTAATTTAGTTTCTAATATGCTTAGTCCATTTTAAATAATTAGATTAATATTAAGTCCATGGAAGATAATATCCTAAATCGACTATAATTGAAACACAGTATCCATATCTTAAATACGGCAGGTGAAGGATATATATAGAATAAGAAGAAGGAAAGGCCCACCTGATATAGATCTCATACCAATTAAAGCAAGATTGGCCCATTTGTGGAAACTGTTGAGCCGTAACGGCAACTACATTATAGCATTGTTGGTACTGTCACTCTTATCCCTAATGGTAGGTTGGTACCAACCTTCTCCCATCTTGCTTTATAGATAGACCCACTATCTAACACTATTATTATTACGATCTTAACATTTTTAGTCGGACGGCGAGAAAGATTTTCACCAGCCAAACTATAACTGTTTGTAGTCGTTGCTGGAGTTGGAGTATACTCCATGTATAATAAATGCAAGGTTGGAAGTATAGTTCCGCTTACGTATTCAGTATAACTCAATAGTTTTTAACACAACTCTTGTATTTATATTTAAATATTCGGAATCCAATAAGTGTAACTTAGAGCCCATAAAATAACTCCATTTCTCTAATCGATTATTGATGTTGTTGTGTTTAAATATTTAGTATTATCTTGTTGAAAAATAGATTATATCTATACGTATATAATGACTGATTTCATAGTTGAAATCCATGCAGACATGCGTGTGGAAATTGAAGGACAATTAATGAGATGTTAGTGATGGTTGCAAGTTGCAAGTTGTAACATCAAATGATGCCCCCTCTTAGTGTACCTTTTTCAAAGTCAATTAATTTTTTAGATGAAATACATCTTGACTTTTATGTTTTTTCCATTCTCCCACATTGAAGTTATCCTAACTTCTGTGAGTACCTCCCTAAGTCAACTCTACCAAACAAGTTTATCATGTGATCCTTACATGAATAAGCCCAATCTGCTTACGACCTTTGAAAGGAAAAAAAAGCCCAAAGACAGAAGCTGAAAGTGGCTTGGGATGTGCCCTTCGGCCAAAGTAAAATTACATAAATGTACCCTTCAGCCAACTAATCTATCAATATGGCCGAAGTATACACTATCAATACACTTCGGCCTATATGTTGTTTATATGTATGTATAGTGTGTATATTTATACTTAAATATATACATACCATACGTATAATATGCATATACTATACATAAATTATTCATATGCATGTACTGTACATATAATATGCATATTAATGTATAAGTTTTGTATATTTGGGCTACTACTGGTAATTAAGTTTGACCGACGGTACATTTACGTAAGTTTCCCTACTTTATTCAAACACTGATGTTCATCATATACTAACTTTTATTTTTTTTAAATGTCTATCCACTTCAGAACAACTTAAGACATTACATGTCTGAAGTTCATGCAAAAATGACTAAACTTCAACCATATGTTTTGTCTGAATCATACACCGCATATCTTAAATTGTTTCAAAGTAGATGGACTTACAATTTTTATGCACTACGGCTATTGGCGTAAATGGTGGTCCTAAAGTCGGGTACTATTTTTGCCCTTCGGCCCTGGATCAAAACCATTGGGAAACTACTGAAAACCAAAGCCTTTTCTGCTCCCATGTTCTCCCTATTAATCCACAAGAAACCTTCAGAATTGAGAAAGAGCACAAACAAATGCTGATATTTCACATTCTCTGGCCAGTTGCGTGGTTTAACCAAACTTTTGGTGCAGAAACCAAATTTCCAAAGTACAAGTCTACCAAATAACATGCCCAAATAAGGAAGAGATAGTGGACCATGACTTCTTTTGGCCACTTTCAACAACCTGATTCATAGGGAAACACAAGTTTAAGATTCACCACAGCCCAAACAAATGCACACGTCCAACTAGACCCTCCTCAATACATACAACAAGTTCATCGTTGAGAGTCTAGTTGGATGTATGCATTTGTTTGCAAAACTACCATTAAGAAATCTCAAAAGGAAACTATCATGTAACTCCAATCTGCTTAAACAAAAACATAATTTAGTCAACAACTAGAATCATAAGAGTCACGTTCAAAGAGCAGTTGATAGCTTGGCATGTGTGAGCGCATACGTATATGCAGAAATAAATCATCTAAAATGCAGGTCCAGTTACCTCTTACGTTGAAGAGGAAATTACTCCCCCTGAATGAGCAAGTCATAATTCATATATTCTTGAGGCAGTTTAATTAAGAAAGAGATTCTTTTGTTTATGTTCCTTCAGCCAAACTTAATTACAGTAATCCTAACCCCAACTCTATTTATTGGTCTGAACAAGATACGACTTATTTAAACTGAATATTCAAAACGAAAAATTTATAAAAAGAAATCTTCCTGTGGGATCACGTGTATTCTATATTTAATTATGTTACCAATTGTCAATTCTTTGTCATTGTCATTGAGATTCATATCAATTCAGATTAATATATAGGTATAGATATTACCTCTCTTTTTTTCTCCTTTCAAACAAAGAAAAATGATTAAAGTTTCTTAATTTGAAATCGTGTTAGGTCTGATTCCTATTACATTTGCTGCATTATTCCTAACGCATATTATCGATACAGGTGTGGTGATCAGTTGGGCATTTGGTTAATTAACATTTTTTTTTATTAAACTCTCCTTACAGTCAAACATATAAAATCTATCCACTGATATTTATTTATACGTATAGTATATGTATATTATATGTAGAGCATGTGTATATTTAAGTATAAATTTATCGATGTGAATATACCGTATATTTTTCATGTACTTTTCCTATACCATATCTCCATATATATATATATATATATATATATATATATATATATATATATATACACCATATCTTTTCATGTATTTTCTTAATAATAATATATTTAAATAAATTTCTTTAAGTCACAAAAAAATAATTGCATTCATCAAGTGAAAATAGAATAAGAAGAATAAAGAGGAGGAAATGAAAGAAAAAAACATTTTAAAAATGGTTTGAAAGAAAGAGAATATATGCATTAATGATAGTAACTCTTAAAATTAAGTATTATTGATGTTTTAGGAATATAAGAAGTTAAATTTTTAACAAAAAAGTTAAAATTTTGAATAAGTTGTATTTATATAATTTTTATAAAATAATTTTATTTGTTTTAATTACCATTTTAAAATTGTATTTGTGTGAGTTTCCAATATATTTTCCTTGGTTAAACAAAAAACACTATCTAAAGGCAGAACAAACATGATTGGACTTAAGTGCCCATTTACCCAAGTGTTGATCGATGACACTGCAAAAACGATATGCGATTAGCCCAAACAGACCCATTCGATGATCCTTAATAAACCCAAAATGCATGACTTTCGAAAGGAAAAATAAAGCCCAAAGAGAGAAGCTGGAAGTGGTTTGTAATGTACATATCTTTTTTTTTGAGATGCCTCCAGACTTGCGCCTGCTTATCGCTAGTATTACTACTAGACTCCTGGAGTTATAGCATCGGTCCCTCAACACTATTACTAATAAATCGCGATATGTGCTTTAGTGGTCAGTGTCTGGGAGCGTACAACAAGGCTCAATCCCCTCTATGTACTAGACTCGTGGAGTAATAGCACCGGTCCCTCAAGATATGTTGTAATGTACATATCTTGCACGTACTAAAAGTGGATCAAAGTAAAAATTTCGGAAAACTAACCCAAATAACCCCCCCCCCCCAAAACAAAATAATTAGCCGCCCCATGCCCTCCTAAACTAATTATCCGTCGTACCCCTATATCTAAAATTATTAACCCGACCTACATCTCGCCCAAAAACTCTTCCTCCATGATATCATCGTCGTATATTTATATGCCGTGATGGTATCATGGATGACTAAGAAATACTTATCTTAATCCTTACCATGTCTTATTGAAGGACTGAAGTAGCCCTCCATGATATCATCACAATATATGTACTATATAGGATGATGGTATCATAGAGGATTTTTTCGAGTCTTTTTTACTAAATGAACATGATCATTCATAATACCATCTCAGTATATTTATATATCATGATGATACCATGAAAGACTAAAATAAAGACTGAATCAGTATTCCATAATACTATCTTAGTAAACATATGACATGTTTTTTTTTTTTGTTTTTTTTATTTTTACGAAGGAACCCGCAGCCGCTGCTCTTCGAGCAAGACAGGTAAACCCCTGATCGACGCAATAGCATGCAAACCACGCCGCCCGCTTAAACCACACTTGGCAAGCCAGTGTGACATGTGCTCCCAAGAGGCGGCAGCCAGCGTTACCTCGGGTTTCGAACTTGTGACCAAACTCTCCCACACCACCCAATGAGGATACCCTCTGCCTTCAAGACCAACTGATTTAGGGCTTCGGATAACATATGACATGTTAGTATCATAATTGGGGGCATCTTGGATAAATAGTTTTGATTTTTTATGGGATTACAAAAGTAATGGACGTATGGGGGTAATTATTTATGTATTTTCCCAAAAGTTTCCGAGACTCCTGTCTCACGTAACTAATATTTTTCCTAGATGTAATTTTCGTTGCTTAGAATTTATAGTTAAAGCCGCACTTAACCATCGAGTTTAACATTTTGTTCATTACTATCCTTCATTATTTTTACCTATTTCTTTTGAAACCTTCGCAACAACATATCTAGTGTAATCTCATGTGTGAGTGTCTGAGGAGGTAGAGTGTACGTCAAGGGCAAAGGACCTCAGCAAAAATTTATACTATATCTATTAGGTAGATTTTTTATGTACATATAGATTTTAAAATATCATGAACACAAGACTAGAGGTTGGATCAGTGATTAAGAGGGTTCAAAAATTACCTTAAGGTTTCAAATTTAAATCTCAAACACTATATTTTTATTTTTCGATCCCTCTTAGTGAAAATCCTGAATTCGCCACTGCTATATGCAAATCATACTCTTAAATCCCAGCAAATATCGACATGAGCCTTGAAGAGTAAATCCTCCATACATGATTTCATGCCATAAGATTCATACTCTCCTTTATGAGCAGTGTTAGAATTGTACCATGGTTCATGCAAAAGAACAACAAACCATGGAGTTGTTGTCCTATCAACTTTCTTCAAATCAGTTTTGAGCCAGTTGTATTGGGCCGAACCAGGCCCAAAATCAGTGTATGAGACCAACATGATGACATGGACCCCAACAATTTCAAAGGAATAGTACAAGTTTGAAGTTGAACCACTTTGCTCAAATGGCATGAGCAATCTTACATTGTACGTGGTCCGTCTATAAATTATTTGTCGTTTTTTTATTTTACATACCCCTTAAAAAAATATCAATTAGAAGAGATAGTTGACCTACTTTACATTTGTTGTTGGATATGAAGGGTAAAGGTCTGTTTCCGAACAGGAATACGTTTAATATTTTGGTACATGGTTATTGTAAAATGGGGTTGTTGAAGGATGCGGCTCAGGTTATCGAGCTGATGTCGCAGAACAACACTTTGCCTGATGTTTGGACTTATAATATGTTGATTGATGGTCTGTGTAATAAAGGAAGGATTGATGATGCGTTTAAGATTCGGGACCAGATGGTAGGATTGAAATTGTTGCCTAATGTGAAAACTTATAACACCCTCATCAATGGGTGTATTGATAATAAGAGAAGTTCAGTGGCCTTTGATCTGCTTGAAGAGATGAATAAGACGGGGATCAAGTGTGATGACTTTACGTATAATACATTGATTAAATGGTATTGCAAGAAAGGGAAGATGGACAAAGCTAGAGAGGTACTTCAAAGGATGGAAGTAGGTGGTTTATCTCCAGATTGTGTTTCCTATAATACTTTGATAAGAGCATATTGTAAAGCAGGAAATCTATCAGAAGTACTGCGGATAATGAAACGAATAGGTGAAAAAGGTTTGAAAATGGATAATTACTCTCTCAATACAATGCTTCATACTCTTTGTCAAGAAAGGAAGCTTGATGAGGCTTGCGAGTTACTCTCTGTTGCTCATACCAGGGGCTATCTTGTTGATTCAGTAAGTTATGGCACTCTTATTGCTGGCTACTTTAGGTGTGGAGATATGGAAAAAGCTCTTAAGTTCTGGGATGAGATGAAAGAGAGAGGTAATTCCCACTATTGTCACCTATAACATCATAATTGGAGAGCTATGTAAATTGGGTAAAACTCAGCAGGCAATTGCTAAACTGAATGAACTTTTGGAGAAGGGTATAGTGCCTAATGAAATAACATATAATACTATTATTCATGGATACTGCTGGGAAGCGAACATTGAGAAAGAATTTCAATTTCACAACAAAATGGTTGAGTATTCTTTTAAGCCTGGTGTATACACGTGCAACATTCTTCTTCGTGGACTTAGTAGGGAAGGCATGCTTGAAAAAGCCATTAAGCTCTTTAATAAGTGGATTGATGAAGGGAAGACCATTGATGTAGTAACTTATAACACCTTGGTAACAGCTCTTTGTAAAGACCAAAGACTCAAGGATGCTGCCTTGTTGCTGAAATGGAAGAGAAAAATGTCCAGCCTGATAAGTACACGCATAATGCTATGGTTGGTGCACTTACTGATGCTGGAAGGCTTAAGGAAGCAGAAGAATTTATGACAGACAGAGAAAGACCATCTGAACAGCGGTTGCAAATGGATAACAAGGAACAGGAACTGAGAGCCGATGAACTAGATCCAAGTTCAATTGCTTATTCACAGCAGATTGAATAGCTTTGTGCGGAAGGAAGATATAAAGATGTGATGCTTATCTCTGCACAAGTCACTCAGAGGGGTATTGCTCTACAAAAGTCTACTTATTTCACTCTGATTAAAGGACTCATCAAGAGGAGAAAAGGTATATCCAAGACAGGTTGATAGTGACCTCAAAAGTGAGTATGATGACTTCAGTTTCTATGCCCGGTATGCAACACTGCAAGGATCCAAGGTAAAAGGTTTTCTTCTTGAGTGCAGAGCACATAAAATTTTCTCTTACACTTTCATTGTTTACAAGTTTGTGAATAAGTTAGTTGATTAAAATAGTTTCTTGCTCTTGCAGTGGTATCCTTTTTCCTGTTCGTAAAAGTTCAGTTGCATGATATTAGTCTCTCTTTTTTCATTCAGTCTCGTAAAATGTGATCGAGAAGAAGTAGAATGATAAACCCACTCAATTAGAGTTCATGCACAAAATGTTTTATTAGGAGATGTTAGATCAAGTTGGGGCTGTGTAACCCGGTAGGTTTATAATAGGTTCTAGATGTCTAATTGACATAACCTGCGCTCCAGCGAACAGATATTTTTGCAAGAAAGTGAGTACCTGTGCTTACACATCCAATTTTTTTGTTTAGGACAAAAGATAAGGTGTTGTTATTAGGCTTGACAATGGTGCAGGGTTTTTTTGCCAAACACCTCAAATCTAAGAAAAAGATGCTTTTTGAGAAAAAAAGTGCTTCTAGCCTCCAAGAAGCTTGGCCAAACATGCTCTTAATCAATCAACTTGACTTAATAAGAACTATTCCAACCTAATCCCCTTGACTGAACTATTTATTTACTTGTTTGAGGCGAAGGCAGCCCTGCACTTACCACACCAATTTTAACTGAAGCATGCTAAGCTGTGTTGAATGCTTGAGGAATTGGCAGAGATTTAGAAGTTAGATAATCTAAGTTATACAATATACTCATCCCCAGTACGAAATCGTTAAGGAGCCTGAGGCGCAAGTGGTTTTCCAACCTACCTAACTTTATGGTTTCTTTTCCTTCCCCTGGATAAGTCAAACTTTAGTGTTCATTTTAGGAGATCATTTACACATGTGAATTTAGTTGTTTGCATCCTGAGCTGCATTTTGATCATATGCTCCAAAAGCTTTACTTTCCACATGGCTATTCACTGTATTCAGTGAGTTCTTTGATCAGAAAAGCTAGAAAGATGTTGTGCTATATATATTTCTGCCAAGTTTTCCAAAGTGATGCTGTATGTTACATGGTAACCCAAAAAAGAAACCAAAGAAGAAAGAACAGCAGATATCATGATATCCTGCATTAATCGGAATCGTGTAGCATAAGATGTCGATAGAGCCTGCTAGCCTTAATCTTAGTGGGTTTTCCCAATGCATAGTACTTGTCAAGTTTTTACTGTTAGGCAGGTACGCTACATCCATATGAATACTCAAATTTAGTTTTATTTCACAGAATGGATTTTAATTAGACGTAGCAGTTGTGGAGTCCATCATGAAGAGGCAAATAATCTTTTCCTTAATTGTAGTCGAATCTCAGTTTTGGAGTTTCTTTTTTGCTATTCTTGGCATGAGTGGACTATGCCGCTTACCGCTCAAGAGTTCATTACTTGCTGGAATAGAGAAGGTCTCCCCAAAAAGTACCTCAAAGATTGAAATAATTTACGACAACTATCCGGTGGACTTTCTGGACGTAAGGAACAACATAAATTTTGAAGGCAACAAGTGAAGCATACTTAGCTTCAAGTTTAGAGCTTTTTATTTGCTAGTCTTTTTGTGCAAACTGATTTTTTTACAGGATTCAGATTCCTTGTTAGACATGATAGATGAATTGCACATGTAACTATTGTTTTGAGTTTTGACGCACTAGCTTAGTGCATTTTCTAATACAACACTAGGGATGGCAGTGAGATGGGGTGGGGGCGGTTTGGCTTAACCCGCAAAAAGTTCAACCCGCCCCGCATAACAATCTTTTCAGTTTTCAACCCACCCCGCCCGCCCGCCCGCTTAAATTTTATTTTTTATCTTTATTTTAAACCTAGAAAAGCTAAATCAAAATTTAATATATTTTGCAGTGATTAACATTAACCCACCAGATACAGCATGGTTTCTTCTCTGGTCAAAGAGGATTGAGACCCTGAGATCCTCTATTTCCTTTTCTCTTTATTCTCGTCATGATGGGACTTATCACTGGTGATTTGTTGCAATACTAGTTTGTGGCCTTGGAAGAAGAGTTGGCACATCAAGCACCTTTGAAGGTTCTTTGCTTCTCTTGGCTAGTGGCCAGGGAAATGTGTCTCACCCAGTCTAATCTCCAGAAAAGAGAAATGCAACTTTGTAGCAAATGTCCTCCATGGAAGAAGTACCTTTAAGAGATCTGTCATCTTTTTCTGCACGTGGTAAGACCACTTATTTGATTTAGTGCATGTTAATTGCAATTTTTTTGGCATGAACTGGACAATGGACCACTCTATTCTGGGTTGTTTGCACAGCTGGAACAGACTTGGACTCCACAAAAAGGCGTGTAAGATTTGGTATACCATATCTCATTTGGTAGACAATTTGGATAGAGATAAACGACATAATTTTTTAAGGCAAATGGAGGAATTTTCATAGCCTTAAACACAAATATATATTTTTGCTAGCTTTTTAGTGCAATATGGTCTCTGTCAATGACATGTTTGATATGACCGGGAAATTGCAAAATCTGTAATTCTTGATGCAGTGTCTTACCGCTGCTTATATCATTTATAGAATTTAATGTTATAAAAAAAATACTATGTCCATAATGCTTTAATTTCTCAATCGTTTCTCATATTTTGTTTTGCTTTGCTTGCTCTGATTATGCTTTGTCTTAAGCCGAGGGTCTCCCGGAAACAACCTCCAGGTCTGTGTACATTCTACCCTCCCCATACCCCACATTGTGAGATTTTCACTGGGTATGTTGTTGTTGTTGTACCGTTATAAAAAATACTCAACCACCTTAAAGTATTCGGAGAAAATTTTCAGTTTCCAAATTCTACAATTTGTAGGCCACTGACATGAAGGTTTTATTCCTAATTGCGAATTCATTTAACACGTGATTTTTTTCATAAAATAGATTTATGTAAATTTGTGAACTGCATTTTATATTTTGTTTGTAGACTTGGGTTGCTTTTTAGTGCAGGCTACCTAATATTTTATGATATTATATTATTAAAGGCTCGGTTGGGACACACTTAAAACCCCGGAACTGGTGTAAATGGGCTAGGTGCTTCATGTTGCTTATTTAGTGCAGATATCAGGCTGGCCTCAACACTCTTGTCTTAAAAAGGATTATACTACAAAATAAATATAAGTGACAAAGTGAATTGCTATTGTTAAGGAGACTTTATGCATGATTATGTTAGTGTATAGGAATAGGGAATTCTAATTTTAGTGGAAAAAATACGTTAGTAATATAAAGTAGAAACTTTCTGGATCATAGATGTGGAATGATTTTTGAACTTGATTGACAAGATTTTTGCTACATATATTTCTGTTAATTGAAGATTTTCAATTCTTTTGTCCACATAATTCTGGAGCTAGCACTACTTTTGCTTTTGTACCTATTCTGCATCTTCTTGATGCCTTTCACTGATCTCTCTTACTTGATTAAAAAAAAGTTATTGGTTCTTGCATTAAATACTCTTTTTTTGGTTCATCACTCTTTAATCATGCATTGCACTTCCAGCTGTCACATACTCCCTCCGTCCCAATTTAAGTGTCTTAGTTTGACTTGACACGAAGTTTAAGAAACAAAGGGAAATTTTTGAATCTTGTGGTCTTAAATTAAAGGTGTGTGGGGTCTTTTAAATCTTGTGGTCTCAAACTTGCCTTGGAATTGAAAAACTTGCTAAATATAGAAAGAGACTCTTTTTTGGGACAAACCAAAAGGAAAGTAAGACACTTAAATTGGGACGGAGGGAGTAGCATTTTTTGGCTCTGATACAATATGATATGCTCTATGGATAACATTCATTTGCATCTTTTCAGCCATAAAAAGCTACTCAGGATCAAATCGAAATTGTTTATCCTTTTTCTGCTACTTGTAGGCCGGTGAACCATTCGCTTTTCCTCCAGATTGGTATTTGAGGGTGTGATCCTACTGTACGCAGTTCTGTCTTTTAACTTTGATCACCAATATTGTTGACCGTTGTTCATGTTTGGAAGCTTTTAATAGATTATAGGGTAGCGAAGGAGGATATTGTTGCGTGGCTAAAACATGAATTCTTGTTGATGCAATTCTGACAAGTGTTTTTAGGAAAGAAACTAGAAAAGAAGGGAAAAGGAAACCACCTTCCTGCCATAACCTTGAGGATGCAAATGCTGTTTATCTCAATTCCACTGGAATGCTCAAGTCTGTTGATTCTGACAGAACTTGTGATAGAGGAATTGATAGAGATCTTGGAAAAAGGTTTAAGTTGGATGTGACTAATCTATTACCTAAGGATTCAGCTCAGCCGGGAATTCTTTATTCAATTTAGGGCTATGTTGCTCGGATTCTCCATAAATATTGTCGCAATGTCGGATCCTTCAAAAATGCACTACTTTTGGAGGATCCGACACACCCGTTGGCATCTTGAAGAATCCGAGCAACATAGATTTAGGGTGCTCGATCTGTACGTTCTTGTCAAGCTGACATCAGTATTTCAGCCACACATGAAATCTTGTAAATTTTTCTTTGGTTCTATGATTTCTATCCCAGTGGGTGAGTCAGAGTGATAAATATTGGAGTCTTGTGATAAACATGTAATATTATCTACTTAATAGAACACTTATAGGGAAAGTATGCTTTTGTTTCTCCGGCATTTTCATGAAGCTATTGTTGCTCCCTTATGCTTTAGCAACTCCTGAGGAGCTTACTCCTAAAACATATTTTTTACTCGAATTCAAGATGTTTTTTTTCTCCTTTGCATTGTAAATCCTTTTATTATGTCTAGTCTTCACTTGAAACACAAAATAGCCTGCATACGAATTGTCTTTTTCTATTCACCTTCTGATGGCTCTACAAACTACAACCATATTGTCTTTTCAGCGATTAAAACTTTCTTGAAGTAGGTCTCTCTTGCTATTAAGAATATTCCTAAAGGAACTCATAGTTTAGAGGGTGAGTCATCATATGCTTATAAAATATCTCTATAATGGCTATGAATATCATATTATTTTATATTATGCTTATAAAATACATTCCAATTTTATCTTTAAAGATTGATTGTAGAAACCCATTATATTTAGTGTGAAGGGCTCTGTATTGGTTTTCCATCATTGTGATTGTGTTGGAGCAAGAGCGGAGGAGAAGGAATGGCATTACTTGGCATGAACGAGAGCTTGTTATTGTAATCTTGTTACTTGTTATTAGATGACTTATCTAGGTGAAGTGATGAGGACAGGATTCTAGAATCGAGTATCTGTGCACCTAGGCCGTGGATCAAAACGATTGGGAAACCACTGAAAGATGAACCTTTTCTGCTCCTGCGTTCCACCTATTTATCCACAGGAAACCTTCAGAATTGACTGAAGAGCACAAACAAATGCTGATATTTCACAACCAAATTTCCAAACTACCAAATCACATGATGAAACTTTAAAATATCAAGCAATGCCCAAATAGGGCAGATATCACGGGAGCGTGACTTCTTTTGCCCCATAAAAACAATTTTAACAAAGGTCTTGCCCGACAACAAGATCAGTCTTAGAAGCACCAAGTATTAGTCAGACCAAATTCAAGGAACACTGCACTTTACTGGATCCAAAAAAAAAGAGAGATTTGGGGATAGCTAAGAATGAATTTCAGCAGAACTAGGTTTCTTTCGGTGGGGCCTTTTTGGCTGCTTCTGCAGCTGCTTTCTCTGCTTCGATCTCAGCAACAATGGCATCAATTTCAGCTTCCTCAAGTTGCCTAAGGCCATGCTCTTTCGTCATCACAGCAACTTCTATGTTTTTTCCACCACTTTCGACAACCTGATTCATAGGGAAGAAATACATTAAGATTCACCACAGCCCAAACAAATGCTTACATCCAACTACGCTCTTTCCATTTTTGCAGAAGGTCTAGTTGGATGCGTGCATTTGTTTGCTAAAATACCAATGCAGAAATCTCAAAAGGAAACTGTCATGTATCCACATTCAAATCACTGTTGATAACTTAGCATGTTTGAGCGCATATATACATCAGAAATAAATGATCTAAAATACATGTCAAGTTACCTCTAGCATTGTAGAGGTGATTACTTCCGGTGAATGAACACGTCATAGTTTATAAATTCTTGAGGCAGTTCAAGAAAGCCCAAATTTTGCCATAGGAAAGTTGGATTCGACATATGTAGAACCCATAGGAAGACATTCTTCGAATGTATGCCTGTCTGTGGCATTCAATTGGCCACTCCAGAGTTACCAAAATCAAGAGCTACTTCAGTCACACCTCAGCATGTGTTTTTGTTTAAATAATTGTGGTATCTACTTTGCACGCACCTCGACTAATCCATTTCCAACGCGGTATAGCGCACAAGCACAAATGCCTGATAATCCTAACCACTAAGGTTGAAAGTGAATGAGCTCACTCACACCAAGTGTTATTTGTGGTTGTTACTCCAATCTCACACACCCATCCCCTTGTGGACCAAACCGACAACATACATACAAGGATGGTAACAAGATTAAGTGTTTGAATTTCTAGACACTGTATAAATCTTAAATATTGTCATCAGCTTCTAAGAGGGTGAAAATGATAATTTCCTTGCAACCTTCCAGAGGTAAGTACTACTTTTAAAAAAAATTAAGGGTGGTGTTCGGGGACAGCTTGCGCACACCTCTCCTATTCCACCGGTTACCTGCTACCTCCAACCGGCACATGTACCAGGTAATTCTACGCCCCAAGGCTTAGGCAAACTGTATAAATCTTAAGTATTGTCATCAGCTTCTAAGAGGGTGAAAATGATAATTTCCTTACAACCTTCCAGAGGTAAGTACTACTTATAAAAAAATTAAGGGTGGTGTTCGGGGACAGCTTGCGCACACCTCTCCTATTCCACCGGTTACCTGCTACCTCCAACCGGCACATGTACCAGGTAATTCTACGCCCCAAGGCTTAGGCAAATGCGAAGTAATCAACTAGTGTTTTTTGTCTTTACTGGAATTTGAACCATGATCGCCAAGGTTTACGCCAACTTCATTTACCACTAGACCACAACCTTGGGTGCGAACCAAGTACTTTACAACATATAAATGAAAGGTAAATGCTGTTTAAATAATGATTTGGGGCCTAATTACATATAGTGTCTCATCTTAAATGATTTTCACATCATCAGACACCAAAAGGGAGTTCTTTTATAGGTATAAAAACTGCTGAACAAATTCATGCTTATTTTTGTTGTGCGTTGAGTTGAGGTGAGAACAGAAAAAATAAGCATGAATTTGTTCAGCAGTTTTTACTAATTTTTGCTTATTATAGCGACGTATATACTTTCTAGAGGATGCCTCGAACAGGAACAACGGAGCAAGCAAGAGCTCATATCACCTATAAACAGAAAGCTCTCATCTCAAATTAGTAATGAAGTAATGATTTTAGCAGGATCAATATATAACAGCCATATGATTTCAAACCGACCTTCTCAGCACACAAATCATTAGGATTTACATTTGCAGGGTTAGCTTCTAGGCATAGGAACAAAGATACAAAAAAGAGAGCCTACCACTTGCAAAAAGAAAAGGTTTTACCTAATTTCAGAAAATGAATTACATGTGAAACCCACTCCACTATAAGTTCGTTAATCAACTTGCCATACTAAAAGTCTGAACCATACCTACAATCGTTTTCAGCCATCAAAAACTTTTTATTTTTCCACTTGCAAAAAGAAAAGGTTTTACCTAATTTCAGAAAATGAATTACATGTGAAACCCACTCCACTACAAGTTTGTTAATCAACTTGTCATACTAAAAGTCTGAACCATACCTACAATAGTTTTCAGCCATCAAAATCTATTTTTCTTTTGATAAAAATTCAACCACCCGAAGATTATCATTGCTGATTAAACTTCTCTTGAGAAAAACATTATCAACCATGTAAGAGCTCATGTCACTGATCTTGTATTTCTATCAGGTAAGAGCTGCCAACGTTCACACACTAAATGTTCTAAGCCAATGGCCCAGTTCCTAGGTTACAGAAACTCCTGTCTCACACAACTTAACACTTTTTCTGTAGATGTGATTTCCCAATAAGAAATTATAGTCAGTTGAATTTAACCATCGAATCTAACATTTTTGCGCATTACTACCCTTCACAATTTTACCTATTTCTTTTGTGCCCTGCGCATTAGTGCAAAAAATCTTCCAAAGTGCCCAAAATTAGTCATCTATATGGTGATCTGAAGAATCTCTACAGGATGCCTCGAACAGGAACAAAGGAGCAAGCAAGAGCTCATATCACTTTTAAACAGAAAGATCTCATCTCAAATTAGTAATGATTTTAGCAGGGTCAATATATAACAGCCATATGATTTCAAACCGACCTTCTCAGCACACAAGTCATTAGGATTTACATTAGCAGGGTTAGCTTCCAGGCATAGGAACAAAGATACAAAAAAGAGAGCCCAGTTCCTAAGTTTCAGAAACTCCCGTTTCACACAAAATAAGAAATTATAGTTAAAGTTGAATTAAACCATCGAATCTAACACCTTTTGATCATTATTATCCTTCACAATTTTACCTATATCTTTTGCGCCCTGCGCATTAGTGCAAAAGATCTTCTAAAGTGCCCAAAATTAGTCATCAATATGGTGATCTGAAGAAACTATAATTAAAGCAACATGACATTTATATTCTGTCTAGGTGAAGAAGGCTATATAATCTCAAGTCAATCTCCTTAAATCTTAATAGATAAACATTTAGAGCACTAATTTTGAAGGATTTGGATTTCTGGTAATAAAAGAAGCTCATTCCCTAAGCAGGTGTTTCTGCAGCAAATGCAGCTACTACTTTTCATCCTCATATCGCAATATATTTAACATCTTTCCTAAGGCAAAATAAACTTCACTTCCTCCCTTGTAACTTCACAAAATTACCTTGTAAATGTGCCTGCATAGATCGGGATGGATAAAAGAGTTCATATTACCAACTATCTCGGAATTGAGCATAGTTGATTGATTGAACTAGGAAGGAAGGAAGAGTTTAATAACTGAATGATCCCTTATGTTCTGAAGATCTAAAATTAGGATTGATGAAAAGCAACGCAAGTTAACACCGGTATTTTAAGAGAAGCAAGACAATATAAGGCCCGGTGCTTAACATGCAACATAAATCACATTAAGGCTTATGATGTTGTTAAAGGAAAATGTATTAACAAAATGCTTGAGAACAACTGTAACTAATAACCTAAACAGAGGTGACTTACTTCAAGCAAAGCACGTATTGCTAGTTTCACAGTTTCCTGGCCAGATGTTTCTTTGTAATTCTTCTCCAAGAACTCCCGAGTAGAGTTGGAGTTTCTACCAGTTGCATTGGCTTTCCAAGCTGAGAATGTACCCGATGGATCTGTTTGATAAAGAGAGGGGACACCTGTGTGTGGGTCAAAACCAATGATCAAGGTGGATAGACCAAATGGCCTTACCCCACCACTTTGAGTGTACTTTTGCTGAAGACCAGCAATGTAACGAGTTATGTACTCGACCGTAACAGGATCTTCAACTGTAAGCCTATGACTCTGACACTCAATGCGTGCCTTATTCACAAGGACTCGTGCATCTGCTTTCAGCCCAGCACAGGCCAATGCAATGTGATCATCTAGATTTACTATCTTTCTTACTGATCTGCAAACACGAAAATGATTAATTAGCTTAGAATTTCAAAGCAGGTGGAAAACTAAATTAAATGCAACAGAAATATCTATACAGACAACACTAGACCAGAGTAATAAATGTGACCTTAATAAAGAGAGTAAACAAATAAGCAAGTTACACATACAACAAAAGGATTACAAGTGCTCAAACTCCTATTCAACCACCAGAGAAGAAACACCCTTTTGTGCTAGTCTGTATTACCTCATGGAAATTGTCATTTGAAGACAGTTCAGTCTCGAGGACGGAATAGTTGGCGCATAGCACAGAATATGTCTGAGTAGTCTTACATCCACTTGGTTCAGGCTCCATACGTGACCAAAATAATATCTTTCCTGAAAAGCTTTTTTAAGCTGCTACATGGGTCCTTAATTCTATATCCATTGTATGGAGTGTTTTGTCACTCTCCCTAGCCCGACCCACCCTCGAGGGGGAAAACCACAATCCAAATAGAAAGCTCTTGACATTGATATCAATAGTAATGCAAATATTTCTTTTTAACAGGTAAATATGTAATTTTATTAAAATCAGAAAGCTGGCACTAAGATGTGCCAGGGAATTACAATGTTTGAAAACCCTGAGCAAAAACAAAAAGTGAAGGTTCCACCTATACAAGAACCTACTCATGTAGTGAGTCTATGAGTCTATGAAGTCAAAAAGTGAAGGTTCCACCAAATAAGTACATTAGGTTATACACCATTAGGTCCAGATGATAATACAACTTCCGCTAAACCACTTGTCCAGGCAAAGGCAAGGAAAAAAACCTCCAAATACAGAGCCTTCTATTGATAAACTGAAAATTGTTAAAGCTTTCTCTCCTTCCAATTGCTCTACCCAAACCAAAAATTTAACAACATATGGACACTCTCTTAATGATTATACTTGCATACCAACACTCCAGCACATCAGATGATAAGTACATCACATTACACATCATTAGGTCCAGATGATAATAAAAGTTCAGCAAAACCACTTGGCAAGACAAATGGCCTTCCAATATTGAACCTTCTATTAACAAACTGAAAATTGTTAAAGCTCTCTCCTTCCAATTGCACTGCCACTGACCAGAAAGCAAAAATTTAACAACATATGGAGACTCTCTTAGGGAGTGTTTGGTGTGACAATGTTTTCCTATTTTCCCTTGTTTGGTTGCACTAAAAACACACCTACGCATCTCGAACCCACACCAGCACTATCCAACCCCTCTACCTGCCTACCCCCACTCCGTCTACCCCACCACGGCACCACCAGAAGTTGCACTCCGAATTCAAAGACCTCATAGTGTTTTGCTTTGAACATATGCAAATACTCTTAACATTTTCCAAGTTGCGTATGAAAATAAAACATTTTCCAGTCATACCAAACATGAACTAATGACGAAAGACGTTACATCACAGAAAATAAAAATAAAAAACCCTAAATCTGGCGGAACCTAAATATATTGCATTTTAGATCTTAAAACCAAATAAAGAGGTACCTAGAGTCCTGAAGCTTAGGAGTAGACTTCTTTTCGACGCCAAGTACAACAGTATCAGTGCCACGTACACCAACGGCGGCGTTACCTTTGCGTACGGCTTCCATGGCGTACTCGACTTGAAATAGATGGCCGTCCGGCGAGAAAACGGTGATTGCTCTATCGTATCTAGCCATTACTAAAACTTAGGGCTCCCTCCAACCTCTCTTATGCTTTGAATCAATATAGTATACACACTTCTTGGGCGACAAGCCAATTGAAGCACAACACGACGTCGTTTTGATTTAACTTTAGTTATTATCAAGAAGGTCCATCTTCTTTGGGAATAAGTTTAAAATGATCTCTTAAATATATTTCGATTTCAAGTCCATTAATGATTTGGCGAAGAATAAAATAAACATATCCCAATATAATAAAAGGGTAATGCACTTTTTCCTTTTATATTTGCTGGCCACTGCCTCTAATTAACAAATCTCTCTGATTTAAATTAAGTTTCCAATTAGCAAATGCAACACAACTACTAGTAATAAAGCCAATATCATTACTGCAGATTTGAAGTTTAGATACATTGCATCATTCTCTAGAGTACCTCACAAGCAAAGACAAACTCTATAAGCAATAGATTAAACAAGTGCAAATTGAGCAAGTTAGAACATGTTAAGAGATGGCAAGTGGAACAACAGATCACAATCACTTCTGCTTGCTCTTCAGATTAGCAAGGTTAGCTTGAGCAGCAGCTTTTGCAAGTGTTGTAGGCTTGATAGCACCCTTTGGATTGAGGGCTTTTCTTATCTTAAACACAACCCAGGCAGTCCCCATACCATGCCCTGCAGCATCGAATCCTTCACGTGTCATTTGTGCAGCCTGGTCACCATGCCTGCAGTGCCACCATTAAGCATACTGATCCAAGAAACTGTTAGGAAAATTGATACAGAAAGTAGGAAAATGAAAAGATATTAAAACAAAAAAGCCCGGACACTTCCTCTAAAGATTGATTGCCCGACTGTGGCGATCGCAGTTTGGGAATACAATAAGCCTATTTATAAATTATAAAAAGTGATTGTTGTGGTTTGTCTCCTGAAAAAATGCAGGGTAAGCATACTGATAGACTTATATAGTCCTGACCGCAAGATAATGAAGTTTAGTGCACTGTGTGATTATTGTGGTCTTCCCTGATCTTTATTCTCATATTTGGAAGTACCAGATATGTGGTCATATTTATGGAAGAGAACTTCAAAAATATTGGAAGTTTTCAGGAAATACATGTCTTTTTTGTAAATAACAACTTCCATCTTACATGATATCCAACCGAAAGAACCACATTTTAAGTTTTATCGCTATGCGAGTCTAGAGAAGAACTTCCAATACCCTGCTAATGCAAGTTTGCACCTCCATAATTAGCAACAAAACAAAACAGTTGTCACATTTTGGTTAATAAGGGAAGTGCAAAACAGGAAATGGCGATGACTGCAAAATTTACCTCTGTTGAACAAGACCAGTTGTCACTACTGGGGTTGTTGACATCACATTCTTTCCAGCCACTTCAACAGCATCACACACCTTATCTGTTATATTATAGGAAAACCAACAATATCAGGAGTTTAGAAGGAAAATATCAAAATAACTAGTTCATGTTCTTCTTATGACACAACAGATAAATGATGGTAATATTGAAGGCTAAAGAATTTCTGAATTTCTCCCGGAAGAAGGCTAAAGAATTTCTGACCAGCTTTTGAGTTTATAATAGGACTTGTAAAGAATCCAGAGACCTCCACTACTCCTGATAGTATGCCAGTTGCCACTTTCTCAGACATTTTTGTCATCTTCTTCACCCTAAAAAGGAACAAAATAAAAATATCCATAAAAACAAGTAAATAAAAGCTCTCTCAATCTGTCAATAGGACAAACTTATTCAATAACAATTACTAAGCCTCAGTTCCAAACTAGATGAGATAAGCTAACAGTCAAACATCTTCCCCATAACAACGTCATTTGTCCGAATATTTTTTGGAAGCTATAACGAAATATTGTTATAAAAAACATACTGTATAATGTAACATAACATGAAAACTCGGTTCCAAAGAGAACTTGATCATTATAATGAAGTATCGTTATACAAGATGACTGATTGTATATCAATCATTGATGCGCGAAAAGATGCACACACTTAAACGCAAGTGCACGTTATCGTGACAAGTAATATAGTCTTAGCAAGAACGAATATCGTCCACAAGGATTAGGGTTCAAGTACCAAATATCTATCTTTTGGTATCTATTTGGTAAATTGATATTTGATTTTGTGGTTTATAACTACGAATTATAAAGGCTAATTTAACTAATGAGTTTACTTCAGTTGTGATGAGAATAAGGTTTCCACGTCTCCTCACTATCCGCTTATGTTACTTATTAATGCAATAACTTATGGTCTTCTTCTTTTGGAGAAAGCAGGTTCACTACATCGTTTTATACTCCCGTTAGGGTTATATAAACACTCAACCCCAATATTGCTCCTTTCTACCTTTCGGTGATAAGGATGACTCTATAGGAGGATTAAGACTAAGAACCTAGTTAACCGTCACGCACAATGCGTAAAATTAGGGTTGTTAAGCCTCTCATTAACGCTATATAAATAATTGAGGTATTTCCATCCTCAATCCAAGAATGTCTACCCAACTTACGGCATATTCACAATCCCCTCCTTTCGGAGTCTGATTAGAAATCATATAGTGATAATTAGTTGTCAATTAACTATCAAGCATTCAATTTAATTATTGGATAGATCTCAACAAGAAGAAGAATAACCATAAGCATGCATTAAATCATAACATAAGTTTCTAGAGATTCAACATGGAAAGCCCTATAGAGGAATTAGTTCCTAGCCATTGACATGACAAGAACTAATTCCATATTCTTCATAAAACTGAAATAAAAACAAGAAAAGGAAAGAAAATTTACTAAACTATGGTCTCCAATCTCCAAGCAAGAAAGCCTTGTGTTGTGCAAGAAGGGGAACCCTTAAAAACTGCCTAGGGTTCTCCTTTATAGCTCCTAACCGCTCAACTTTTCCTCGCAGCTGGCCCAAAATCCGCTCAAAACCTTATTTTTCCGCTGCGGCCGCGGCATAGATGCGCCGCGCCGAATTTCGCAATCCTTCGGTGATTTGGCGCCGCGCCCGATCTGCTGCAGCTAGCCACCGCAACTTCGTAGCTCTCGGATGTTTAGCGCCGCGCCCGCACTGGCCGACATGAGGCGCCGCTACTGGTCTTCGCAGCCTCGATAGTGGCGCCGCGCCCGCTTCGATCGCAGGAGGCCGCGGCTACCGGTCCGGTTTCACTGCGTCGCCACTTTCTCTGCTTTAGCTCGAATCTCCTTTTGCCCTCTTTTAGCTCCTTTTCCGTCATTTGGCCATTTTAACCACTTTGACTCAAAAGAAAGGAAAACTATCCTAATACGACACTTATATGTGTAAAAAGGGATAAAAGATTAACTAAAACTGACTCAAAAAGTGTATATAAAATACACCGATCAAATACCCCCAAACTTAACCTTTGCTCGCCCTCGAGCAAAGATAGAAAGAAATAAATAAAAAGACTCAAGAAACGAAAATAAAAGACTCACTGACATTGATCACTTTTCTTTGCATTAGTGTTAACTAAAAATAAGGTTAGCGTAATAATATGCAGGAACATATAGCATGAAATTTTAGCATACTAAACACTTTAAGCTAGATATTTCGCAAACTCATATTTATCATGCTTAATGGAAGTCAATATACTAAATCATGCATGAAAATTCAAAAATCCTATGGCATGCTTACTTGCTATTCTCCACTAATCCTGGATATGCATAAAAGAGATCTTCAGGTCTTTAAGGGTTGTAATGTAGGCTTAGGTATATGTAGGTAAAAATAGGCATTTTAGGCTCATTTCGTGTACCATAAGCTCTTTAGCTTTTCAGTATTTCCCTTTTCTTTTTGTTCTTTTCTTCACTTCGATTCTATCTTTTCCCTCTTTTGTTTTGGGAGAGTGAAGTATATAATAATGACAAGCACCCCCAAACTTAGGCTTTTGCCTATTTCTTATTACTTTTATCAAAGCAACAGTTTATTCACTCTTTTTGTCTCTTTTTTAACACACAATGTATTCCACTATTTCATATTTTTACTTATGGCACAATTTGTGGGAATATAGGGTGTCAAAGAAGAAGTTTCAACGTTTAGGCTCAATGGGGCTGACTATGGATACTTTTAAAGTACTGGATAGAAAAGAATGGTAAAAATTGGCTATCAAAGAAATGTCTGAGTCAACTCCCTAACATGCACATTCTAACTATTTTGCCTCAAATAGCAAGCAATCATAACACATAAGTATTTATCATTTAGCATGCATAATTCAATCAAGAAACTCCAAATAGACAGATTTTGTGAGTTTTTGGCATATCTAACCTAAGTGTTTAGAGAGTTGCTTCAATTCCGTTACATTATTCCACCTTACTTCACTAGGTGTTTCTAGCAACTACAGCATACATGATATTTGACAGGCAATTATGACTCAAAAAAAGAAAAAAAAATTGTGACTCGAAATAAACACAAAACAGTCAAAAAGACTTAAATAAAACATGACACAAATAAAACAAGACACAAATAAAACACCCCCAAACTTAAATCACACATTGTCCCCAATGTGTGTAGACTCAAAGACAATAAAAGAAATAAGAAACTTACAGACTTGACTAAAATGGTGGTGGTGGCGGTGGCATGGGGTAGTGCATGGACCATTGAATGAACAAGGAACTCATCTCGTTGATTTGTTGCCTCGTTTCTTGATGTCCTTGTATCACTGTGTCCAAACTCTACATCATCCTCATCTGATTCTGAAGCAATTGCTCCATCATGGGCACTGAGGGTTCTGAATCTGTGGTATGCTGGTGGCTAGGTCCTGCCGCATATTGAGCCTCTATTTCAGGCTCATCTTCGCCCACGGCGCCTCACTGCCACTGCGGTTGTACTCTTCTTCTTGACGCCGGGCTTGGTGCGGGAAAGAGTGCACTATCCCATATGCCACCGACAGTTGGTTCCTCTCATTAGTATCAGTGGGTAGGATTTGGACCGCATTCATGTTGCACAAATTAGAGATAAGTGAGTCATGTCCTAATCCACCTGTTGTCACCAACCTGCTGGTCTCTTCAATACTTTGCACTATCTTTTTCCCCACATTAATCGTCAACCCCCTCATAATTCCATATATCAGCTTAATCCTATCTTCCGCACTCGTGAAGTGCGTGGATGGAATCACGCGCACCGACGAAATATAGTCAACCCTTGGTCGCTTTGTTGAATTGGCACCGCCGCTGCTCTTGACCCATTTCTCTCATTATCAAAAAGCCCTGCGGTAGCTCATCGCGCTCGCGACGTATTCCAGATTGATGTCAGAGGCTTCTAGACCATGTTCTAAAGAGGTTCCAATCATCACTCTCTTCAACATCACCCGTCTTCAGTTGTATATTTATATCTTCTGCCGTCACAGACACATAATTTCCCCTTACAAAGCATCATTTTTCCACCTTCTCCGGAAAGTTGGCATAGAATTCACGCACCATTGTTGTGTTCATTGGTGCTATTTTCTCCGGATTTACAAATCTCCTCCACCCCCTTAACTCAATCATTGCCCGAATGGGCTCATAAACATCCTCTTCCCCAACGACTCCTCCGATAGTCCATTCTCTTCGTGATTGGGCGGTCTAAGATCAAGCTTTTGTATCTCCGAAGGCTCGTAGCTCACAAACCTAGTATTATCGTGACGGGTCAGTGGATGCGAGGCTCTTCTCTTCTAGTGGACATGGTTAAAACAATTTCTGCGGCTTACAACTTAGTGGCACAAATGTTTCCTACACAATCAACAACTAGCAGCGAACACAACACCCCCAAACTTCAACTCTTCTACCCAATACCCAACCTCCTTTTCTACTCTTTCTCCAAACTTCACAATCAACTTTTTAGCACCCAAACTACTTCACAACTACAATGCTCCTTCAAACTACTACCTCCTGTGACTTTAGTAAAGATCTCAAGAACAGAAAAAGATTACCTTTTTATGAGAAGATTCAAGCTGTTCTTGTTTCTAATGGTGGTTTGAGGCTATGGAATAGAGCTTTGTTGGTTGAGATAGCTAAGGATTTTTAGGAATTTAAGAGTTTTGGTTGTGGTTTGGTTGGATTTGTGGAGGAATTGTGGGTAGATTTTTGGATTTTTCGTGTGTTTTTGGAGAAGGCGGTTAGGTTTTGAAATTAGATTGGGAAAGTCCGATTCGGGCGTTTTAAGTTTCGATTTCCGCTTCATGCGCTACGGCCAATCTTCTGCACTCCTTCGACTTTCGCGCGCCTCACATTTGGAAAGCCGCGCGCTAAACTTGGCAAATTTTCTGGAATTCCCATGCCCTCGCTTCCTCAGCCGCGCTAACCCGCTTTTTTTCCGAAATCCCGCTTTTTCGCTTTTTCGCCGCTTTATTGGCCTGTACCTGTCAATCACAACACAAACGCTACAACCCAAGATCGTGAGACTGTTCTAGATAAAATAAAATAAACTAAAGACATGAATTAAAATCACATAATTGAAAACGTTGGGTTGCCTCCCACTTAGCGTTGTCTTTAACGTCTTTTAATGGACTCAAGTTCCTTAGTTTAATAAATGAGGTGTATTAACCCCACAACAAATCCATTTTTTCCACATTGTTCGCTTTCTTTTCTTCTTCTTCTTCTCTTCTTAGCATTATCATCAAGCGAAGTTTCAAAGAACACATATCTCCTTTAGTGGAATTTCGCAAACCATGCCCGCTTTCTTGGACTAATCTCCTTGGTTGACTTGTATTGGCTCGCAGGGGTTTGATGGTGCTAATGCAAAGCACCCACTCATGGTTGGTGGCTCAACGACGTGTTTAAAAACTTTAAACACCATTTCTTCATTCTCCACCCTTAATGTTAACTCTCCTCTTTCAACATCAATCAAAGCTCTTCCCGTTGCTAGGAATGGTCTCCCAATATGATAGGGATTTCGCATCTTCTTCCATATCAAGAATGAGGAAGTCTGCGAGAAAGAAGAATTTTCCTACTTTCACAATCACGCCCTCAATCTTGCCTTGGATGAACCACCGCCCCGCCGACTGCAGATTTATCGCGTTGGTTTGGCCTCACCTAACTCCAATCTTTTAAATACCGATAAGGCATCGATTTATACTTGCCCCTAAATCACACGAGCTCACAGATGTCACCCCGCCCATCGTGCGTAGTGTAAAGCTCCCTGGATCTTTTAGCTTTAGTGGCAACTTTTTCTGCAAGATAGCACTACACTCTTCTGTCAGTGCTACTATTTCGTATTCTGCCAGCTTCTTCTTATTCCCCAAGATCTCCTTCATGAACTTGAAATAGGAAGGCATCTGCTCCAAAGCCTCTATAAAAGGTATGTTGATATGCAGTTTCCTGAATGTCTCCAAACATTTGGAGAATTGTTTATCAACCGCCTTCCGCAGTAATCTCTGGGAAAAGGGATCTTCTCTCAGATACTCCTTCTCCGGAGTTTTCTACTACCGGGCTAGGCTCAATCACCTTCTTTTTCTATCTCTCGCTTCTTCTCACTTATCGCCGAGGTAATCGCCGCTTCCAATCGTCTTCCATTTCTCAACCGCATCGCTCGACATCGCTTCTGATTTACCTGTATTGCTGCAATGTACTCGCGCTCGCTTGCTCGCTTGCTAGCTGACCCACTTGTGTTTCCAAGTTCTGAACGAGGATCTAGCTTCGCCATGAATCGCGTCTGGCGTTGCAAGTTCTCGCACATACCGCCACTGCTCGCTTTTCACAACCGGCGGTATCAACTATTGAGGCCGGGGCTTGAATGGCGGTCGCTGATTCTCGTTCTGCTGGTTCTGCATCGCCTCGTATTGATTCTGCCGCCACCGTATTGATTCTGCCGCTCGGTCTCTCTCCATGAGAAATTGGGTGATTCTCCACCCCGGATTATAAGTGTTGAGTAGGGTTGCCGCTTCTCGATAATAACTCATCGCTCGACACTCGCCGCTCCATTGGTATATTGGGATCACCAAGGACACCTATCGAATGTATGTGGGCCACCACATATCTCACGTTTTAGGCATCTGCACCGCATTCATCGACATCAGTATGTTCTGCAATCGTTACCAAAAGGGCCACTGGGCATTCAAGGCAAGAATAGCATCTATTTCGTGGACTCCGCCGTTTCTCTCCCACTTGTCGACCTCTTCCGTGATATGGTTGTTAGTGGCCATATATTCTAATAACTCATGAGCCGCGTGGTCGCTTTCCTCATGAATGCTCCACCGGCACAGATCTATAATGGTTCTGTCAGATCGCCACCGTTGTAGAAGATGTGGACCAAGTTCCACAACTCAACGAATGGTGTGGGCACTTTCTCAGAGATCTTTGAACCTTTCCCAAGCTTCATATAAGGACTTCCATCCGCTTGGTAAAAGTTGTTCAACTCCTCTCGGGCCACGCTTTACACGGGAAAGAACTTGGCTAGGAATTTTTGCGCTTTCTTTCCATGTAAAAATCGAATCGGCCACAGGAATTCAACCATACTTTTGCTCGTCCCTCGAGTGAGAAGGAAAGACCTCAACTGACGACATCATCAGAACGCCGTTATATATGAAAGTTGCACATAGCTCCAAGAAATTAGCTATGTGTATACGTGGATCCTCCACGGCGACTCCGAATTGCACCGTGTGATGTACCATGCTCGTAATCGCCGCTTTATCTCGAAGTTGTTGGCTCTGTCGCAGGAGCCTAATGCACGTCGTGCTCCATTCACTCTTGGCGCACATAGTCCCAAACTTCTTTCCGCCGATTTGGACTCTCCTCCACGCCTATCGCACTTGCCGAGACATTCCCGGTTAGGTTGATTTTCACCTAACCCTTCTCTCATCATGTTATTGTTTTGAGCACCCCATCTCTATCAAAGTTGCAACCGCTGATTCTTTCTCGCTCGCTACGGGTTTTCAATTTCTGGATTGAAGGGAACAAAAGTGTATGCTCCTCTTCTCCTTCGCATAAACTGATTTTCTGAAATAGATAAAAAACAAACAACCAATCACGGTACCTCGATTTTTTTTTTTTAAAAAAAAAAACATAAAAATTTAAAATAAAAAAAACGTAAAAATAAAAAACCAAATTAGAAATTAAAAAATAGATAAATTTGATATTGAACTATGCCTAATCCCCGGCAACGGCGCCAAAAACTTGATGCGCGAAAAGATGCACACACTTAAACGCAAGTGCACGTTATCGTGACAAGTAATATAGTCTTAGCAAGACCGAATATCGTCCACAAGGATTAGGGTTCAAGTACCAAATATCTATCTTTTGGTATCTATTTGGTAAATTGATATTTGATTTTGTGGTTTATAACTACGAATTATAAAGGCTAATTTAACTAATGAGTTTACTTCAGTTGTGATGAGAATAGGGCTTCCACGTCTCATCACTATCCGCTTATGTTACTTATTAATGCAATAACTTATGGTCTTCTTCTTTTGGAGAAAGCAGGTTCACTACATCGTTTTATACTCCCGTTAGGGTTATATAAACACTCAACCCTAATATTGCTTCTTTCTACCTTTCGGTGATAAGAATGACTCTATAGGAGGATTAAGACTAAGAACCTAGTTAACCGTCACGCACAATGCGTAAAATTAGGGTTGTTGAGCCTCTCGTTAACGCTACATAAATAATTGAGGTATTTTCATCCCCAATACAAGAATGTCTACCCAACTTACAGCATATTCACAATCCCCTCCTTTCGGAGTCTGATTAGAAATCATATAGTGATAATTAGTTGTCAATTAACTATCAAGCATTCAATTTAATTGTTGGATAGATCTCAACAAGAAGAATAACCATAAGTCGTTAAATCATAACATAAGTTTCTAGAGATTCAACATGGAAAACTTTATGAGGAATTAGTTCCTAGACATTGACATGACAAGAACTAATTCCATGTTCTTCATAAAACCAAATAGAAACAAGAAAAGGAAAGGAAATTTACTAAACTATGGTCTCCAATCTCCAAGCAAGAAAGCCTTGTTGTGCAGTGGGAACCCTTAAAACTGCCTAGGGTTCTCCTTTATAGGCTCCTAACCGCCTCAACTTTTCCTCGCAGCTGGCCCAAAATCCGTCTCAAAACCTTATTTTTCCGCTGCCGGCTGCTCACATGGGCCATGCGCCGAAATTTCGCAATCTCGGTGATTTGGCGCCGCTAATCTCGCTGTCGCAGCCGCGGCCGCAACTCAGTAGCCACTTCGGATGTTTAGCGCCGCGCTGCACTGGCTGACATGAGGCGCCGCGACGCTGGGTCTTCTGCAGCCTCTCTGGATAGTGGGCGCCGCGACCCTGCTTCTGACTGCAGGAGGCGCCGCCGCGCTGGTCTGGGTTTCAGTCTCGTTCGCCACTTTCTCTGTTTTTAGCTCTGGAATCTCCTCTTTTGCCCTCTTTTAGCTCCTTTTCCGCCATTTGGCCATTTTAACCACTTTGACTCAAAAGAAAGGAAAACTATCCTAATACGACACTTATATGTGTAAAAAGGGACAAAAGATTAACTAAAACTGACTCAAAAAGTGTATATAAAATACACCGATCAATCATCAAAATTCATTCAGCAACATTTTTTTATGAAGAAATTCATTCAGCAACATTTGAACTCAAATTTCTAATCAATGCTCAAGAAAGAGTAAAATGCAACAGAGAAATAAAAAAAGAACGTATTTCATCCTTAGCATAGCCTCAGGGCTAATATCAGAGTTTTCCTTTTCCCATCCTCTTAATCAACACATCATTTCCCCATTTCAACCTATCCACAGTAACATCCCCACACCACAATATCCCATTCACCAACTGACCCGACCCAGCTGCAATCAATCTAGCAATACTACTACTATATGTTGGTATAATAATCTGTATATGACCAAAATAATATTTCAACACAATATGTTTAAACACTTAGTAAAAAGTAGATTACACAGTATAGAAATTACTTAACAGTAAATTAATCAAGAAAAACAGTAGACGAAACATAATCTGTTTTGAAAAATAATTTTAGAATATAATCGAGCCCACTTAGTTCAAAGTGTGTCCTTAAGGAAATTATTTCCCTCACAGTACTCGAGGTTAATGGAATATCGCCTCCCAGGATAGAACGATTATCTTACCAGAATAGTAGTACTCTAAATTCCGGTAGCAGCGAACCACTCAACGGCAGTCTATCACACAGAATGAATAAGAATGAATTTTCGAATTGTAGAGAAATTCGTATTAGAATGAGTGAATAAATTCTTGCAAGAATTTATAGGTTTTGGAGGTACCATTTCTGAATGTTTGCAACCATTCAGAATAGTCACCAAAATTTGGAGGGAAATTCGAAAAGAAAAAGGATTGGACGGGTCGGTCGCGGGTCTTGGGTCGATCCGTTTGGATTTATTTTAATTAAATATTTAATTAATTAAAGAAAAATTTGTCCAAAAAGATTATCAATCAATCGTTTGACAAATCCGAAGCCGAGCGAGCGACGACGACGGCGCGAGGGGTCCTTGCCCTCTCAACCCTTTTAGCAACTAGAGAAGGTGTAATGTAATATATACACCTCTCTTTCCTTCTCTTTTTTCGATGTGAAACAAAAGAGCCTTTTACTCCCTTTAATTTTCATCCCATCATTTTCCATTCACCAATATCAAAACTCAACAATCCCCCACATGAATGGGGAATGACTATAAGATAAAAGAATGTACGGACGAGTGTGATATACAATCGAGAATTGACTGCATCTGGATAAGTAGGTTTCCCTTTGAACTTTCCGTAGTAAACTTATATCGGATATACTCGATCAATCGGTAGATTTGATATCTTTGAACCGTCGAACTTTGTTGTATACCTAGACAACATAAGACACACAATCAACCCTCAACCGTTTATGGTTCTCACGGTTGTGTTCGTTTCAGCCATGAACACCGCCTGGTCTCATGAGTGCATAGAGAATGAGTCTTTACTGTCATTCCCCTTTAAAGCGGTTTACACTTAACACTCACATAGGTGATTTCTAAACATGTGGTCCTATAGCCACATTATCTGGTCATACATTGCCAGATTTAGATAACCATTAAAAAAACTTTAATGTTTTATTAACTCATTAACAAGCCATAAAGTCTTATCCTTATTTCTGAACATTGTCTTCATCCGAGAATGGGTTGAGTTATTTGACAATGTTGAACCGTCAGTCACAACTTTGTTTGATCTCCTTGAACCTAGCTCTTGGGATCTTCAGTCTGCTAGGTAGAGTTACCGCCATGATGACTTGTCCTTGGCCTCAACCCCATTCTCATTGATGATCTACTAACTCCCTCTCTAGATAAGCCTTTTGTAAGCGGATCCGCCACGTTATCTCTTGACTTTACATAATCAATTGTGATAACGCCACTAGAGAGGAGTTGTCTAACGGTATTGTGTCTCCGTCGTATGTGACGAGATTTTCCGTTATACATTACGCCCCTCGCCTCTACCTATCTTTGTTGATCGCACAATGTATACATATAGGAGCCAAAGGTTCAGCCATAATGGAATATCTTCTAAGAAATTCGAGTCATTCAAATTTTCTTCACCGGCCTTGTCTAAAGCTATAAATTCTGATTCCATTGTAGAGCGGGCGATGCATGTCTGTTTTGATGATTTCCAAGACGCTGCTCCTCCACCAACGGTAAAAACATATCCACTCGTGGATTTAACTTCAAACGATCCGGTGATCCAATTTGCATCACTATATCCCTCAAGTATTGCGGGATATTTATTATAATGCAAAGCATAATTTTGGGTGTGTTGTAAATATCCCAAGACTCGTTTCATTGCCATCCAATGAGTTTGATTGAGATTACTCGTGAATCGACTCAGCTTGCTTATAGCACATGCTATATCTGGTCGTGTACAATTCATAATTTACATCAAACTTCCCAAAGATCGTGCAAAATCCAATTGTGAGTCACTTTCACCTTCATTCTTTTGAAGTGCAAAACTTACATCAATTGGAGTCTTTGCAACATTGAAATTTAAATACTTGAACTTGTCAAGTATTTTTTCAATATAATGTGACTGTGATAATGCTAGACCTTGTGGAGTTTTATGGATCCTAATTACTAAGATCAAATCAGCAACCCCTAAGTCTTTCATGTCAAATTTGCTAGCGAGCATACGCTTCGTAGCATTTACATCGACAATATCTTTACTCATTATCAACATGTCATCAACATACAAACAAACAATGACTTCATGATTTGAAGTATTTTTAATGTAAACACATTTGTCACACTCATTAATCTTAAATCCATTTGTCAACATTGTTTGGTCAAATTTCGCATGCCATTGTTTGGGTGCTTGTTTAAGTCCATAAAGTGACTTAACAAGTCTGCACACTTTCCTTTCTTTACCAGGAACCACAAAACCCTCAGGTTGTTCCATGTAAATTTCTTCCTCCAATTCTCCATTTAAGAAAGTTGTCTTGACATCCATTTGATGGATTTCAAGACCATATACGGCCGTCAGTGCCACTAACACCCGAATAGATGTTATTCTTGTTACCGGCGAGTATGTGTCAAAGTAATCAAGACCTTCTTTTTGTCTATAACCTTTGACCACAAGTCTTGCCTTATATTTATCAATAGTGCCATCAGCTTTCATTTTCCTTTTAAAAATCCATTTTGATGCTAAAGGTTTATTTCCAGGAGGAAGATCAACTAATTCCCATGTATGGTTGTTTAAATTGATTCAATCTTCTTTCCAAAATGTTGAATCAGAAGATGACATTGCTGCTTTAAATGTTTGAGGCTCATTTTCAAGCAAGAATGTTACAAAATCTGGTCCAAAGAAAGTAGATGTCTTTTGACGTTTGCTACGCCTTGGATCCTCTTTGCTTGGTATACTTTCATTTGGTTCTTCCCGCGGTCGTTTAGATCTTTCACTTGACGACTCACATTCAGTTTTATACGGATAGATGTTTTCAAAGAATTCAGCATTATCTGATTCAATTACCGTATTGACATGAATTTCGGGATTGTCCGATTTGTGAACCAAAAACCGACAAGCTTTGCTGTTTGTAGTATAGCCAATAAAAACACAATCCACAGTTTTTGGTCCGATTTTTACCCTTTTGGGCAAAGGAACTTGGACATTCGCTAAACACCCCCACACTTTGAAATATTTCAAGTTGGGTTTTCTTCCTTTCCATAGATCATATGGAATAGATTGTGTTTTGTTGTGGGGTACTCTGTTGAGTATTCGATTAGTAGAGATAGCTTCCCCACAAGCTCTGCAGAAACCTAACTAATTAGTAAGACATTCATCATTTCCTTTAATGTTCGGTTTTTCCTTTCTGCAATTCCATTTGATTGTGGTGTGTAAGGGGCAGTAGTTTGATGAATAATTCCATATTCCAAACATGTCTCTGCAAAAGGAGATTCGTACTCTCCATCCCTATCACTTCTAATCATTTTGATCTTTTTATTCAATTGATTTTCCACTTCGTTCTTGTATTGCTTAAATGCATTAATTGTTTCATCCTTACTATTAAGCAAATACACATAACAGTATCGAGTGCAATCGTCAATGAAAATTATAAAATACTTTTTCCCACCACGAGATGGTATTGACTTCATATCACATATATCTGTGTGAATTAAGTCTAAAAGATTTGAATTCCTATCAATAGACTTATATGAATGTTTAACAAACTTAGATTCAACACAAATTTCACATTTTGATTTGTTACACTCGAATTTAGGCAATAATTCTAAATTAATCAATTTTCGCAAGGTTTTGTAATTGACATGTCCTAAACGAACATGCCATAAATTATTTGACTCCAATAAGTAAGACGAAGCTGAATTTTCATTAATACTGTCAACAACAATTACATTGAGTTTGAAAAGGCTCTCGGTGAGGTAACCCTTTCCTATGAACGGATCATTCTTACTAATTACAATTTTCTCACTAATCAATACGCACTTAAACCCGTTCTTGACGAGTAGTCCGGCTGAAATTAAATTCTTCCGAATTGTTGAAACGTGCAGAACATTGTTGAGAATCAGGGCCTTGCCGGAAGTCATCTTCAGAAGTATCTTCCCATATCCTTCAACCTCGTCATTGCGAGATTTCCCATAAACAAGACTCTTCTGGTCCAATGAGCATAGGTTGCAAATGCTTCTTTCAAATGAAACATGTCGAGTGACACCAGAATCAAGCCACCACTCCTTTGGGTTTCCAACCAAATTGCACTCCGACAGCATTGCACACAGATCATTCATATCAATTTCCATTATTTGTTTGTCACTATCAAATCGACAAACGGTTTTACTTAATAAAACCAAAATAGCAATTAAATCACAGACTCAAGCGATGAAGATTTTATTTCTTCAAATCGGAGTATAATTATGAAACTTAAACGATGAAGATTTTATTTCTTCAAATCGTAATTTGAACTATGAAGATTTTATTTCTTCAAATCGCAGTATAATTATGAAACTTTAGTATTCCAACGAAGCTTTTATATCTTCGAGTCAGAATACTAATATTCATATGGAGTAGAAAACTACACAAGTTTTAATCTCCTTAAACAGAACGATGAAGTTTTTATGTTCTTCAAATCGTTGTACAAGTATCACATGAGTAAGTCAAATTCATTCTTACTACCTTGAAAATAATCTTCACGTATTTCATGCAATAAATATCATACACAACGGTGAAAAATTTATTTATTCAAACCGAATCAATTTTGATAGCAACAAATATAATACACAACGGTGGAAATTTTATTTCTTCAAACCGAATCAAAATTGCTTGAAACGAAGTGCAGTAGATTGTATGTTGTATACTTGATGAAGTTTTTATATCTTCAAATCAAGTACCCAAATGAGTAGAAAGTTATGAAAACTTTAATCTCAACCGGAGTAGAAAATCCGAAGATTTTAGTCTCCAAACAACATACAAGAAAACACTTCTTTTTTTCCATTCTTTTTCTGACAACGTCCTTAAGATTGGACTTTAATATTCCAACGAAGTTTTTATGTCTTCAAGTTAGAATATGAAATTTCATACGGAGTAGAAAACCACACAGGTTTTAATCTCCAAACCAGAATACAGATTAAAATAAAATAAACATAATTTTCTTAAGATTGTTGGTATAATAATCTGTATATGACCAAAATAATGTTTCAACACAATCTGTTTAAACACTTAGTAAAAAACAGACTACACCGTATAAAAATTACTTAACAGTAAATTAATCAAGAAAAACAGTAGACGAAACATAATCTGTTTTGGAAAATAATTTCAGAATATAATCGAGTCCGCTTAGTTCAAAGTGTGTCCTTAAGGAAATTATTCCTCACAAGACTGAGGTTAATGGAATATCGCCTCCAGATAGAACGATTATCTTACCGTAATAGTAGTACTCCAAATTCAGAGTAAATAACCACCAACTACAAAGATATCACACAGAATGAATAAGAATGAATTTTCAATTGTAGAAATTCGTATTAGAATGAGTGAATAAATTCTTGGAACAAATCAAGAATTTATAGGTTTTGGAGGTACCATTTCTGAATGTTTGCAACCATTCAGAATAGTCACCAAAATTTGGATCTTTTGACAAATCCAAACTGCCAAGCCGAGCGACGACGGCGCGCTGGTCCTCGCCTCTCAACCCTTTTAGAAGAACTGAAGGTGTAATGTAATATATACACATCTCTTTTTCTCTTTTTTCGATGTGGAACAAAAGAGCTTTTTACTCCCTTTAATTTTCATCCCATCATTTTCCATTCACCAATATCAAAATCCAACACTATAATCCTCAACGTTTGGAGCCAAAGTAGTCCAATACGCCGCAGAGCTCCTCTCCATATCCTCTTTTTTCTTCTCCATTTCTTCAGGTGAAACATCCTACGCCGCCATCCACCATTTCTCTACAACCCCTTTATCCTTCTTCACTTTCTCCACTCGAAAAGCACTGTACTTCTCTAATATTAAATCTAATTCCATTAATACCTGTTGAAAAAAATAATTCAAAGTAGTAGGAACCAAAATTAGTTAGAAATTGATTTTTTTTTTAAAATTACGCAAAATATTTAAGCCACATATATAAACCAATATTGGTGTTTACCTTTTATACATTATTATACACTTTTATACAAGATTGATACATTATATATAGTGTTATTCCCACTTATAATGTTGTATAATATTGTATAAACTGAAAATATGGCTATGTGGCGTAATATTTTATGTTGGACAGTATATTTTTGAAAATTTTCCATTTTAATACACGTGTTGTTAGCTATTTTCATATTCGTAGAGAAATTTCAAATATTTAAAATAAAATATTTCCCCTCAATACCTTTTCTTGTCCTTTTGATGCTATTGTTAACCCATAGTTAAGTAAATTCTCTTGATTTTCATCATTTGCTTCAGAAGGTACTCTAAGAGTAAAGAAATAGTGAGATTCATCAAGCTTTACAGCAGCTTCATCTCTCGCTAATGGCCATTGGATTTGATCTCCGACACGTTAAAGAACAGCAACAATGTTGTCACCCTGTAATTTCGAATTCACCACTAGCGAGTTCGATACTACGTTCTTTATCAATCAAATGGACAATAGCACCTGGGATTTTGACAATTACTTGTTCAAGTGACATAAAGTTGGAATATTGATTTGGTTGATTGGTTTCAGTATCTGGAAATAGATTTTCTGCTACATCTTTCATGTCTATAGTTGGGTACATAGAAGAAGTTGAGGGGCTCTTTTGGGTATTTGTAAAAATTGGAGGGTTTGAATCAATTATATCTGGGTATAATTTTGGATTTTGAGAAGACATAGTAGTACTTAAAAGGATTATTCCATTTTTTGTTGGTACAAGTAATTGTTTCTGTTCTGCTACTAAGTATGATTTATATGAATCATCAAGATTCTTAAGTGAGTTTATGAAGATGGGAAGAGTTAAAGATGCAGATAAGTTTGAGAAAATACCTGAAAGAAATGTTGTTATTTGGTCAGTCATGGTCCATGGATATTCTAAAAATGGGTTACATGAGATATTCTGTATTCAAGTTTGATGGAGTTGGCTTCTTTTCGGAAAATTTTCAATACAATGGAAGAGAAAGATGTTATTGTTGGAAAATAATGGAGTACAGAAATAGTAAATAACTATTATAAGTGTTTCGAAAGGATAAACTATTAAGATTACAAAAGCAACAAACTTGTAGCCAATAAGAATTATGGTCACAACACGCTTTTGAGTTCTTGAAGAATTATGGTCACAACACGCTTTTGAGTTCTTGAATCCGTCTTGAACCTTCGTTCCAATTGCAACAAACTCTTTGAATCTTGATAACCTGAAATCAAGAGACACTAAATCCCTACTTGTTACAAGTGTGTTGAGTCGAGTGTTAGCACTTTGTCCTTAAGACAAGATTGTCCCGTATATATCCTTTTACATTAATGGGCAATAGTCTCCCAAGATAAAACAACATTAAACAAATGAGCAAAGAAAATTCAAATGTTTCTCAAGAAGAACCTTGAGTGTTTGAAAGTATGCTTAGAGAGGAAGAAGTTCAGAAAATCTGAGTGTAGTTATGAACTTCAAGTGTGAGTCTCTCTCCAATTAAGCCAAATGACTCAATATATAGTAGTGTAAGAAGACCTCTTCAAGTGCCCACGTAATGGCCACTTAATTTACCAAGTAATGCAGCCACATAATAGCTAATTTATGGAGGAAAAACTGACATTTCAATGCCCCAAAACGTCCCCATAATCAGCCAAAATTTTGGACTTCCATTCACAGGCACTGCCTCGGAAGCGTCGCGGCGCTACAAAATTAGTGTCGCGGCTCCAGTGAGTTACTGTCATCCAAGCGCCGCGACACTGGCCTGGAGGCTCCGACGGGTCGGCACCACGGCCCTTCGCGGTTCCGCGGCCCTTTTCGATTCGTTTCGTCTTACACTATGCACACTTCTTCCTTCATTTACCAACGTGGAAACATCGTCATTTAGCCAATGACCGTCCATCATTTTATGTCTCAAATCATGTTACTTACGTACCAATATCTCTTTCACTAATGAAATTTATGATACTTGGTACGTGCACACTACGAGTGCACGTGTGTGGAAACGACGTTTCCGACGTGCGGGGCCCCAATTGTTCGAGTCATAAATAATGGGTTAAACTTAATTCCACATTAGTAAATTGGTCGACGATGAGTCTACTGGTTCACCTAGAATATGCTTCAGATGCTATAAAGCTATTCTCCCATATGAGAGATTATGATCACCTCATACTAATGAATCTCATTTCAGCTTGTGGGATTTTAAGGAACTTGAAGATGGGAAAATCTGTTCATGCTCAAGTAATAACTCATGGTTTTGGAACATAACTTCCTTTACTTAATGCCATGATTACTATGTATGCAAGAAGTGAAGACTTGAATTCTTCAAGAACTGTATTTGATCGTTATGAAGAGTATGATATCATGGACAACTATTATTTCGGGACTTCTGCATAACGGAAGGCCTAAAGAGGAACTAGATATGTTCATTCGCGTTAGAATTGAAGAAAACTTCTTCACTGATTCAGTGCTTCTGGTGAGTGCACTAATTGCTGCTGGTGAAATGGTTGCTTTAGAACTATGCATGCAGCTTCATTGCCATACTATAAAAGCTAGATTTTCAAATTATAGAAGTATTAAAAAATGTCTCATATCAACCTACTAAAGTGTGGGGATGTTGAACTTGCAAACAATGTTTTTGTGCAAATGGCATCTCTTCGTGATATTGTATCATGGAATGCTATTATAATATAAACGGGTATGGTATCAATGGCCACGGAGAAACTGCTCTCTCCTTGTCCTATGAGTTCAGAAAGAGTGGAGGAATACCTGATAATGCTACTTACTTGGGCATTTGGAGTGCCTGTAGCCATTCAGGATTGGTTAGTGAAGGGTTGTTGATTTTCAATCAGATAATAGAAGAGAATAGAATCACAATTAGTTCAGAACATTATGACTGTATAGCTGATTTGCTTGCTCGGGCAGGTTACTTACCTGATGTAATTAAGTTCTTGGATGGAGAAGGTGAGACTCTTTGGAAGGCTATGTTAAACGGTGTGTGCGTAATAGTGATTTAAAATTAGCAGAATTTGCTGCAAGAAAGTTTCATGAGCAGATTCAGAAAGATCCTGGTCAACTTCTGCTACTATCAAATCTTTATGCATCAGTTGGGAGATTTAAAGATGCTGAAGACTTGAGGTTCAGCTTGGAGACAGAAATTGATTAAACTTCCAGGATTCAGCATTCTCACTGGAAATTTATAGCATGTTGGTGAAATGCAAATCAGTCATCTCATGAATGAATAAAATTTTGTAACTTCAGATCATGAGGACCTGTTGTAACATCTGCCATATATAAAAGTTGAAAGCTTTGAAAGGTAAAAGGATTAAACGTTGATAAACAAATCTGTTTAAAGAGTGATGTTCTCCAAACAGAATAATCGTAGAAACAAAATGAATGACAAGCTACTGTTGTGAATTACATAAATGTTTTCTGACTAAATCTTTTGGACTAAAAATCAGGTCTAAAGATAAACTAGAGCAGAATGCAGCTTCGTGCCAATGGTTTAATATAGCTTGAACATCTTCAGTTATCTTGTCTCCAAAATTTGTACTCACCATAGCAGAAAATCAATCATGCCTCTGAAAGGAGATTTTCTCTGGCAGATGGCTTCTTCAATCAAACTTAGAATCTCTTTCTTTAACATAGAATGAGATCTTATTATCAGTGTATGCATGAAGAGGGGAAATTCATCTGCTACATGCCTTTATTGACAAGGCTGTAAAGCAAGTTGCTAGCTTGCCTGAGACAGTCATAATGCATTACAGCTCTCTGTGACTTATTCATCCTTGAATATTTAAGTAGAAGGTCATTTCAAAAGCCAATATTTTCCAATATTGACCTGATACTGAGGTAAACAAAGCCAAATAGAACACAGGAAAGCATATTTTACCAGAATCGTTATACATTACTAAAGATTAGCAGCGAAAAGGATTAAAGCTTTGAACAATATAGCACATCCTTGATTAGTATACCAACTTCTTACAGCATATCCGAATCTGAATGATGGATTTCCTTCGCACCATGATAGTACTATTTACGAACCAGTAGGAGTCCTATTTTGTTCAGTACATCTGTGACTGCTCCGTATGGAGGAAAATAGTTTTTTTTAAGAAGTATGGGGAAAATAGTTAAATCCTAGAATATGTTAGATTCAGACCATATTTACGAACCAGCAACCACTTGGAAGCAAATTGCACCCTCTTAAAACAACCATGAAAAAGTATAATCTCTTTATTTGGCACAGGAAGTGAATTTACCATCAGCATATGTACGAAAGAGGGGGCAATCCATCTACTACATACATATACCGCCAAAGGCTGTACAGCAACTAACAAACTAGCTGACAGTTTTTATGCAATTAGGTTCTCTTGGGACCTATTCATCCATGAATGTGAAGTTGAAAGTCATAACAAAAGGGAAAGAAAGATGCAACATCAACATGATACTTGCATAAGCGAAGCCAATTAGAACATTGGAAAGGATGTCACCAAAATGTTTAAACATTTCTAAGGATAAGCAGTGAAAAGGAATAAAGTTTTGAATAATATAGCATATCCTTGATTAACATAGCAGGGACAGCTGGTTACAGCACATTCAAAATTTTAGCTATGGATTAGACGGGGAAAACAAAAAACAACAATAATATCCAAATGAAAACAGGTCATGCAAAATCCACTTCAAAACAAAATCTCAAGCACAGCCTGTTGAAGACTTCAAAATAAAAGGGATCTAATTATCACTTATCAGTAAAGCTCTTGATAACACAGGTTATTCTTATGCTCTTATCTTGCTTCTCTTACTCTTTGCCTTCACTGACCCATCCTTCAGCTTTTTCTCAAGCTTGGTGCTCTTCTTCTTTCCATCTTTCACAGACAACTTACTTTTCTTTTCTTGCTCAGTTTTTTTCAGCTTTTTCACCTTCTTCTCACCCTTCTCGGCTTTACCCCTTTTCACTTTCTCAACTTCATAATCCTCACTCTCCTCAATGTCTTCATGACTGATTTCCTCTTCTTCATTTTTACCAACATTTTCTACATCATCATCACTTCCCATTTCATCAACACCAGTGTCAAAGTCCATATACCGAACCTCATGAATTCTCCCTTTATTCTTCCCCTTCTTCTTCCCCGACCCCTCCTCAGCTTTCGTGCCACTCTCCTTAACCTCAACTAAATCACCATTCACTTCTTCTTTTTCCTTAAACCCCTGAATCTTGAGTTTCATCTCGGGCAACGCTTGATACAAAGGCAACGCCAAAGAATCAGAAAGCCTCAAGTGCAAACTTCTCACACCACCCCATTTCTTTGGAACAACCTGAACAACACCCTTTATTGCTTCAACCACATTATCAACAATCTGTGTGGGCTCCATTGAACCTTTACCAATCCTCATCATACAACATGTTCCAGTCCTCAAGTAAAACAAACCAGACCCACAAGCCCTTTCAACTTGCTCCTTCCAATTCTTATGTGTCAAATCTAATGGCAAAGGCAGCTTCTTTTTCTTGAAAAACTGCTTACCAAGAAGCTTAGGAAGCAAATGAACAATTCTTCTATCAACCAAGAAAAGATCATACGAATCGCAAAGCTTTCTTTTTGCTTCAAAGGGTTTGTAGTTAGTCTTAAGCTTAGAAAGCTTGATGACTTTAGTGATGGGAATATTTTGGGATTTGATTATCTTTTTCGCGGCGTCTGACGTGAGGTTTGAATTGGGTCTATCATCAATGATAAGGCAAAGTTCAGAGGAAACGTCGTGAAGTGGATGAGGGAAAGGGATTCTAAATGCATTGGTACGAGGTTTTGGTGGGATTTTCTTGAGTGTTAGGTTAAGGTACATGAAATCATCTTGTGGGAGTAATTGGGGTTTCTGGATTTTTGATTTGGTTTCTTTCCATTTGAGAAGGGCATCCACGCCCTTCTCTACGGTGGCGCGGCTAACCTTGGCGGCGGCGGAGGGTGGTGGAGATTCCATTAGGGTTTTTCCTGGATGAAATAATTCAAACCAAATATATAAGAAAACAAATTTATAGTTTAATTATATGAAAGAGAGAGAGTAAAGTAAGTACCTTGTTATTGAGCTGAGAATTGTGGTTGCAACAAAGCTAAAACCCTAAGCTATGTGAAGGAGGAGTAGGAAAAGATGAGGAAATTCAAAGTAAATACATCAGGAAGATTAAATGATGTGGACCTCCCCTATACTTTTTAAAATGACGAAGACCTCCCCCAAGTTGCCAAGCACCTTTCTTTTTGCTCCTTTTTATTTTTGAAGCAATTCCGGTAACAATTTCGAACCACTTAACACAAATACACAATAGGATTAAGGATTGTACATTAACCATTGATGTTTGAACAACAAAAGAGAAGATGCTTTTGAGCAACCATAAAAATAATTTTTCTATTGTTAATAAGAAACTATAATTTTTTTTCATGAAGTAAAAAATTACTTCTCCAAATAAGTAGTTTAGCCAAACAGATATTTAACATCTGCAACAAAAAGACTCCCCTCAAATTTAATATACACCTTGTGATATTAAATGGTTTTATTCTTTATCATTGCATTGTTTCAATTGATAGATACAAATCATACAATCGCCCTTATTAAAAAGTCAATTGGTCACTTCGAAATGATATCCAATTTGTAATCAGACATTTCTCATTTGAAAGGAGATCTTTCTCTGGCATGGCATGCAACTAGAAGCATTTTGCATCGGTAATATAATCAGTTCATAGATCATCAGTTATTGTTGAAAAAGAATTAAGTGAAAGATAGATAATATAATTAGCTCACTAAAGAATCATGTTTATAGATCATTAAACCATCGTTGGTAAAGGAGATCAGTAAACGGCTCTTTGGGCATTATTGATATAGGCCCTTTACACGCGACAAGGCAATTTGCAAATTACCTGTAGTTACTGTTGCACTTACATTGGCATAATTTGATCCCTCGCAGAATATTGGTGGAAGATTTAAATTACTTAAGGGTGAGTGCAAACTGAAACCATGCAAAAAAAGCAAATCCAAGAGCACTTAGAATAGTGACACAAATTCATTGACTTGTATCAGCATTGTGTTCTGTAGAAGCATACAAGTTGCAAAAACATAATAAAGTGCAGCGACAATGCATCTGCGTGCACTGAAATCAGCCATTGCACCAGGTAACCAAGCATTGAATTTTTTAAATTTTCAGATCAAATAACCCAAGAACAAATTGAGCAAAAGTGACTGCTTATTAAGCTAATAAAGCTCACCACAAAGAATATTTCATTCTGGTTCTTCTTTTCAGATGTATTGTGCTTTTCGCTGGAGAATAGTGCGCTTAGGAGAGAACAAGTAATAACATCAAGTTAAAACAAGTATGAAGCAATGCCACCATTTTATATCCATGAAGTTGAGAAGACAACGATGCTACAATTTCCATAGCTCTGGCAAAGAATTCCAAAGTAAGCTCTTTTCTGGGCATTCATTAGTTAGGAGTGACTTCAGTCTGCTCGTTTCCACCTTCTGAATATCAATCGCCAGAGCCCCTGATAATTGCTGATTACAAACAAATAAAATCAACTGCATGAGAAGTTCTGAATTACTGCAAACTTGAAACAAATAGGAAGAAGCACATTACCTTTTTTAGCCACACATAAGTAGCAGCAAAGGTTGCTTGAGCTTGATAGTCCTCAAAGTAACTGTCAGGTACTATTGTGCAGGAATAAAATAGTTCTAATTCGTTATCTATGAGCATGTCAATGTCAGCTGTCCTAATGTTTCTATAGTTAGGAGGCAAGAATCTATCATGATCACCGCGTGCAAAATATCTTATCCAGCAAGTCAAGAGGAAGCGGCGATGAAGCCACAATGCCTGACAGGAAAAAAACATGAGAAGATTTCACACTAGCTTTCAAGCTTGTACTTATTTAGATTATCTTCATGAAGCAAGTAAAAGACCATCCAGATATAGAAAAAAAGATAAGGACTGATGCAATCAATTTTGCACATGGAACTGATCATATTTTGTACATTGAAGCATTAGAAACGAGAATCTATAGCAGACCACAAAACATCAAAATGATCATTCACTTGATCTCATCAAGGATATCATAAGACGAAATTGACAGGCGAGTCAAAACTATTAACCTCAAGTGTTTCACATATTTTGTAAACCTACATAGCGTAGTGTAGATGACCTTGCAAAAAATTGACAGGACACTTGACTGGCGCCTTCTAGAATTGCCTTATTTAGGGGCACATATATATATTTTTTTTGATAAGGTAAAAGTATTATTGAAAGAAAGGTACCAAGAAGGTACACCAAATTACATCAGAAACAGACAGACCCTACAATAATAACAGATTACAAATTTCCAAGAGAATCCAAAAAGTCCATATACTGATTGATGTTCTCTAAAATACTCTTCTTACACCATACAAACAAATTGAGCAGACAAATGTTCTTAATTTTAGAAATATGATTCTTTTTATTCTCATAGCAAGCACTGTCCCTTTCTCTCCAAATAGTCCAGAAAATACACAAGGGAATGGTCCTCCAAAGTTGCTTCATGCTCTTTGCTATTTTCTGCCCTTGCCAGCTCTCCAATAGACTTCAAACATCTGAAGGCATTACCCAAGCTACACGACAGAGGCTTAGTATAAGTTCCCAGCACTGTTTAGCAACTTTACAATGCATAAAGAGATGATTGACTGATTCCGGCTCCACTTCACATAAATAACACCTGTTGCTTAAATTAAATCTTCTTCTTTGCAAATTATCTTGAGTCAAACAGGCCTTTCTAATAGCAACCCAACCAAAACAAGCTACCTTGACCGGTGCTCTTGTCTTCCATAGCATTCTCCATGGCCAATTTGGTTCAAAATGATCAGAACATTCCTGCAGCAGGTTATAGCCGCTTTTAACAGAGTATTTCATATCATTGCTCGCTGTCCATAACAAAGCATCCTCTTTATCTTCCTCTACCACTGCCGTATCCAAAAGCTGTATAAACTGCCCAACCTCTTCCACTTCGCAATCATTAAAACCTCTCTTAAAATGTAACTGCCACCCACTGGAGGAGTAAAATTCTGAAACACTACCTACCTTGTTAACAGAGCAATTGTAAAGAGTTGGAAATCTGCTTTTCAAGCATGCATTCCTCTCCCACCCAAACATCAGACCAGAAATTAGACAAGCCAGTTTCATTTTATGAGCACAGAAATGGCAACATCAGATGTTGATGCAAACATTACGACTCTAAATGCACCAAAGGATTATCCGGGGATTTAAGGAAACTTTCAGACAAAGTCATCTAACCAGTAAAATTGTTATGTGAGTACCACTGTGATATACATACCTCTCTCCCCACATAACGTTTTATCATCTGCTCCACCCAATTGAACTCATCCTATCAGCAGACATTGGGACAAAAAAAGGCTTAGCAAATAATTGTAAGATGACACAACTTCGTATTTGCAACACAAATGCAAACAATAGATGATTTACAGTTACCAGAACCAACAAGAATGAAACGGAATACTTTTTCAGTTCCAGAAATTACTCCAAGATTTTGTCATTTAACATAAAAGCTTCAGAAATAGTTGAGCATTTTACTCATTCCTGCAACCAGTCAATGTAGTGCAACTCATAGTTGGCTAATTAATGTTGAGCATCTGTGATTTTTTAGGAGATCCTTATAAAAATTTCAGTGAAAATCATGTAACTTTCAAGAAATCCTAAAAATTCACAAATGCTGATAAGCAGTAAGCCTATCTCCATTAAGAATCTTCTGAGTTCTTGTAGAAAATAGAATCTGTCCAAATGCTATTCAATGTTGGGGAAACGACCACAAGAGAAATGCATACCTTCAATAATTCATGAAGTTCTGGATCAAAGCTAGCATCTTGATCCTTGCTACGTTGTGATTCTTCAAACAGACGAAGCATCAACGCTGCATAGATCAATATACCAGATAAACAACATTGTGCTTTCATGCCTGCCTTATTTGTACTTTGAATGGAACAAGTGATTTTACAAAACATCATATATTTTATAGGCTACTCAGTTTGATAAGTTCTTTCAGGGATTTACCAAGCAAATCAAGATTCTGATGGAAAAATTCTAACATATATTGCAAAGGGCATCAGTAAAGCTTTTAACCTTCTACAAGCAAGGGCAATCACAATGTTCACAACTAGTTGCCCAAAGTTCAGATAAAAATAATAGCTCCATGACGGGAACTCACTGCACGGTAATGAAAGCAGGAATTATCAGCAACATGGAGGCCAGCCCACTCTCGTGACTTGTTAAACTCCTGCAGCACCTGGATGCATGAATTTAGATCCATTTGTTAAGAATTGAATGTATCCTACTGTATATAACATTTCAAACAGGACAGAGCAACATGAGATAAGTGTTTCGGAGATGATTGGCTGGAGTTGAAGAGAACTGGGCCCATGTTCAATGGAAGATCAGGAATAAGCAAAACACTTTATCACAATCCATAAGACACTAGACCACTGACCAGAACTTTGCCTGCTCTGCATAGTCAGTGAAATTAAAAGGCAGGGAATCGCGAGACAAATATCATACCACGAACCTTTCTCTCACCTGTTCCGCTGACGTGTAGGAAACTAACCAGCAACGGTGATTCCATGCACGATAGTTCATTTTTGATATCTGTAACAGCAACACGAGCCAATTTAGATCTACTCAAGAACCAAAGTACTTCAAGAACAGTGGAAACATTCCTGGTATCAATAGAAGCAACCTTGCGACATAACTTTCAAATAGTGATCAACCAATAGGCTATAAATATTCATTAATTCACAGGATAATCCAAAATAAGACCTCAGCCAGTTTTTTCACTAACTCAGATTCTCTTTCCATAATCTCTTGCAGATTTGAACAATTTCCAGCAATCATCTTGATCACCCACCTCCTATCAGTAATTAGCAGTAATAAGAATCACGAATGACCAACCATTGAAAGGGTAAAACACAAATTCATTTCAAACTAACTCACAGAAAAGACAGACACCAATCTACAAGAAGAGATCAAAAAAGGTTATATCAATCTCAATTTGAGAAATATGTGTGTCATTATTTCTTCATTTTTTCCTGTGTAGATAATATGTGCCTCACTAGCTTATATTCAGGTCCAATTAGCATCGAGCAAGTTGAACCCTAATCTCTCTCTCTTTCTCATTAAATTCATATTTTGAAACTAAATTTACATACAACTGGAACATGTAATTCTAAACAGGCCCGCTAAAATTATAAGCCCAAAAAAGGGATTCAAAGAGCAGATATGCCAATTTGTCAATGGGCCATTGCCATGCTTCATTTTAACATCCATAGAGCATCAGCTTATTGTACACAGAGTGTCAAACCATATGAGAAGAACCAATCTTGGGCAACCGGAGAGAGAATTGAAGGTTTTCATCCATGTAACAGAATGGACACAAATCAATAATTAAAAAGAACTACATAAGAAAAGAGAGGTATCTAACCTTTGGCTCCATGCTTGTTCACTTTTAGGTGAATGCGAGAGAATCACAGATGAAAAAATAAGCTCATTCATGAACATGGAAAAAGATTGCTTCTTTGACAGAACTAGCTTCCTGAAAAAGAAAAACTTTATATGGTCAAAGCTAAAAGTTTCTACTGATCTTTTACCGATCAAAACAAGACCAAAAGTTTCTATTGAAGATCATATTGTGCTGTCTAACTGGTTTTAAAATTGCCGACATGAATAAGGAAACAATTTCTAACATACAGCAGAAAAAAGAGGGGCGACCAATACTTAAATGTATAAGCACATTACACCTCCAAAGTCTAACTACAAGAGCCAAAAGTTATTTCTACTGGGACAGATGGAAAATAGGCACATACCCCTTATATCTGATGAGACTCGCAGTGGAGTGAATGACAAGGAGGTTTGGAGACAGACTCTGGAGTCTAAAGGGTTCAAATTGAGTAGTACCAAGACAGAATATTTGGGGTGCAAGTTCAGCAACGGAAGAGACCTTGAGACAGGCGTGAGGTGAGGCTTGATACTCTGCTCATTCCAAAGAAAGAAAGCTTCAAGTACCTAGGGTCTATTATTCAAGGGAATTGAGTGATTGATGACGATGTCACACATCGTATTGGGGCAGGGTGGATGAAATGGAGCTCGCATCTTGAATCTTGTGCGACAAAAATGTGCCACCAAAACTTAAGGGCAAGTTCTATAGGTCGGTGGTTGGACCGACTATGTTGTATGAGGCGAAGTGTTGGCCAGTTAAGACTTAAAACATACAAAAAATGAGAATTGCGGAGATGAGGATGCTGAGATGGATGTGTGGACAAGGAGAGATAGGATTAGAAATGAGAATATCCGGGATAAAGTGGGAGTGGCCTCTGTGGAGGATAAGATGCGGGAAGCGAGGTTGAGATGGTTCGGGCATGTGCAGAGGAGAGACACGGATGCCCCAATGCGGAGGTGTGAGAGGTGAGCTATGGACAGGTTCAGGAGGGGTAGAGGTAGGCCAAAGAAGTATTGGGGAGAGGTGATTAGACGGGATATGACGCAGGTGCAACTTACTGAGGACATGACCGTAGATAGGGGGTTGTGGAGGACACGAATTAGGGTAGAAGGGTAGTAAGTAGAGCATAATCCTACGTACGATTACAAGTGTAGTGTTATTACTGTAGGCTCGATTATTCTATCACACTTATAGGCGCATTAGTGCTTTATAGTCCCCGGTAGTTTGATTCATGCTACTATGTGTTATTTAGTGTAATTTGTTTATCTTATTTAGTTGTGTTAACTAATGCTTCCTGTTTTTAGAATGCAATACCATGGCGTATTCGATTTTATTATTTGTATGTTCATAATGCTTTAATTTCTCGTCTGAGTATCACTGGCGGATCCATTAGCAACATGGTGGTGCAGTTGCACCACCAGATTTTTAAAAAAAATTTGCCTTCTAGGCATAAAAAAAAAAAAAATCTTCTAGGCATAAAAAATTTGCACCACCAAATTTTGTCTCCTGGATCCGCCACTGCTGAGTATGACTGTTTATCTTGCTTTGCTTTGCCTGTGATTATGCCTTGTCTTGAGCCGAGGGTCTCCTGGAAACAGTCGCTCTACCTTTCAAGGTGGAGGTAAGGTATGTGTACACTCTACCCTCCCCGGACCCCACGTTGTAGGATTTCAGTGGGTATGTTGTTGTTGTTGTATGCTGCTGTCATTCTTTTTTCTCTGCTTTCTTCGGTTCTAGTTATGCTACAATTGAAATGCCGGCGTTGCAGTAAACTGGTGCTCTTTATTTATCTACATTGAGTTTTTCTAACTCTTATGAACTTAAATTCATTACAGAATATACCGGCAGTAAATCATCAAGAGTGTTCACGCTACGGTTTTTGTAAAGAATTCTACAAGGTGTTTAGTCCATCAAAAGAAACAGATCAGATATCATGTGTTTCAACTCACAAAGGAAAGATACTCTGACACCTCAGTACTATGAGTTATCTCAAAACCAATAAATTTCGTTATTTCCATTATCGTGAAAATCTTGTTTATATTTTATTTTTTATTTTTTTTATAACTGGAATTCTTGTATTGTCATTTAGAAAAGAAAGCATTACATTCTGCTCCAGAGCTAAATTGTCATCAGATATCCATATAAATTGTATATCTGGTCAAAAAGCTATTAACATATGTCACTATCTATAAGAAATCCACATATAATATATATATATATATATATATATATATATATATATATATATATATATATATATCTGGTCAAAAAGCTATTAACATATGTCACTATTTATAAGAACCAACAAAACAAAAAAAAATCTGTTATCAAAAGAAACCTGGAATTCCACGCTGTTCCAAAATCAGAACTTAGAAGCAATAGTGCCCTGCTGTGCTTCATCAATTCACTTTTGAGACTAAAATACGAAGATGAGGAAGTTGACCCTCTCTTCCAGATCCTCGCTTCTATGAGCCAAATCACTCTCCTCGGGAGTTCTCTCCAGGGGCAGATATGATTTCATTTCTTAAATAAAAAATACCAAGGTTGATGCGGAATAAGCATTTTGGACGAAATTCCCTGGTTTCCATGAAAAGGTGTCGAAGGAATGAATAGGCACATTTCGAGCTGTCTACCGCCTTTATAGTCAAGGGGTTAGTATCAACACCTTATGGGCATGTAGCCGTAGGCGGGAACTCTTCTTTTTATCTTATTCTTTGGCTGAAGCATTTTTATCATCTCTATGGTACACTTTATAATTTTTATATGCTTCCACAAATGCATTTTTGGCCGCAACATAAAGTGGAAAGAGAACCTTGGTTGAGATGCCCAGCTTGTGATCCCTACTCCATAAAAGTGTATCAAAAGTTGATTTTCGAACAGAACCAACAGATGTTGAAGGAGTGCCATCTTCATTCAATGCAGCAAACTGGGATGGGTGAATGAACCCTATTTCATCACTGCCCACAGGAGATGCATGTCAGATTGCTAATGACAGCATCACTCTTGAACTCAACATCTCAATAAAAGTAAGAACAAATTATAAGAAATAACACAGATGTAATATGGATAGGTAAAAAATGTTAGGGAGAAGAATACGAGAATAAAAGTTTATCACCTTAGCTGAAAGGAATAATTACACTGATATTTTTAGGGAACATCCTTAAATAGAGATATCTTAAGATTCAAAATAAATGGAGTTCTTTGTTAAGTTGGTAAACAATAGAGCTTTCTTTGATAAGAGGGGGAATTCCTTACCCTAATAATATGTTTAAACAATGACATCCAACTCAAATGTACAAGTTGAAGCTTTAAGTTTAAGCGCTTCAAGAATTAAACAGAATGTTACATAATGTTTCAAGAAGAAATGATAGTACAATAAAAGTACTCTAATGTCTAGAGATGTTTGTATAACCTAGAGAATCACAACTCCAAACAACAAATGGGCGATTTATCATGCTCATATCAGTCATGATGCCTCCAACAACGGAAAGTAGTTAGTAAATTCATTAGTTTCAATAATATCTAAAGATAACATCTCATAGTTGTTTTTCCGGCAAACAGATTTCTTATCATAAGTATGTGCGACATAGGAGAACCATAACAAGATAGAGTATTTCCTGATCAAAGCCATGTTGGTAAAAAATATGAGTAGCTAAACTCATCCTAGGGCAATGTTGTTCTTAAGTTACTAAGAAAACTTTGTTACTCTGTTTATGTTCCTATCGTTACTTTGTTGATATCCTGGTCTTAAGATCTCCTCTTAGTCTACAGTAATAGGCAGGTGCGTCCTGGACCGTTAGATTAACACGATAGGTCGGAAGGACCAGTGCCGTGCCGGACCCGGTGGATGCAGTCGATGTACTTTAGGATAAGAAGCTAGATAGCAAGCATAGGATACCCGCTATAGTAATTATAGGAATAGAAACCATTAACAGTATCTTAGTAGCAGATAGAACAATAGCTCCAAAGGATAGTAGCCTCTACGCATAACTAGAACTCTTCTTTGATAAACAATTTATGATGAAGACTCATCCTTCCTTTTATCATATTAGAAAAGAAAATCTTTTAAGGATAGAATGTATAATAGATAAAAATAAATTATTAATTTCTAAAAGAAAAATTCTTAAAGAATTAGAATACTATAAGACGTCAAAACCAACAGAAGGTTTAGACGAATATACCCAGGTTATAATTAGGCAAGTAATCATTAATAAAATGGTTGACCTTTATAAAGAAGTTATTCAAATTGACGAAAGTCTTCGTTACCTCGGGACTGTAGAGTCCATCTCAGAATATTTACTAAATCTCCACTCAGCCCATTATTAGAATGAATGACGCAAGTATAATTAATAGTGAAAATCTAGCAACCTCAAAAATTGCTAAGGTTGAAAAGGATTTACAGAACTGGAACATTCCAAAAGAATCTTTCAGATCAGTTTATGAAACAGGCAAGTTTGATTTTATAAGAAATTATAATATTAAGACTTGTGAATCCACTATAGCGATTAATAATTCAAAAGAAATTATTAAGCTGCTATCAGTCCATGACATAAACAGATATAAAAAAGATTTTAATTTCCTACACATAGGATTAGTTCAAGTCGCTGTCAAACCTTTATATCGATTAGGGTTAGACACTCCCATCTGTCTCTTACTAAGAGATGCCAGGCTACTAAACTTTGACGATTCCTTACTCGGAGTCTTGCAAAGCAATTTAGCCAGAGGTCCTGTGTACTTTAACTGTTATCCAAATTTCTCTATAGATATTAATGATCAAAACGTTATGGACACCCTAACGTTAAACATTAAAACAAAAAATATGAATAGCAAAGTAATCACGAGGGAAATAGCTGTGATATATAGAGTATATTACAGACTAATGAAAACTACTTTAGCCCCAAAAGCTAAGTTAATCAGTAGTAAGGGTGCTACCATGCTTATGGAAGCAAACCAGGAACATAGCAATATCTTTGTTCCCAGAATGTTAAAATGGAATGAAATTTTAACAAAAGACGAATGGCACTTTGATGCCATCACCCAACCAAAGATAGAACCAGAGAGTTCTAACATTGAACAAATAATCCAACACCTGGATGGATCTATTGACTTAAAAATTTTAAAATCAAATTCTAAGTCCTCAGCAAGATACTCCTTCGCAGCATCTTCTTCCAAACCCCGGGAGGAGGAATGTTCTGACGATAATTCTACAGAATCTATACTTGAACAAAAAGTTCGAGGAGTAGACTATGCATCAGCCATACCCAAAGTCCATTATCATCCAATTGATAAAACCAATAGCCCCACCGTGTTTAAATGCATGTGAGGCGCTTGCACGATTAAACAAAAAACAGATTTTAAAATTGATTTCAAAACTCTTGATAAAATATGGGTAAGCCCTGAAAACGCCCTTAAAAGAAAATGGTATGTAAGTACTTTCCTATTAGAAAGAAGAAAGTTATTTAGAGAACAATGGATTAAAGATATGAAAAGAGTTAATTGTAACATCGAGTTCTTCAAGTGGTTTCAAATCACGGACGATTAGATAATAACAGAATCCTCAAGATCTTATGGTTAAAAATGGTATACGTAGTAAGAAGACCATCAATCAAACTCCACCTTTAGAACAGATTAGGATCTCGGTAGACGGAGAAATCCTATTAGCAACCCCTTTTAAAAGAGATCTAAAAGAAGATCCCCACTCCAGACTACCCTTAAGGGAAGACATTAATAAGATCCTCCAACAAAACAACTACACCAATCAGTTGTTACATGTTGTCTCTAACCAAATTACCCAGGCTAGTAATACTTCAACATTTAGGAGTAAACCAGTCCGGTCAGAGGAAAGTACACTCTCCCCAATTTTCGGTAAATACCCACCCAAAATTTGGAAAAGAAATCGATAATAGCCTACTAGATAGGATAAGTGAGAAGTTTAAAGAATTAAAAGTAACTGAGGAGTCCACCTCCAAAGACACCACGGATAAATCAATAAAGGTACTCACCGAAGGGTCCAGTTCAAAAGATAAACAAGATATTAACATAATATCAAAATTTGCGGGTCTTGGAACAAAAAAAACTTTTACAAAAGACCTACGTTTCCTGATATGCAATATGAAGAACACTCCACCTATAGGGAGAAGAGATTAATGAATGGAACATAGACGGAATGTCTGAAGGCCAGATAATCAAAATACTTCACGAAATGGGAGTATGTATTACTGGTTATAAAATAAAAGAGCATACCGATGATGTCCAACTAGCGACAATTCTAGTTTCAGGCTTTACCGGAATGTTAAAAAACTGGTGGGATAACTACCTAACGGAAAGTATTAGAAGTGGAATCATGAATGCCACTACCACAGTTCAAATTAGGAACATTGATAATACTTTTAGTAAAGAAGTTCGCAAAGATGCCACAGCGACCTTACTTTATTGTATTGGTAAACATTTCATAGGAGAGCCAAAACTCTTCCGGGATAAAAGCTTAGAAATCCTTAATAACTTAACTTGCCCAAAGTTACACGATTTTAAATGGTATAAAGATATATTCCTTAACAAGGTTATGCTCAGGAATGACTGTAACCATGATTATTAGAAGGAAAGATTCATTAGTGGGTTACCCAAACTTTTTGCCAAAAAGGTAAGAACAACCATAAGAAACAAATTCAATGGCGAAACTCCTTATAGTCTAATGACATACGGAAACCTTGTTAGCTTTATTAATCTAACAGGATTAGAATTATGTAACACGATAAAACTTAATAATCAAATACAGAAATCCTCAAAAGGAGAATTAGGAAGCTTTTGTGAAGACTTTGGATATATTAAAATATCTGCCCCCTCAAAGAGTATTAAGAAGATGAAAAAGAGACATAATATATATCGCCCTAAGCCTTATAAAAGAAATTACACTCCTAAAAAGAATTATCGTAAGAAAAATACCAATAAAACCCCTAGGAAGAAGGGAAAATGTTGGAACTGCGGAAAAGCGGGCCACATGGCCAACGCTTGTAAAGAACCCAACAAAAAGAAGGATAAAATTAATCTACTAGCGATTGATTCAGACATTAAAGAAAAACTTTATACAATATTAGATGAAGAACAATCTAATGATAGCTCTGAAGAATCCTCAGATAACTATTACAGTGATGAAGGTTCCCTAGATATAGATTACAGCTCGGATAGCTCCACCTCCACCATCATGAGTGACCGGAAAAATGCACTGTACCAAACAGACCATCAATGTTATCTCAGATAGAAGCCAAGAATTCTTCTTTGATATGATTGACCATATCGATGACAATGATATTAAAAGAAAGTATTTAACAGAACTTAAAAAACTTGTCATTAGCCAGAAAAAGGAAAAGAAAATTATTGAACCTTTAGACATGAAAAGAGTTTTTAATAAATTCAAAGAATCTAAAACAGATACCACCTTGCAAGATTTACAAGGAGAAGTATCACTTTTAAAAGAAGAAATAATCAGTGTTAAAGAAAGGCTCAATTCTTTAGAAACAGAGGCATTCACCAATAGCTTACTAAAAGAATTAGACCCTATGAAGGATATCCTTGCTCCCTCTACGTCAAAAGGAATAACCACTGTTAATTCTGACGAAGAAGAAGAGGATAATACCTCACAATCAGGATTAAAATTAATATCTAGGGTCAAGGCTCTAAGCAATTATGTCCCTATTAAATTAGTCATAAATAAGAATTTTATTCTTGATAAAATAGCCCTGCTAGACTCAGGAGCTGACCAAAACTGCATTTGCGAAGGTTTAATCCCTACTAAGTACTTAGACAAAAGTACACACAAGCTTTATTCAGCCACAGGCGATAGAATAAAAATTGACTATAAGCTTTCCAAGGCTCATGTCGGTAATAATGGAGTTTGTTTTGTTAACGACTTTATTATTACAAGAAATATAACTGAAGAAGTTATATTGGGAATCCCATTCCTAACCCAGATAAAGCCATATACCGCCAAACTAGACAGTATTTACACTACGTCTATGGGGAAAGATTTGGTGGAACCCATATCTAAACCCTTTGTCGGTTGACCATAGTAACCATGTTAAACAGAAGACGGTGTTTAAAATACAACTGTTAACCAACCAAATTAATTTTTTAAAAGAAGATATTAAAATTAAAAGAATAGAATCTACTTTAAAAACCCCGGAGGTAATTAACAAGATAATTTTTTGCAAGATTCTATAGAAAAGGAAATTTGTTCAGAATTACCAAACGCTTTTTGGGAAAGAAAAAAGCACATGGTAAGCCTACCCTACACAAATGACTTTAGTGAAAAGGACATACCCACTAAATTCAGACCAATCCAGATGAGCCACGAGTTCATGGAACATTGTAAGAAAGAGGTTAATGATCTGATTCAAAAGAAGTTCATCAGACCATCCAAATCCCAATAGAGTTGTTCAGCCTTTTATGTAAACAAAAATGCTGAAAAGGAAAGAGGAGCCCCAAGGCTTGTAATAAATTATAAACCTCTCAACCAAGTATTAAGATGGATTAAGTACTCAATCCCTAATAAATGAGATCTATTAAAAAGAACTTATAACGCTAATATCTACAGCAAATTCGACATGAAGTCAGGATTCTGGTAAATCCAAGTAAAGAAAGAAGATAAGTATAAAACAATTTTTAATGTTCTCTTTGGTCAATACGAATGGAACGTTATGCCATTTGGGCTCAAGAATGCCCCGTCAGAATTCCAGAACATCAGGAATAATATTTTCAACCCTTATAGCCAATTTACGATTGTCTATATCGATGATGTTTAGGTATTTTCTGATAATATAGAACAGCATTATAAACATTTAAACATTTTTGTTAAAACCATAAAACATAACGGTTTAGCAGTGAGTGCTAAAAAGATAAAACTCTTCCTGACAGCTATCAGGTTCTTGGGTCATGACCTCTATCAAGGTACTTATAAACCAATTTGCAGAGCCATAGAGTTCTCTACTAAATTCCCTGATGAAATCACAGATAAAACACAGCTACAAAGATTCTTAGGAAGTCTTAATTATGTAGCAGATTTTATCCCCAAGGTTAGACAGATATGTGAACCTCTGTATAAAAGGCTTAAGAAGAATCCAGTCCACTGGTTAGAACAACAGACTAGAGTCGTTAAGCAGGTAAAAGAAATAGTCCAGAAACTTTCCGGATGCCTTTATGATAGTCGAAACTGATGCCTCCGATACTGGCTACGGTGGTATTCTTAAACAGTACATACGAGCTTAGTAAGATTCACCTGAGTTTGGAATCGCTCAAAGAACTATAGATGATCAAAAAGAAATTATATCTATAGTGCTATGTATCACCAAGTTTATTTGATTAATAAAGAATTTTTGTTAAGAGTCGACTGCAAAGCGGCCAAAGACATTTTACAAAAGGATGTTAAAAATCTAGTTTCAAAACAGATTTTTGCCAGATGGCAAGCCCTATTATCAAGCTTTGATTTTAAAATTGATTTTATAAAAGGTGAGGAGAACTCTCTACCAGACTTTCTAACGAGAGAATTTTTACAGGGTAACAATGAGACCAGGCTTACGTTCGATGAGACCCCCATTCCTAAATAAGCCAGAAGAAAAACTAAAACAACCTTTTAAACCAGAAAGCTCAAACAAAGTTTTACATAAACCTAGTGGACAAAACATGTTCACAGTACTTGAAAACCTCCCAGTAGTGCCGGTTCTTCCAAAAGGACCAACACAGAAGAAACAGGCGCAACCCTTCAAGGCCACGCCATCAGAAACTCAGAGCAGGGATAATTACAAAATGGTTCCTCCAGAATCATATTCAGAAGCGGTTAAACCAGCAACCCCTATGAAAAAGGAACCTCCTGCCCCTATTCCAAAATGGGAGTTTATTGCATCACAGGTTTTGCCTATAATGGCATTAGATAAATAGTATGAAAATTTCAGGGTACAAGATATCCTGAAACCTTGTTATACAAACCACCAGTACGTGGATAACCAAGATCTCATGAAAACAAGACGGTACTATGAATTCGTCTTAGTGGACACAAATTCCATTGAAATAGAACATAAGCACTTCGATGAAACAGGTGGAATTGAATATTCCAAATTTACAATTAAAAAGATTTTAAGCCCATTTAATTGGTATGTAGATCATCTGCAGACACCAATACCATTATCCAGAGCCCATAAACCCCAGACATATATAACTGGTATGATTATAAAGATGTTTGGTTTAATTTCTTATATGTTCGTCCAAATACTCACACATGATTTGTGAAGTATGCCGAGAGCATGAAGGAAAAAGTCATTCCCAGCTAGTTCTATGAATGGTGAAACATGTTCGGAGAAAATTTACAAGTGGTAGCCCCGAGCTTCCAAAATCAGTATACATGTTTTCTTGAAGAACAACAAATCTCCACTTTACCAGAACACATTAAATTGTGTAAATTCTTTTTTAGTAAACGAATTTCATACATTATAAATTGGGCATTCGATATCCAAGAAACAAACAGGATCAAATACTTAAGCAAGACCATCAAGATTAAAGGATGGAGTCCCAAGTAAGAAGTAAAATTGAAAAAGAAAGGTTCATCTTCCTCGAAGAAACCTCGACTTCAAACCAGAAGAAAGCTCCTTGAAGCTTTGGCCAAATTAGAAGACGAAGACGTGGCATCCAACCATAGTGAAACAGATAATGGCGACATGATAATCCCACGCGGAATCGCACAAGCCTACGCAGAAGCTTATCTTCTAGGATGAAGCAGAAAGTGATGTTTGCCCTTTCAGAAAAGCAAAGGCGGAAAGACAAAAAGCTGACATAAAGCAGAAAAGGACAGTTGCCCTTTCAGAAAAGCAGAAGGCAAGGACAAGCGACTCTTCGAAAAAGGAAGAGACCATGTAATCTTAGTCTTCCATTTGTTTTAATCTTATCCGTTCACCTGTTAGGACGATTAAATTATCGAGGCCTATTTAAGGTTCTCGAGTTGTAAACTTATAAGGCATTCGAAAATTCCCTCTCTCTCTGTCTTTTCCCCTGTCTGATCTTATGTACCTTACTATGCTTTCCTTTTGAAATAAAACTGTAAGTTTTTATTACTTCCCAGCTATTACTTTAATTATTGTATCTTAAATTGATAACTCAATTCCGCTTTATGGTATCAAAGCCATATTGGTAAAAAATATGAGTAGCTAAACTCATCCTACTATCCTAGGGCAATGTTGTTCTTAAGTTACTAAGAAAACTATCCTATTGTTCTATCTGCTACTAAGATACTGTTAATGGTTTCTATTCCTATAATTACTATAGCGGGTATCCTATGCTTGCTATCTAGCTTCTTATCCTAAAGTACATCGGCTGCATCCACCGGGTCCGGCACGGCACTGGTCCTTCCGACCTATCGTGCTAATCCAACGGTCCAGGACGCACCTGCCTATTACTGTAGACTAAGAGGAGATCTTAAGACCAGGATATCAACAAAGTAACGATTTTCTTAGTAACTTAAGAACAACATTGCCCTAGGATAGTAGGATGAGTTTAGCTACTCATATTTTTTACCAACATGGCTTTGATACCATAAAGCGGAATTGAGTTATCAATTTAAGATACAATAATTAAAGTAATAGCTGGGAAGTAATAAAAACTTACAGTTTTATTTCAAAAGGAAAGCATAGTAAGGTACATAAGATCAGACAGGGGAAAAGACAGAGAGAGAGGGAATTTTCGAATGCCTTATAAGTTTACAACTCGAGAACCTTAAATAGGCCTCGATAATTTAATCGTCCTAACAGGTGAACGGATAAGATTAAAACAAATGGAAGACTAAGATTACATGGTCTCTTCCTTTTTCGAAGAGTCGCTTGTCCTTGCCTTCTGCTTTTCTGAAAGGGCAACTGTCCTTTTCTGCTTTATGTCAGCTTTATGTCTTTCCACCTTTGCTTTTCTGAAAGGGCAAACATCACTTTCTGCTTTATCCTAGAAGATAAGCTTCTGCGTAGGCTTGTGCGATTCCGCGTGGGATTATCATGTCGCCATTATCTGTTTCACTGTGGTTGGATGCCACGTCTTCGTCTTCTAATTTGGCCAAAGCTTCAAGGAGCTTTCTTCTGGTTTCTGCTTTTGAAGTCGAGGTTTCTTCTGAGGAAGATGAACCTTTCTTTTTCAATTTTACTTCTCTTACTTTGGGACTCCATCCTTTAATCTTGATGGTCTTGCTTAAGTATTTGATCCTGTTTGTTTCTTGGATATCGAATGCCCAATTTATAATGTATGAAATTCGTTTACTAAAAAAGAATTTACACAATTTAATGTGTTCTGGTAAAGTGGAGATTTGTTGTTCTTCAAGAAAACATGTATACTGATTTTGGAAGCTCGGGGCTACCACTTGTAAATTTCCTCCGAACATGTTCCACCATTCATAGAACTAGCTGGGAATGACTTTTTCCTTCATGCTCTCGACATACTTCACAAATCATGTGTGAGTATTTGGATGAACATATAAGAAATTAAACCAAGCATCTTTATAATCATACCAGTTATATGTCTGGGGTTTATGGGTTCTGGATAATGGTATTGGTGTCTGCAGATGATCTACATACCAATTAAATGGGCTTAAAATCTTTTTAATTGTGAATTTGCAATATTCAATTCCACCTGTTTTATCGAAGTGCTTATGTTCTATTTCAATGGAGTCTGTGTCCACTAAGATGAATTCATAGTACCTTCTTGTTTTCAAGGGATCTTGGTTATCCACGTACTGGTGGTCTGTATAACAAGGTTTCAGGAGATCTTGTACCCTGAAATTCTCATACTGTTTATCTAATGCCATTATAGGCAACACTTGTGATGCAATAAACTCTCATTTTGGAATAGGGGCAGGAGGTTCCTTTTTCATAGGGGTTGCTGGTTTAACCGCTTCTGAATATGATTCTGGTGGAACCATTTTGTAATTATCCCCGCCTGAAGTTTCGATGGCGGCGCCTCGGGCGGTTGCGCGATGTTTCTTCCGTTGGTCCTTTTGGAAGAATCCGACTACCGAGGTTTCAAGAATCGCGGAACATGTTTTGTCCACTAGGTTTATGTAAAACTTTGTTGAGCTTTACGTTTAAAAGGTCGCTTTAGTTTTTCTTTGGCTTATTTAGAACGGGTCTCATCGAACGAAGCCCTGAAAGCCTGGTCTCATGTTACCTGTAAAATTCTCGTTAGAAAGTCTGGTAGAGAGTTCTCCTCACCTTTTATAAAATCAATTTTAAAATCAAAGCTTGATAATAGGGCTTGCCATCTAGCAAAAATCTGTTTTGAAACTAGATTTTTAACATCCTTTTGTAAAATGTCTTTGGTCGCTTTGCAGTCGACTCTTAACAAAAATTCTTTATTAATCAAATCATCTTGAAGCTTGGTGATACATAGCACTATAGATAGAATTTCTTTTTTGACTGTACTATAGTTCTTTTGAGCTTGATTCCAAACTCCAGAGGTGAATCTTACTAACTGTTCAGAAAGTAATTTCTGTTTAAGACCCGCGAATTTTGATTTTTGTTAATATCTTGTTTATCTTTTGAACTGGACCCTTCGGTGAGTACCTTTATTGATTTATCCGTGGTGTCTTTGGAGGTGGACTCCTCAGTTAATTTTAATTCTTTAAACTTCTCACTTATCCTATCTAGTAGGCTATTATCGATTTCTTTTCCAAATTTTGGGTGGGTATTTACCGAAAATTGGGGAGAGTGTACTTTCCTCCGAATGACCGTTTACTCCTAAATGTTGAAGTATTACTAGCCTGGGTAATTTGGTTAGAGACAACATGTAACAACTGATTGGTGTAGTTGTTTTGTTGGAGGATCTTATTAATGTCTTCCCTTAAGGGTAGTCTGGAGTGGGGATCTTCTTTTAGATCTCTTTTAAAAGGGGTTGTTAATAGGATTTCTCCGTCTACCGGGATCCTAATCTGTTCTAAAGGTGGAGTTTCAGATTCAATGGTCTTACTACCTGTATACCATTTTTTAACAATAGTACTGAGGGATTCTCTGTTATTATCTAATTGGTCTGTGATTTGAAACCACTTAAAGAACTCGATGTTACAATTAACTCTTTTCATATCTTTAATCCATTGTTCTCTAAATAACTTTCTTCTTTCTAATAGGAAAGTACTTGCATACCATTTTCTTTTAAGGGCGTTTTCAGTGCTTACCCATATTTTATCTTTTTCCTTATCAAGGAGTGTTATCTTCAAAGAATTCAACATTCTAGGACACCAAGATACGATAAGCACTACTGTTATTTGCAGATCCAGTGGATATGCAATCTACAGTATTAGGTCCAACTTGACCCGCTTTGGATTTGGTATTTCAACACTTGTCACACTATCCCATATCACAATATTTGTAGATGATATCCTTTCCATGTTTCACATGGAGGGTTATCCTTCTCCTTATGCGGAGTTCTCGTTAAGAATCACATTAGTGGTAAGGATTGTCTTGCCCCACATATCTTGGTCGTACGACTTTGCGCTTGGCTAACACCGTTAGACTGAGGTGAGTAAGCAGCAGTCGTTTGAGGAACGATGCTTCACATTCTCCCCCTCTATCACTACGAATTCCTCAATTCGTAGGCTCTTCAACTTCTGCTTTGGAGCGCTCATCCGCTTCAACAGCTTCATCTTTGCTTTTCAACAAACAAAGAATGTAATACGTTGTACTATCGTCAATGAGGGTCACAAAGTATTCGTCTCCCCCCTCTATTTTGTACAAGCTTTAAATCACCCATGTAAGTGTGACTAATTTCTACAGGAGCGGTGTTTCTTTCGTTGTTTCTTTGACAGAATGGAAAGGTGATTTTGCATATTCGCCTACCTCACATTCATTTTGAGGGTTTATGTCGACAGAAGGCAACAATCTCAACTTCGTTAGCTTTTGAATGACATTCTATTTAACGTGTCTTAATCTATGAAGGCATAGATGCACGGATTACAGATATATCACTCATTTGGCTACAGACATAATGTATCATTCTTAGTTATTACAGACTTGTTGGACTAATCTCAAACCAGCTTGACCAACAGTGTCCCTGAAACCAAGTTTGGGACATGTATCACCTCTTTTTGGAGTGATCTCATTCCCTTAAGTTCTTTTGAGGACAACCTCTCCAACCCCTTCTATTTTAGAGGTGGCGTTGTTTCACATGAACAACCTCTTGCTCGTGGTTAGGGCGTAACTGGATCATATGTGATCTAGATACTCTGGCCCACTCCAGTTGTCTTGGCATACTGAGTGTCCAATTTCTTTTCTGTCTTTCTTTAAGCCTTCAAATCATTTAAGATCTGGAAACTCTAGCTCACTCCAGTCGCCCGTAGGCTTTGTATGACTGAGTGTCCAATATCATCCCATCAAATGAAGGATCTTCTGTCGGAAACGATGACATGTTTGTCTCAAGTCCTCTAGTACTTGTCTTTAGTCCTCTTCCCTTGTGATGGGTGCCCAGGAAAATTCTTGGCGCCTACTTAGGATTGTCCATAATTCCAATTTTTATTACAACCTAAGTCGATAACTTTTAAGTTGTTGTTCACAATAGTCCAATCATAAACGGGAAGGAAAGTGAGATTAAACTTCTGATTTTAAAGTGTAGGGAATATAAGTTTTAATGAAAACACTTCATATTCCTAACCTTGCTTTATTCACTTTTATTCAGAAATTATCTAAGCACATTATGGACAAGGAAGGATTATTAACTTAAGACCTTTGGATTCTGGCCCACGTCAGTCCATTCGTTGGACTGAGTGTCCATATCCTCCTTACCATTCTTTGGATCCTTTGTCTGGGCCCTCTGCTACAAGATAGAACAACATCTTCAGCATTCTCCTCTTGTCCCAGTTGATGTCTTTCGCCTCTCGTGGGTGCTTGTTTTCACCACTCTCGGGAGCAGTGACAACAACTTTTCCTTGACCCTTAGTCGTACTAGCTTGATTATCAGTAGTATTTTGAAGTTCATCATCAGAGACAGAGATCTCCCCTTTGACGGAAACAAATCTGTAACTATCGTCAAAGAGAGACCCACAACTAGGACCAGATCTGAAAGCACGGTTGTTGACAGAGACAGTGCTTGAACTGTTAACATAATTGTCAACAGAACTGGTTTCAACAAGAAAATCACAGCCAGATTTGGGACCATATCTGCTGGCAAACATCTTTCGAGCACTAGTACAAATAATGTCTTAAGATTGTTGGATAACAATGGATGTACGGAAATAGTATACAACTATTACAAGTGTTTCGAAAGGATAAACAAAAGGAATTACAATAGTTAAACAATCTTGTAGCCAACAAGATTTGTGGCTACAGTAAGCTTGTGAGTTCTTGATCCGTCTTGAATCTGCGTTCTTGAGTCTTTCTTGAATCTGTCCAATTTCAGCAAGCTCCTTGATCTTGACAACCTGAAACCAAGAGACTAAATCTGGTAGTGATACAAGGGCGCTGCTGAGTCGAGTGATATTCACTCTGTCCTTAAGACATTATTGCCCCGTATATATCTTTTTACGTTAATAGACAATTGTCTCCCAAGATAAAACATCAACTAACAAATGAACAAAGGAAACTCAAGTGTTTCTCAAGAAGAACCTTTGAGTGTATGAAAGAATGTTTAGAGAGGAAGAAGTTTAGAAAATCTGAGAATGAGTGTTGAACAATTGAGCCAAAGACCTCAATTTATAGTAGTGTAAAAGGGACATCTTCAAGAGCCCAAATAATGGTCATTTAAATGTCATGTAATGACCATTCAATTCACCAACTAATGCAGTCAAGTAATGGCTGATTTATGGAGGAAAAACTGACAACTTAATGCCTCACAACGTCTCCAAAATCAGCCCAACTGTTGGAATTCTGTCGCAGTTACTGCCAGGTTAGCGTCGCGGCTCTGCCACGCCGCGGCCCAGGTGGTGGTTGAGTCGCGGCTCCCCGATTCCGCAACCCTTTTCCGACCCGTTTCGATATTTACACTCCGTACACTTCTTCATTTAACAACGTAGAACACGCGTCATTTAACCGACCGTCCATCATTTCATGTCTCAAACGCTTATTCACGTACCAATATCTCTTTCACTAAGAAATTTACGATATTTGGCATTACGAGTGCACGTGTGTAGAAACGACGTTTCCGTCTTGCGAGGCCTCAATAGTTCGAGTCATAAATAATGATTTAAACTTGATTCCACATTAGAAAATTTCCAACAGAATGTAAGCAGACCTTACCCCTACCTTGTCAGGTTGAGAGGTTGTTTCTTGATCAAAACCAATATCTATTGAAAAAAAAATAGTTAGTCATTATTCAGTAATCTAAAATAACAAAGCCAAAATGTGCTATGTTTATCACAATAATCCAAAAATTAGGTCATTCCACTAGCTATATCATTCAGAAATCAGAAATAGAAGTTAAGAGACAGTTGTCCCTGGTTAAAAAATTAATTAGTCTGGATCAACCTTCTAACAAACAAAAAATAATGGAATATTATCACTTAAGTAGCCATTAAAATTGCGTGCATATACAGAGAGAGTGAGACTTACATGAGAGGATCGGACTCCAATATCTCCTCTAATTGATTCAAAAGCTCCAACGGATCAGGCTCGTCCATCTTGAATTGGCTGTTAACTACAAGAGCTTTTTATTACACAATTTTTTGCAGATTAGTAATGTTCATCCATTAATCTGAACTGATAAGTAGGAAGATAAATAGATAAAAAAAAAAACTTACAAGATTGTCTCAACGTCGGAAGCTGGTGGCAGTATGGTAGTCCGACGGGGAGGGGAGGGTTCCGGTGGAATTATATGATATGAACATCCTGATTCTGATTTAAGTAAAATCATTAAATTGAACCAAACTAATAAATTAAGTAAAATTTATTTAATAATAAACTGATTTAAATTTCATTTAGTTTAACTAGTACTACCTAGGCGTAGGGGTAGGTATAAAATCTAATGAATTACGAACCGGCGATTCAGTTCGTTTTTTATTCGGTTAAAAAACCGATTCACAGAAAAAACGAACCGAATTATGTGTTTAAATGATTCGGTTGGATTTTTTGATGAACCGAACCGAAAACTGGGGGAAAATTTGTAAATTCATGTTTTGAACTTTTAATTTATGATGTGAACTTTATGTTTTGGAATTTGGACTTTTATTTTGTGGGGATGTAACTTTAATTTGGAGTTTTTTACATGTTTTAAGAATATATATGATGCAGACTTTATGTTTTAATGTAAAACATTAACATAAAATGTAGGGAAGGAAGAAGAGAGAAAGTAGTTGTAAATTGGTGCAACTTTAAATTGTCATAACTCTGCGCTCGAATATCTGTTGCGCTCGGATGTCCGTTTTAACCGATTTTTTTTTATTTTGCGTATATCCACTGGACCGCTATGGCACGTTTGGTACGCCGTACTGGACTGTACTAATTTCATTGGACTGGACTGTACTGTATTAATATATAATGGACGGTATTAAAGTATTAATATATAATGAATTGTATTTTTTTATTTTTAGTACAGTCCAGGGGAGACCCACCTGTTAGATGGGTCTCAAAAATGGCAGTTGGACTGTACTACTTCTAAAAATAGTATAGTCCAGTGCGGCTGAAAACGCCCATCAAACGCTATATTATTTTTTTGTCCAGTACAGTCCAGCTTAATACATCGTACCAAACGTGCCTCTGTAGTCTATCCATTTCCTATGCTTTGGCATTTGCACAAGTGGGCTTTCAAGCAACTCTACAAATTTTGTTTGCTTTAAGTTTATCTGCAAAAAAGAATATCAAATTACTTTTATATAAAGGCAAAATTTAACCCTTTAAATTAACGAAATAGTGTAGAACATTTGCATAAATGACCTTCTTTTAGGTCACTTATTACTTTCTGTCGCCTGTTAATTTAGTGAGCATAATTTATGTGAAACAAGAAAGCATTTGCACAAATGGCCTTTGTTGCTCTTAATGTCGCTTGTTAGTCTCGTGGGCTAAATATGTATGTGCAAAAGAAAGCATTTGCACAAATGATCTTTCTTTAGTTTACTCTTTTAACTTTGTCATTTCTTAGTTTAGTCATTAGTGAGCTAAATTTATCTACAAAAAGGAATGAAAACTTTTTTCTACAGTCTACCTCATTGAGTGTGTTGACCACAAATCATAACAAAGACATTTGATTTTTCATTAAAGCTAATTGTAGCATATATTGAGGTCGGTAGGTTCTTGTATATTCTGCCCTTCCCAGACCCACATCGTGAGATTTCATATGTTGTTGTATGGCACACATTGTGACGTACAGCCAATTGAAAATAAAACTGAAAGTCAAAATAAACCACTTTCTTCCGTCGCCAAGAATTACCTCGGCGGGAAAATTCCTATCAATCGGATCGAGATAGTAAGGTGAGGAAATCCATCACCACCCCCAATTGAGATCAAAATTACATCAACGCCATCGGAAACAGCAGCATCAAATGCAGCAAGGATATCCGAATCAAAGCAACCAGAATTTTTCCAGCAAACTTTATAAACAGCTAATCGAGCTTTAGGAGCAACACCTTTAGCAATACCTGTTGGAAAAATAATTCAAAAATGGTTAGGATTTGATATTTTAATTCATGTAAGTTAGATTTTTCTGTTTTGGGTTAAAGTAAATTTCGTGTTATTATAAATAGGGATGATGCTAAACTATTTTGCTTCAATACCTGAGGCATAACCAGACATGCTAGCACGAAACGCATGTCTACCAGCAGCTGTAGAAGCTGTGTGGGTCCCATGTCCATCAGCGTCTCTAGGCGATTTAAACTCAACGGTATTATTAATTCCACCACCAATTGGACCAAATCCTGGTGCTGCTTCATGTCCTTTAGAAAAAAAAAAACGAGCACCAATTATTTTCCTATTACAATTATGGGCAGTGAACTTATCTCCAGTTTCGCAAACTCCTTTCCAACGGGTCGGAACAGTGTCAAGATTCATATCCGAAAAGCTCCGACGTTCCGGCCAAATTCCGGTACCTAAAACACCGTTACATCGGAACCGTAATCTGATTCCGACCATAAACCTTTTTGGTTTCTTAAACCAAGAAATTGAGGTGACCGAGTGGTGTGAAGTTGCCTTAAGCGATCCTCGAAAGTAGCGAGAATTGAAGGATGTTTAAGTACTGAAGCAGCTTGAGAAGGAGTTAATGAAGCTGAAAATCCATGAAAAACGGTGTCGTATACGTGGAGTATGTTTACCGGTTCAGTGAACTCGGAGGTGTACCAATGGTAATGAGTGGGGAAAACCACCGGTTTAGAGAAACTATCGACTCGGAATATGTATGTTTTAGCTGCCGGTTCAGCTGAAACGGGCGAGAAAAAAGGTATTGCAGTGAAGGTGAAACAGAGGAAGAGTGCTAAAAGCGAAACCATGAGAGGAATTTGGAGCAAGGGTTTGAGGAAGAAGAGTAAAGTGTGAGAGTGATTAGTTTACTGACAAGGGATTATTGCCCTTTTAGTTCCGTTATTCATATTTTTAATTTGAATAAAATATTAAAGTTAGGGACTTTTTTAATTCTTAGTAATTATTTTTTTAAATTTAAATGTTTAGGAATTTTAGATATGATTTTGTCAGTGAGAAAGTTGGACTTGTTGACGGGAGCGGAGCTAGGTAGACTCCTTCGGCTAAAAATTACACTATATATAAAGAATAAAATTATTTTATTTATGTATATATAATAGATGTTGAATTCTATTAATTAATTCATGTATTTAATTTTTATATTTTTTAACCTCTTACATTGAAAATTTTGACTATATCACTACTTGTTGACGAGATTAGCTTAATAGTGGAATAAGGAAATCAAATGTTACCTAACTCCAACTAGTTTATTACTTTATTTTGATTTCATATTTCAGATAAAGAAGAAATGTTATTGCTAATTAACGGTGAACATAAAATAATGTAATCATATTAAATTGTTCAAATATTCGATTCGAATATATTAACAATTAAAGAATCAACAGTAAACATTTCTAAACTCGACATGTTTGGATTGAACATCTAGACTTACAAGTAATAAATTAAATCTATTAGACATCGTTCAAATTTTATAATTATTTTTATATCAATATGTTAATTATATAGATGTTTTTTAAAATTTGAGCTGAAAAATCTAATATGAACATTTTATCTTGTGTTTGGATGCTCACTCCAAACAGACTGTAATTCGAATATCTAATGAGATTTACTAAAAAATTAAGAAAGTGTTGATGTATATCGCCTAATTATAAGTAACATTGTAAATATTTTGCTTAAGATGTACAAAAACTTTTAAAAACAAATAACTACAAATTAAAATATATATTTTTGAAGTAAAACATCTTTATACCAAATATATTCAAAGAAATTAATGATATCAGATAACTAGTTGAAAATTAGCAAAATTCAGACGAGTGATTAGTGAAGTTTGCTTAATTGATGAGACAATTCGACCTTTTAAGTCTTTGACCAATAAAGTAAGAGTTGAAATACAAGAGTATAAATGAGAAATGAATGTTGAACTCTATGAGTTTTTTTTTATAATTTGCACAATTAAATAAATTGGTTATTGTCCCAAAAATTTAATTTTTATAAGTGAAACTGCAAAATAGAAATTAATTGTTTAATTATATAGAGTAACGAACTCACGATTATGAATTTGTATTCTAATTATTTAGGGGAGAATGATTTTTTAGTCCTTAACAAAAAAAAATTAATTTTATGACCCTTTTATCAGATATCTATATTTTAAAAATATAAAAGATCATAAAAATCATTTTTCTATTGAAATTGTAAGTGATTAAGAAATCTCATTTCCTCAATTTTCATTATCCTTTTATTCGTTCAAATATTAAGATATGTACTAAAAATGTTTTCAATCATATTATTGAGAGTTGTAGTCTAGCGGTTGAGGACACCCTTCAAAAGTGTTTTTCTGGTGAGATGTCGTGTGTTCGAATCCAATGAAGCATCAAATGAAAAAAAAAAAAAATCAGAGTTGGCCCCAAGTTCCAACCAGTCGGCCCAAGTCCCAAACAGCCCTCCCCTCTTTTAATAATTAGTTAATTTTCATTTGAATAAAAAATGACTTCTTTTTGTTCTTACACCGGGCCAAAAGTATAGGAACGGTCATGCCTTAAGGTATTTTTGGCCCTTTTTCGTTTATTATATAAAAAAATTATTTCATAATAATAAAAGTAATTAACTTTATCTCCATTCCTTTGTATACTTTAAAGTTGTACTCATAATAATTGTCTGGCATCCGCTGATAGTGGCCCAGTGACCATTAGTTAAATTTATGGTCTTAGGGTCACAAGTTCGATTCTCGGCAGATACGTTCTCCGGGGCATATGCCTCGTATTAAAGCTAGCTTAATCGCGCGGGCATGTTGCAGTGTGGGTTTGATTCCCTCCAGACAAGTCCTGTTAGGGGGTCAGACCTTGTATCATTGATCCGTTGGTAGCGATCAGACACTGAATGCGGGGTGCACATCTCGCGATTTACCTGGCGATGACGGCTAAGGACGAGTTCCATCGCCTCCAGAAGCCTAGTACCAATACTTGTGCAGGTACTAGCGATATGGGGTACTAAGGCCACCCCGAGACCTGGATTATCAAAAAAAAAATTGACTGGCCGGACGGTAAATATTCGTTGTCGGCCTTTTATCTCGTGGCGATGATATCATTCAACCCCTTGTAACATAACTTTGACCTAATTTAGTTAATGTGCTAGTGTTACAAATCTTTAGAAAATTAATAACAAATATCCCAACAAAAGTTTCCATATTTCTTTTGTAAATATTTGTCAAAAATAGTTTTTTGAGAAACTTCTGCGAATTCAAATCAAACTCCAATTTTTATCCGAGAAAATTAAAATCCATTGGCACGATAAGTTTGTCACGCAAATTCAGAAGTCTAGGGGTGTTAAGAACATGTTAAGGTAAACACAAAACTAAAATTTAAACATGTTGAGTCATAAATAAGTCATGATCCGATCTGTTCATTGATTATTTTCAAGGTAAGTTAGATTAATATATGATAAACAATGAGTTGAGTCCACCCAACTCAAATTACTTTTTATTTGTTTATCATATTTATCACTGTTAAGAGTCTCACATCGGATATGGAATGAGAACATATACTCATTATATGGATTTTGACAATCATCACCTTACAAGCTAGCTTTTGGGGTTGAGTTATACTAAATATTCATTATTTACATGGTATTAGAGTCATATCCATTCAAATTCTTTGTTCACCGATGTTGGGCCTCAAATTATATTATCCACACTCCAGTGTTGACACCCAATTTTGACCCATCTTTTAGTCATTTCTGGCAGTTTTAAGCATTTTAAGACACAACATTTTAATCACCATTTTTGACATTTTTGTATATTTTTTACCTAACATTCTATGTTGTTTTATTTTTGCAAATTGACATCATATTTTTACTTTAATTAGGTATTAAACATTTTCAAATATTATGTTATTATTGTTGCGCAATCATTTTATTTTACTAATTTTGCATCTCTTTAAATGATTAACTGATATCCCGTCTTTACTTTTAATCAGGCATTAAATATTTGCTAAATATTGTATTTTATTATTATTGCATCGGCAATTGCATTTTAATAATTTTGCATCTTTTTAAATAATTTTTCTTTTTAATAATTAACCCGTTTTGCAAACCAGTCCAGTCCAAGGCACAATCTGGACCAGTCCAATCCGCCAAAAACCGAAGCCCAAACTGAGGCCCAATACACCTTTCATCTTTTCCCTCCAATACCAATACCCAAACCCTAAACCTAATCCCACACTATAAATAAAAACCTTACCCCTATTTTTAAAGGACCCCCAGCCGCAGCCCTAACCCCCCCCCCCCTTTCAGATTTTTTTTTTGGACCCTCTCATCCTTCACCCTCTCTCCCTACTTTCAGCCGCCCTAACTCCCCTCTCCTTTTCTCGTCGCCGGTGAACACCCCACCGTCGCCCAACCGTCTACCCCTCACATCACACAACCCTAAATTCCCGTCAACGAGCCCATTCCCTCAAAACCCTCAGCCGCCAACCCTCTCCTCACCATCTCTCACACTCACCAGCCACTCTCCCACATCACTCACACCTGTCCCCTTTCCCCATTTCCGTCGCCTACCGCCGGAGCTCAGTGCTCCGGCGAACCAACAACCCACACCCGTCTTTGTCCGTCGCCCACTGTAACATCTCGCCACTGCCCGCAACATCCATACCATTGTTATGGTGGCGTCGCTCCGGCGTTAGCCGTGGAAGTGACACCGCCACCCCTTTTGGCACCATTGAAGCTAGCCGGAGCTTGAAATTCCGGCGACCTTGTTTTGTTTCTATTTCTCGGATCTATGGCATATTTTGTGTGTTTAAACTGATTTTTATTTTTAGTGTCACCGGAGTTTTTCCTTTGTTTGGCTTTTATTTTGGGATATCTGTTATGTTGGTGGTTATGGACTGAATCGATTTCTGTGTTGGGTAACTTGCCGGAGCCTTCAAAACTCCGGCGACTATATTCTGCATTATTTTAGTTGTTGTGAGCATTATTTTAATCAGGTATTTTTGGGATCTGTCGGCTGATATTTCTAATTTGATGCGGACTTTTGATTCGGGTCGTGTCACGCCCGAACTCGCTCGTGGATCGTGCCCTACACAGGCACCCTTCTACCTTAACAACTAAGTACATTGCGGAAATTAATAACAGCTCATTTTTTTTATTTTTTTAAAGCAACCGTACGTACAAGGCAAAGCCGACTAGCTGCCGTATAATATACATAAACAAAAGACACTACACCGCACACGAGTCCAATCCCACATATGAATACTGCACTTCAGAGTTAAATCGAACTATGACGGACAAGGCCCCGCGTACCCATAAATGTACAAAAGCACATCAAGGAACTATACCAAAATGATAAACTCACGAACAAATGGAGCTATCCAAAACTACGGCGGTCCTACACTGCCGATCACCAAATCATTACCTAAACTCGGCGTGAACGCAGCGGCGGAGGTCGAGACGAAGAATGTACCAAGTATGTGAACAGTAAGTACTTAATGAAATCATAACAGTCTAAACAAAGCAGGAGACATGTATGATAGCCTACCTACAGTACACAATACATAAGCAGTCATATTAAGTCAGGGACGCAGGCCCTCAAAGTCATTACTCAAATATAACCATGGGTCTCACGCCCATAATATCAATCACGCGTGGAATCCTTCCTCACCGCGATCCATGATGTAACAACACCCATAAGGATACATGAACACCAAGTCCCACCTGTGTCCGAAATACCTCGTGGTCTCATGCCCCGGAATCCTACCTCGTAAAAGCATGAACATAGGGTAACACAAACAATTTTGGGGACATATATGATACTCAAAATACAACACCTTGTGCCTTACTACAATGAGAGTAAACAGTAGTATCCTTACAATATAAAATAGGAAGCTCATGATCAAAGCAGGACCATCCGCTCGCGGATTATTCAAAGAATCCTATTCACGGGACTATTTCACCGTGATAGTCGCGTGGACGCGTGAGGTATTCCTCGTGATAGTGGACCCGCCCGCGTGGGACTATTTCACCGCATAAGCCCTTTCGGACCGCGTGAGGTATTCCTCGATCGTGGGTAGCAAATCCACTAATTATGCAAATGCCACAAACCCGGAATGACCGAAACGACCGATATACCAATAGACACAACCGCTATTTCCAAAGACACATAGGCAATTCTCAATTAACAAGCCAAAGTACTTATCAAGGCACACTTAGACAAATCCTCAATTTATCAAGCCAAAGTACTAATCAAGGCATACATAGAATAATTATCTTTTAACAAGCCAAAGTACTTATCAAGGCACACTTAGACAAATCCTCAATTTATCGAGACAAAGTACTAATCAAGGCATACATAGAATAATTCTCTTTTAACAAGCCAAAGTACTTATCAAGGCACACTTAGACAAATCCTCAATTTATCGAGCCAAAGTACTAATCAAGGCATACATAGAATAATTCTCTTTTAACAAGCCAAAGTACTTATCAAGGCACACTTAGACAAATCCTCAATTTATCGAGCCAAAGTACTAATCAAGGCATACATAGAGCTTCTTAAAGAGGGCAAGAGTTCTCTAATTTTTCTAAGTGTAAATGAGCTAGTCTTGCACTAGTAGTAACCTTATAAAACACAATGGAGGGCTTACTTAAACAAATGTGAGGCTAGGATTAAAATCACATGGATCAAGCCTAAGTGGCAAGTTGACTAGTCAATTATGTCAAGCTTTGAAGACTTATCTTCCAAGAGGTTCAATGACCAAATTACCCCTGCTCTAAATCGACCAAGACCACTTATGGGGGTGCCACGTGTCGCCCTCTCATTCGTCCATAAAATTCCGTAACCCTCGTGGGCCCCACAAAACGTAAAATTCCTCGGGTGGGCCCCACGTGACCATATCCGTAAAAATAAATTTCCATAATATTAATAAGTTCCATACTCTTCAAATAATGCATTTTGAGAATCCAATTCTCAATAACGAACATTTTTCCTTTCCGGCGTTCGGAAGATTTTCCGTCGGAAGAACAATTCTTCCTTTCGTACTAATGTTCAAGTCTTGTTTCCTTACGTACATTCTCTTATACATGTCCTGGACTTACGGGGTGTAACAGGCCGGGTCACTGAACTGGGTCGGGTCTTGGATCCGGTGAACTTTGTTTCATATGTTTCACACTTTCATTACTGATTGTTGTTTCAGTGATGTTCAACGCTGGTTTTATTGTTGGTAGACTAATTTTTTATTGGGTCCTTACTGATTTCGGATGACTCTACCCCTCTAATTTATGTATTTAACTGATTTGGACAAGATACTACACTTGTTTGGCCGATGAAGGAATCTTCGTCTGATTTTCAAGGCCTCCCATGTATAAAAGACGGATTTATTTTTGGCTTTACTTATTAATTCTTGTTATTGTTTTTAATTGTTTATTCTATTACTAACATTTTTACTAAGTGTTTATTCAGGTATCCGGAGATCATCTTGTGCAGAAGGCCTAAAAAGGGATAAAGATGTCCCGGAGTTTTATCTTATGTCGCATTTAAATTTTAGTTTTACTATTTTTGTATTGCATTTTATTTTAATTGTAAATTATGTAAAAATGTTTAGAATAGGTAGAATAAAAGTCAATATATAATTAACCTAGGTTTGAACGGATAACCGCAAGTTAGCGGATCTTAAAGGATGCCTAACCCCTTTCCTTTAGAATAATAAAGAACCCTGATCCAGAATCTCATTAATTTCGCAGACCATTAAATGGAGATTAATTGCAGTATTTTTATTGCAATAAATCAAGTGTCCTAATTCACTTAAATAATTAGGTGACGACTCCTCAAAATCAGCATTATTGCCCCATCCAGTGAACCGCGCCAAAGAACAATGTTGCGGATACCGTTTAGACCCCGATGTCAAAAACGGGCGCGACATCCAGTTAACGAGGTTTGAACGTGTGATGAATGTTAAGAGTCTCACATCGGATATGAAATTGAAACATAGACTATTTATATGGATTCATTCTTTACAATCAAATCCTTTTTCTTTTCTTAATTACCAGAGAAATGCAAAAAACATTTTCAATATTCACCCAGCGAATAATATACTTATGTATCTCAAATTGACCTACGCCAATCCATTTTCAATTGTGCTCAAATTAACTAATTAAAGAACATATTCATATTTCATAGTTTAATCCTTTCAAGTTAATGAGGGCAAAGTTTTGAGGCCACGCAGAACTTAGATCTACATGTAGGCCTAGTTTGATAAGGTAATGGGCCTTTTAGGAGAAGCAGGCGCCGAAACACGTTTTGAGGCCCAACGTCCGAATGAGAGAGATATGAGAACTATAATGGGCTGGGCTAATCATAATTACAGGCTTTCAAAGGCCTCTCTGAAAGACATTTCTTCGAATTGATCTTCTGTCGATAAAACAAGATTCTCACAGGCCATATTCAATCTTGAATTCAGATGTATGAGCAAGATGGCCATAGGCCATAGCCAATCTTTGGACATTATTTGATTGAATTTGAAAAAAATGTATTTGAAGTTGGAAGTGCGAGAGAAAATATTTGCAAGTGAAATCCCGAGTTAAATAGGATATAAGTGACGTGTGGAGACATTTGAAAGCTTTCAAGCATGTGTGATCATCTCGATTGTAAATATCTTTCTAGATGTCTGAACAAAATAGCTAATAGTTGAGCTAGATTTTCTATTTCTTCGCTGAAGGAGACATCTTGGGAGAAGTTTTTCCCTGGTTGGATTGATTATTCATGATGCTATGGGTACATTTAAACTATGTAGTTCGTTGATGTAGTAATACAAAGTGGTTAGCTTTGGTGGGAAAAATATCACAAACTATACGGGGTATGGTCCTTAGTGCATGAAGCGATAACAACAATAACTAAGACAGTTAAAAATTCTTTAAATCCGGAGTTAGATAACTGGTGGAAAAAGCTTAGGATTTGAAGGTAGCTAATTATCACCTACTAGCATAATTTTATGGGATTATGAATTTAATTAGTCATTTTAATTTTTTTTTAATTTGTTATAAGTACTGGTTATGACACATTGTTTAGGCATCATTAGCTAGGTCCATGGTTGCGTATATATGATGTTCGAAGTGTATCATTTTTTTAGTTGATTGAGTTAGTTCAGCAGTCAATTTAAATCAATCATTTGTGAGAACAATTACAGTACCGTATATTCCTTTCGACGGTGTAATGACAACTTATCTCCCAAGATAAAACAACAATCAAACAAAAGAGCAAAGGAGACTCAAGTGTTCGTTTTAGGAAGAAAGATCTTAGAGTGTTTGAAGATTGCAAGAGAGGAAGAATGTATTCTGAAAATGTGTGTTTTTCAATGGTGCTAATGGCATCAATTTATAGGTTGATGAACATGTCCTCTCAATTCACCAAATAAATGGCCATCAATGTCAACTTGGCAAGTAATGACCATTGATTTTGAGGTTAATTCAGCCTAGTTATGGTTGAATTCAAGAGGCAAATAATGGAGAGTTATTGCTCCAAAGTCAGCCCAAGAATCAGTTTCAATTCGCCTCCAACGGACTGGAAAAAAAGTCGAAGCGTCGCGGCGCTAAATGGCCCTTAACTCACTGGAGCTGAGGCACCGCGACGCTTCGGGAAGGAGCCGCGACGCCTAAGTTCCAGTAACTTCCCAGAGATTTTACCGTTACGAGCGCCACGACTCTAGGAGGAGGCGTCGCGGCGCTGCAAGCACCGCAACCTTGACTTGGTTGTGCCGCGACCCTTTTCGTCCGCGGCGATTTCTGATGTACTCTTCTTCCTTTCATTTACCAACGTGAAATCATTGTCATTTGGCCAATAATCGTCTATTACTTTACATCTCAACAATTTATATACGTATAAATATCTCTTCCATTAATGAAATTACGATCATTGACACTTTATGTGCACGTGTGTGGAAACCATGTTTCCGACGCGCGGGGCCCTAATTGTTCGAGTCATAATTAATAGGATTAACTTTATTTCACATTTAGTAAATTTCCAACAATCCCCTCTCGGAAGAGATTTTGGCGCACACACATGGTGTCTTTCCAGCAATCATTCGGCGGATAGATGATGCATCTGGAGAGGTAACCGTAGCTTTGAATCTTCCATAGTAGAATACAATCAGACATATTTACTGCGCGGTGAACGTGATGTCTTGAACCGTCAGTGTTTAGTATATGCCAAGATAATGGTACCAACACAACACCTTTCCTACTCAATTCGTCTTTATGTTTTTGTCCATCGTGGGTCGTGGACACACTTGGATTCTTAAGTGCGTTCATTTGAGGCGGCCTGTCCTCGCACTTAAATAGGTGGTCTCCTACAAGGTATCCTACAATACTCCGCTACTCAAGCGTTAGAAACCATTAAAAGTTTCCCCAACCTAACCTCAATTATTGAAGATCATTAAAGGTTTGGAAACTTATCCTTTACCCCTATATAGGTTGCACTTTATGTATATCACGGGAACGACCTGGATTATGTTTCTTAAGAAGAAACCATTATCCGAAGTGCTCTTGCTTCCACCGAAGCGCTCAACTGAACCTTTACAATTTAGTTTTCTCATTTAACCTTATTTATTGGATCTCCAGTCTGTAAGGTTGGGTGTCCACTATATCGATTCTTATTGATTGGATTTTAAGCCTATTCCCCTAGACAGGCAGAACATCTGATCTCTGGGTATTTCCTTCGTCAATGGATCTGCAATATTTTCCTTAGATTTTACGTAATCAATGGAAATAACACACGAGGTGATCAGCTGCCTAACGGACTCATGTCTCCGTCAAATATGATGAGACTTATCGTTGTACATAGAACTTCGTGCCCTTTCTAGAGCCGACCGACTATCGCAATGAATAATTACAGAAGACACGAATTTATCCCAACATGGGACATCCTCTAGAAAACCATGAAGTCACTCAGCCTCTTCTCCCGCTTTGTCTAAAGCGATAAACTCTGACTCCATCATGGATTGGGCAATAAGGGTTTGCCTATTTCCAAGACACAGCTCCACCGCCGATTGTAAAAATATATCCGCTGGTGGACTTGATGTCTTCGCTATCAGATATCCAGTTTGCATCAACGCACTTCTAGTACACCGGATATCTCGAATAGTGTAACCCGAAATTTAGCGTGAACTTCAGGAACCGTAGTACCCTATTCAACGCTTTCCAGTGATCCTCACTTGGATTTTACGGGTGAACCTAGCCAATTTATTGACTACATGAGCGATATCAGGTCGAGTGCAATTTATGATATACATCAGACTACCAATCACCTGCGCATACCGCTCCTGACATTCGGGCACACCAAGATGTTTGTCAATATTTTGACTTATATCCAATGGTGTCGTTACCGGTGAACTGTCGAACATCCCAACTTTCTTCAGTACATCCTCGATGTAGTGAGATTGAGACAAGACCAGTCCGTCAAATGTCTTAGAGTTCTTGATCTCTAAGATGACATCTGCGATGCCCATATCTTTCATGTCAAAACATTATTTTAGCATGTTCTTAGTCTCTAGGATTATCCAATGACTGCTTCTAGTGATCAACAAGTCATCTACATAGAGGCATATCATGATGAAAGATTCGACATTTCCTCTCATGTTGACACATTTGTCACATCCATTAATGACAAACCATTTTGATAGTAGGGTACTACCAAATTTATCGCGTCATTGTTTAGGGGCTTGTTTCAGCCCGTACAATGATTTGATAAGCCGACACACTTTTGTTTTTTTTCCTGGAACCACATACCAACTGGGTTGGTCCATATATATTTCTTCTTCCAAATCACCATTTAGGAAGACTGTCTTGACATCCATTTGATGTATTTCAAGATCCCGCAAGGCGGCGATAACTATAAACATACGTATAGATGTCATTCTGGACACCGGAGCGTAGGTGTCGAATTAATCAAGGCCCTCTTTTTGGCGATAGCCCTTGACTACCAACCTAGCTTTGTACTTGTCGATAGATCCCTCTGTCTTTAATTTCCGTTTAAGGATCTACTTGCAACCCAAATGTTTGTGTCCCGGAGGCAGTTCAGCCAACTCCCAGGTGTGGTTGTGCAGGATGGACTCTATCTCACTTTCTATAGCTTTCTTCCAGAGCGGTGCTTCTGGAGTTGACAATGCTTCGGCGATTGTCCGTGGTTCGTCCTGAACCAAATAAGCTTCAAAGTCTAGACCGAAAGACTTGTCCTTCCGGACCCTTTTGTTTCGTCTTGGTTCCATCTCTGAATCTTCCAAGTCCCGAGAATCTGGAATACTGGATTCCGGATAATCAGCCACTTTAGAATTCACTAGATCTGAACCGTTTGGATCTGGGTAGTCAACGACTCCTAGATCCTCAGAGGTTTGTTCATAACTTCATTTGCGAGAGCTTATGTTATTTTCCTTATATGGAAACGTGTCTTCAAAGAACCACGCGAACCTTGATTCCATGATTGTACCTACATAAATGTCTGGTACATCCGACTTATGCATTAGGAAGCGATAAGAACTACTGTTATTGGCATATCCGATGAATATGAAATCCACAGTCTTAGGCCCAATCTTGACCTGCTTTGGCGTAGGTACTTTTACCTTGGCCAAACAACCTCATACCTTCAAATATTTGTAGGTAGGTTTCTTTATTTTCCATAGCTTGTATGAAGTCTTGTCCTTACCCTTGTGTGAGACTCTATTAAGAATCATATTCGTGGTAAGGACGACTTCTCCCCACATGGTTTGAGGGAGGCCCGAATTGATGAGTAAAGCATTCATCATTTCCTTTAGCGTTCGGTTCTTGCGTTCAGCAACACCGTTTGATTGAGGTGAGTAAGGAGTCGTCGTTTGATGAACTATACCCGATTGGGTATAAAATTCTTCAAAAGGCGCTACATATTCTCCATCGCTACGAATTATTTTAATTCGTCCGCTTAGTTGATTCTCAACTTCAGCTTTGTAACGTTTGAACGCTTCAAAGGCTTCATCTTAACTTTTTAGTAGGTAAAAGTAACAATACCTTATGTCATCATCTATGAAAGTCACAAAGTACTTGTTCCCCCCTCTAGTTTGAGCGAACTTTAAATCACATATATCAGTGTGTATGAGTTCTAGAGGAGCGGTTTCTCTTTCGACGGATCTAAAGGGACTCTTGAAAAGTTTTGCCTCTACGCACACCTCACACTTACGTTGAGAGTTTATGTCGATAGACGACAATAATTCCAACTTTACCAATCTTTGGATAGATTGATAGTTAACATGTCTTAATCTATGATGCCATAAATTAGAAGACTCAATTTTATTGATAGTTGAAATAGAAGGCATTACAGGTGCAACATTAAACTTAAAGAGGCCTTCACAGACGAAGCCTCTTCCTACAAAAGTTCCGTTTTTAGTGATTACAAATTTATTGGCCTCTAACACTAACCTAAAACCAGCATTAACCAGTAAAGGTCCATAAATTAGATTTCTATGAATTTCTGGGACGTGCATAACTTCCTTCAGAGTCAGCTCCTTCCCGGACGTCATCTTTAGGATCACCTTTCCTACCCCCAACACCTCTAAAGAAGAATTATTGCCCATGAACAATTTCTTATCTGTGACTGATGTATATGTGGAGAAGACATTTTTATTGGAACAAATGTGACGGGTAGCACCCGTATCTAACCACCATTGCACCGGATTCTCAACGAGGTTAGCTTCTAGCACCACCGCTGAGAATTCTTCATCATATCGTCTAGGAGCGTGTCTTCGACGATGTTAGCTTTGCCTTATCTTTGGCCTTCTATCTATTCTCATGTTTGAGTTTGCGGCAGTCCTTGGCCATGTGACCAATTTTACCACAGTATGACAAGTACCCTTAAACTTTTCAGTTGTTTGGGACTTAACAACCTTCTGAAACTTTCGTTTCTTGGTTGGGTTTCCTTTGACTTCCGCTAGGTTCGCCTTAGCCTCAACGGGTTGTTTCCCCTTTGGCATGACCTTCTTATTATCTTCCTGAATTTGGAGTTTGATAATAAGTTCATCTAAGGTCATCTCATTCGTCTTGAGTTTCAAGTAATTCATAAACTCAGTCCACGAAGGAGGCAGCATCTCGATCAATGCCCCAACCAAGAATTGCTCGTTGGGCTTCAATCCTTCCAAGTCCAGGTGATGTATAATCATTTGGAATTTCTGGACTTGGGATGACACACTTTTGTTGTCCACCATTTGAAATTTCAGAAATTTCCCAATGACGAACTTTTTGGCACCCGCATCTTGAGTGTTGTATTTCTTTGGCAATTTGTCCCATAATTCCTTGCTTGTCCCAATGCTGCAATATACAAAGGATCGGACAAACTATTCAGAATATAGTTCATGCACATGAAATCACTATGATTCCATGCATCTCGAACCATCTTTATGTCGTTAACGACATGGATACCTTGGCCCCCTCCCGCCATTTCAGTTGGTTGAGGGTCCGTGTCTTCCCCAATTTGTGGAGGGTCTTCGGTTAGAAAACGTGAAATTCTCATAACCGTCAAGAAGAACAACATATTTTGCTGCCATCTTTTGAAATGCACACCCATGAACTTTTCAGGACGTTCATGGTGGAATCCGGCGGGTGTTGGAGCAGTGTCGCTCCCTTGATCAGTAGCAAAGACGTTTGGAACGCCTTGAGCAGCGGTAGTATTGACACCTGTTGTGCCAAAACCACTGGTGTTGAAGGCATTAGGATTGCCTTGAGGAGTAGTGGTGAAGGCAGTGGGATTGCCTTGAGCATTGGTGGAATTTTCAGCGTTCAATTGATCTTGTCCAGTCATGTTGTCGTTGAAACAACGAATATTATCTTAAGCTTGTGAGAACAATGTATAGTAACAAGGAAATGAGAATGTAACAACAACAACAAATATGTTAAAATTCTAGAAATCAACAAATAAATTGGCTTGTTGAGTCAATTGAATTTTCAATTTATCCTTAAGATAATATTGCCCCGTATATTCCTTTCGACAGTGTAATGACAACTTATCTCCCAAGATAACAAAAGAGCAAAGGAGACTCAAGTGTTCGCTTTAGGAAGAAAGATCTTAGAGTATTTGAAGATAACAAGAGAGGAAAAATGTATTATGAAAATGTGTGTTTTCCAATGGTGCCAATGACATCAATTTATAGGTTGATGAACATGTCCTCTCAATTCACCAAATAAATGACCATCAATGTCAAGTAATGACCATTGATTTTGAGGTTAATTCAGCCTAGTTATGGCTGAATTCAAGAGGCAAATAATGGAGAGTTATTGCTCCAAAGTCAGCCCAAGAATCAGTTTCAATTCGTTTTCAACGGACTGAAAAAACAGTCGAAGCGCCGCGGCGCCCTCCCGAAGGGCCGCGACGCTAAATGACCCGTAACTCACTGGAGCTGAGGCGCCGTGGCGCTTCGGGAAGGAGCCGCGGCGCCTAAGTTCCAGTAACTTTCCAGGGATTTTACCGTTACGAGCGCCACGACTAGGGCTGTTAGTGGTTCGGATATACTCGAGAACCGGATCGAAATCGGACCGGTAAACCCGGACCGAAATCGGACCGAAACCTTAACGGTCCGGATCTGATATCTAAAAATACCGGACCGTTAAAGGCAGGCCGTGCAATTAAAATACCCGTGCCGGTCCCCACCCTCCGCCCCGGCCCCCAGCCAGCCCCAGACAGCCCCCGGACCCAGACGGCCCCAGCCCACAAGCAAGCCCCCCGCATGTCTACAATTAGTTGTAAATTGATCAATCTTTATATGGTCATGACTTTGCGCTCGGACGTCCGTTTACCTAAATTTTTTTGATTTCGTATTTTTCGAGATAATCCCAAACGGACTAAAGTCCGTTTGCTTCACCGGATTTCTCCAAAACCGTCCATATTGCCCCTCAATTTCTCTTTTCCCAAATCGTTACGCTGTTCCCCTTTTAAAATCTAAATATCTCGCGATGTACAATAGATTTCAACGTAAAAATTGCGTGGCACCGCGTCCGAAAATGTCAATTTCAGTATTGAAAATTCAATTTTTAAAAAAAAAAGACCGACGGAAATTCTTAGTCGGCCAGAACCGGACCGATAAGGTTTCGGTCGGGGCCGGATCTCGTCGGGCCAGAAACCTTCACCGGTCCGTCCGGGCCGGTAAGCTTATCGGTCCGTCCCTGGTGATACGGGCCGGCCGGGACCGACCGATAAAGACTAGCCACGACTCTAGGAGGAGGCGCCGCGACGCTGCAACCTTGACTTGGTCGCGCCGCGGCCCTTTTCAGCTCCGCGGTGATTTCTGATTCGTTTCATCTTTTACACATTGTACTCTTCTTTCTTTCATTTACCAACGTGAAACCATTGTCATTTGACCCGAATGAAGACAAGTTAGACATGTTGGATCAATAATCGTTACTATTTAATCTTCGTATCATAATTCCATATTATAGTTTTAATATAATTTGTTCACAAACTAAACTATGATCCTTAATATCCAAAAGGCAAATGTAATTCCCAAAAAGCACTACTTGCCGCCAAGGATGAATGAAAGGACGATCTGATTGTCTCCTCATTGGATCCGTTTGGTAATCATCTGTTTCTACTTTATTCTCTATGATATTCACTATCACTCTACACTGATCTAAAAGATTGGTTCAGAAATAAAAATAACTTTCAAATTTATCTTGTATGATTTCATGATGTTCGGTATCTATATTAAAGTTCGATTATAATTAAATTTGTACCGCATATGACACACTTTTTAGAAGCATTTTCTACCAAGGTCTTTTTTATACATATGACTCGAACTCAAGATCTCTAATTAAGAAAAAAACAGTTTCATATCTGCACCACAGCTGTATTAACCCAAGTCATTGACCTGATGAAACAACGCAGCAATTTCATTTATTTTTACCGCGAAAGTCTTTTATCTTTGGTGATAAGGAAAAGAGCAAAAGTAAAGGAGCACTTTTAAAAAAGTCTTGATTGCTTTACCTTGTCGTGACAAAAAAGGTATTAACAATGAACACGAAATAAAGTTATGCAAAACTCATAATTAGTAGAAACACTTTGTAGTTAAATTAGTAGAAAGGACATAAATAGTTATCACAAATTAGAAGGCTGGATCAACCTTGCTTTAGTAGATCACAATAGTACCACTAAGAAAGAAAGCATCTTTGCCCTCTAAGTGGAGTCATTATTATATTAAAACAAAGTTTGAAAAAGATGATGCTTTAATTTGTTTGCTAATAAGAAAAATGGAAACATCTCATTTGGCTCTGTCCTTTATCAAATCAATTCCCATCTCAGTTGGATCAGTTGCTTGAAGTTCATAGCTAATTCCATCTAGCACCCTCCTTAAGCCAGCCTTTGATGTTGCATACAATATTTTTGCTCTGATTCTTGATTCTGTTGGTGACCTGTTCAATTAATCCACCATCATTATCATTAATGCTATCCTAAAAAAACAAATCAACAAATATAAGTAAGTAAGAAGATGTAGAAACCAGGCAATGAAGAAGATCTTGCTCTTTCTGCAATTATCAACAGTAACAAAATCGAAATCAAATACAGCATATCGACAATCATCTTTAGGGAGAGCTGCAGCCAAATCCTCATAATTTTCACCAGGACCTCCAACTTTGTCAACTGTCACCAATCTTGATTTCTCATCAATCTTGTAAACTATGTACCTATGATTTTTCTTCCATTTCATATCCATGTAAGAATTCTTGCATTCATCAGTCACCCACATGCCCGTCGTCGCCTGTTAATTAATCATCACAAAAAAAAAACATCAATAATTACCTCAACAACAACAGTTACGCCTCAGTCCCAAGCAGGTCAAAAGAAATCGACTATATGAATCATTAGTAACTATGTTACAATAAATGCATATTCAAAACTAAATATATACCATCTTAAAAGCCATAGCCATGGTGAGGATGCAAGTAAAAGAGAGAAAATTTGATGTTTGTTTTCTTGTTTGCTAAGCGAGTGAAGAAAATAGAATTGGGAGAAAATGGCTGAGTGGAGGGGTTTTAAATAGGATTTGGTTATTGAAATGCCATTAGATTATGGCTAATATTACGAGTTTATCTAATTAGATCTATGCAATTTTGTGGTTGAATGACAAAATTAGCCTCCATTGGGATTTCTGCTTGTCTTGGAAGCTATTGGTTATTGGAAAAAGGGTCATTTCTTGGGGGCAAAAGGCGAAATTTCTCATGCTTGTACTCCGTCCGGTCAAGCGGTGGTGAATGATGTAAATCATGGTATTTCCAATGGCCAGTGGGAGCACAATGTCAGTATCATGAAGTCATCCCACAAAGGAGGAATGAAACTCTCACACGGTATCGAGTTCGAGCATGCTCTTGAGGACAATCTATCATCCTAGAATTAATTGAGCTACACTCGAGAGCAATGGGTCATTTTTCTAAGAATGCAATGTGCATGTAACGTCCTTTAAAACTATAATTGATTATAAGAATTATCAGTCGGTTGAGGACATATTAAGGAAAATTATAATAATGCTTGTGGTTATCATCATTCTTATAGAAAAATTGGACACTCAATGGCACATCAGTGGAATATTTTTCAATAATGGTAATGTCTCAATTATTATTTTTCCGCATCTCAATTAATTTATTGAGTACCTCCGCTTTCACTAGAATAAATATCTGATAGTTTTATCTTTCAAAACTCTTACACAATTGTGAAGCATAATATGTATGGAACATTAATATAATGTAAGACTGCGTACAATAAACTCTTGTGGTTCGGCTCTTCCCGAATTCCGCATATAACAAAAGCTTAGTACATCACACTGTTTTTTAATATGTATGGTTTCACCCTCTTATCCAATTCTACAATGTAAACAATTTCTTTCTTTGAAGATCCCAAAGACACCAAAAGAAGTAAAAAAGAACAAAAGATGAAAGAATATAAAATTCCATTTAGGACCTTGTTTCTGCTCATCAGTCCAACAAATGCATCACATTTAACTTGCAAAAGTTTCACAAGTGTTTTATTTGCACATCGCTATTTAATATATATTTATTTAAAAAAAAATCCCCATATATAGATATTTAGGAACAATTTCAGATATGTGGTGTCTAAAGTTACATATAGCTTGAGTGCAATAAAAAATGGTTAAACTTCAGTCAAATGTACATGAAATTTAGGCAAAAATAATTAAATTCAATCACATATAATATAACTGAAGTTCACCAATAAGTGCCTGAACTTCAGACAAATATGACTGAATTTCAGCAATATGTAACTGAACTTAAACCGCTACAAATTTAAAATTATCCTGAAGTAAATAAAAATGATTTTTTTTACCACACTACAAGTATGACTTAAATGATAATTCAGAAATTGATATTTGTGCACTTTTCAATAAGAATGATATATTGAAATGAGACCCTAATTTCAAAGATGTAAATCCCAAAGAGTTGAGTTTATCCAAAAGATTGTCTAGGAAGGTAGTAAATAACCTCACTATTTTAATATTTATGTCATCAAATAATGCTACAGGACACTGTATGTATCAGGTACATGAATAGCAATTTGATGAGTTGCAACAAGATATGGAAGAAAATACAGAATCAGAGAAAGATTAGAAAATTACAAACACTAAAATCTAAGAGAGCCCATCAGAGCAAGTAACGATTTGGATTTGGCCCTCTGCTCTTTCTTTACGACAACAACAATATACTCAGTGTCCTATAATGTGGAATCTAAGAAGGGTAGAGTTCACACACCTTACTTCTACCTTGATAGGTAGGGCAATTGGATCATGTGCTTTTGACTATACTTCCCTTGCTTCCATTGCTTTATGAATTTAGTAGTTGAAAGTTGAAACTCATTGACCTAACTAATTAAAAATATTGATGTATAATACTTACGTAAGGAGAAAGCGTTCTATACCAGAAGATTTTCATTCCCATGACCCAAACACAATTACTCTGGTTATTCGTTCAATCAGATTCTTTGGTGCTTTCATTTTCTATTGCATTCGCAAGGTAACTATGTCCAAGGACAAATGTAGGCTTTAACGTATGTATTCGACACATGAATTCAATAGCTTCGATTCAAATTCTGTGTTAAAAAACCCACTAAAATATGAACAAAAATAAAATTTAGAATTCAGTTATTAACACTTAAGGTCGTTGTCGTAAAATCTAAAACTTATAAAATTTAAATTATGAATCCGCCTATTTGTGCATGAGATAATATATGCTTAAAACCTAGCTGTATTTTAGAACATTGAACGAGAAGATAATTGCTTTGGTATGACATGACCTTTTTAACACCTCTAGCCTCTTAAAAATGAAAGTTCATATTCTAATTTCTTGGTTGTAAAGTGAAAGAGGATTGTGGTTATAGTTGAAAAATACACAATTATGGATCTTCCTGATGGATGTACTCAAGTGGTAGAACATAATTTTCCCATACAGTAGATGGAGGCCATTCCTTGTTTGGTTGGCAGATTTTTTGGTAATTGGAAAAACTTGACACCACAAATATGATTGCATGATATAAACGATCTGCAGTAGCCCTCTGCCTTTTTCTTCTTAGTAGTTTTGGCTGTGATGGCAATTGTTCTGCAAACTTGACATCCCATTATCCTTTGGGATCATACAACAGCTCTCTGACAAAAAAATTGTAGCCAAATATATTTTCCAAAGAGGACCTTCAAGTTAGGTGCTTGCCACGAGTTCGAACCAACCACAAACTAAATGCCTAGTATTAAAGTAGATAAGAGGTTCAAACTAAAAGCCTGGTATTGAAGTACGGAAAAGTAGAAGAAGTTAGGTGCATACAACTACTTCAAACTCTCCATCGAACTAAAATCCAGGATTTAAATAGATCCTGATATTTAAGCAAAGAAGGATAGAAGAACAAGTAGGCGCACAAGTTCAAACTCTGCATCGAACTAAGAACTAAATATTTAAGCAAAGAAGAATAGGAAAATGGCCTATTTTCCCTGAGTTTCAAACAATTTATGGGATTGATTATGTTGTTGTTTCCGAACCATTTGTGGGATCACATAGGATATGTTGTTTTCGAACCATTTGTGGGATCACATTGGGTATGTATATTGTGGTGGTGGCAGTTGTTTTCGAATCATGCACTAGCTACCCCTCAGATTTTTCAGCTAACTTTGACACAACTTATTTACTAAATTGGTCCCTTGTAGACACTGATGAATGGGTTATGGGTACAAACAAGGAAACATATAGAACAATTAAAAGATGATACAACATGACGCCGTATAGCATAAAAGTTGATACCACATGTGTGTATTGCATTATATAAACAATCTGCAGAGTTACCCCTCTGGCTTTTTCTTCTTTGTAGGCTGTGATGGCAATTGGTCTGCAACTTGATTTCCTATTTCGTTATCCTTTTGGGATCATACAACGACTATCTGATAAGAATTTGTAGCCCAAATATATTTACCAACATAGGATGCTGAAACAACTGTAAGCATCACAATTCTCAGATCATAAAGAGGGCTTTCAAGTTAGGTGTGTATGCCACATGTTCGAACCTACCACGAACTAAAAGCCTAGTACTTAAGCATATAAGAGCTTTAAACTAAAAGCCTGGTACTAAGTAGAAAAGAGTAGAAGAACAAGTTAGGCGCATGCCACGAGTTCGAACTATGCATCGAACTAAAAGTCAGGTATTTAAACATTGAAGGGTAGACAAACGGCCCATTTTTCAGAGTTTTTAACCATGCATTTCCTGCAGAACAGCCCGTTTTCCACTAGTTACAACCATGTATTCATTGCCCCTCAGAGAATTTTTGGTTATAGGAAAAAAATGACAACTCATTTCCTTATTTGGTCCCTTGTAGACACACAATGAATGAGTACAAGGAAAAACAATCAAGCGATGACACAGCATGAGTGCATGACAGCATATAGCATATTGATACCACATGTATGATTGCATTATAATAGCAGATTGTGCATATTGATACCACATGTATGATTGCATTATAATAGCAGATTGTGCGATTGCATGATATACACAATCTGCATTTGTCACCCTTCTAGCTTTTTCTTCTTTGTAGTTCACCAGAAGTTATAATTGTTTCTAGCATATGTAATTAAGCAGACACAAGCTGCCCTTTGTCTATATGGCAAATAAAACTAAATAGAAAATAACTGATTCAGTATTGTGAGATCTCAAGACTAAATTCCCTAACTAAAGAACTAATGGCACAGTTAGCAGATATATTCATCATTATTGGAAAAACAATGTTATGCAAAATAAATTTACCTCAATGCACAACTAGCCTAACAGGCAAATCCGGCAATTACAAAGCGAAACCGAAAAGGAGAAAAAGAATTACAGACAGAATACAACACATTGAAGTCAACCAAAGGGTTGTAGTTATACAAGGGGACTTCTGGCACCGTAAGTGGCAAAACTATGACTCTTACTGATAGGGAGGTGCACATAAACATCATGAACTTCCTGTTTACATACCTTTCCTCTGTCTGTCAATCGCTTAGCAAACATACACTGTGTCGATAACGTTATCCAAAACGTGCACGAAGAAACCAAGAACCACCATCAGCAGCAGCCATGCCAGAGCCGCAATAAGGTATGCTTCACCACCAAGATGAAGTTAGGTCATGCCAGAGCAGCTCTTACCACAACAAAAACCTGGAAGCAAATAATCAAAGGTGTTAGGTCCCGTGGGCTACGGATTCGTAAAATAACAACAACATACCCAGTAAAATCCCACCACGTGGGGTCTGGGGAGGGTAGAGTGTAAGGAGACCTTACCTCTACCTTGGTAGGTAGAGCGGCTGCTTCCGGGAGACCATCGGCTCAAAATCGCAAAACTACGAACAATAAAAACAGTCACTGGATGTTGCCTTCAATGTTGGGTCAACATCTGAGGCAACTTTGTAATAAAACAGAATAAACCTTGTAGAATATATGCAGCGGAAAAAGTAAAGAGACGCAAGGTTTATATTTTCAAGGGTATATATAAATATATCCCTTGATGGTCAGTGACCAAAAGAATTGTATAAATTATATACAATTACAAAGAATTTATTTTTACAAATTGAGCGTTACAAACGAAAAAGAAATTACAAACAAAATAAAGTCGCAGATGACTTCGCCTAAAGTTACAAAATCTAAAAGATAAAAGACAACATCTTCATTACAATCACTTAAACAATAAGCTTAATCTAGAATAGAGATAGCGATTGCAATGTGGGACAAGATGTTGTTAAAACAACTTTAGGCTAAAATGTTGATCCAGTTTTCTAAGGTAAAATCCGAGGTTTTCTTCTCTAAATCTGGATGTCGATACTTGTGAAGCTCTCCTCTATTTATAGTGTTGAGCAAATCCTCACTCATGGTTGCAGAGATTGAGCAAAAGATGGCAGCAGCTTGGACCGAGTCTTCCTCCTGAAAATCCTCAACGATCTGGACTTGGTCTTCGCTTCGCTGCTTTCTCTCCACGTTTTGACTTGGTCTTTCACCACGTTTTAAACACATCAATCTGGTAAGCTTGTCTAGGTCATTTTTATTCGCAGTAACTTCAACTGCTTAGGCCGGAAAAATAGGCAAAACAGTTACATAGATGTTGCCAGAAATGTTGTCGCAACATCGTAGGCAACATCCTGAAGATGTTGTCCTGTGCTTTCGCAGATGTTGTCACAACATCCTATCCAACATCAACAAAAGGTCTCCCTCTTTTTGTCTTTCTTCACAAAACTCCATACAATGTTAAAATGACTAGGATACTAAATCTTGATGTAGTCCTCGATAATCTAAGAAACAGTAAGATCAGTGCCGTGTTCCCCCTTAACCTGCAGTTACAAGATTTCAAGCAATGTGGTATCGATGTTATGGTTAGTTAGGAGTTATGTTATGTCCGCCGTGACTTACTTTCAGCAGATGCGTGCATAGTTAGTCTAACCTGTTAGTACGCAAGGCAGTTATGCACACATTACATTTTAGATTTAGTTTAGGTACCCACTCCTTTTTAAACCTTGTCTTCCTTCCGCTTCCAGGCTTGTTGCTTTGAATGTTGTCAGTGATGTTGGGCAACATTGGTGACAACACTTTAGGCAATAGGATGAGAGCAGGATTTTGAAGCTTGTAGCAGTAGGGCATGAGATGTCCTGACTTTTTACAGAAGCTACATACAAACTTCGATCCAATCATAGTTCTCTGAGGGTTACTAGCATTTTCTTTGACGAATTTTATCCTTTCAGTTGGACTATGAATCCTGGAAGTATCGGTTTTTCTGGGAAAATGGTAACCAAGCCCAGTCCTTGTGGAATTGTTGAAGTACAAAATTTCATCCAGTTTAGAGGTTCCTATGTTTAGCCTTGAAACGTGGTCTCAGCTGTATACAGTCGTGCACGAATTTTACCAAGCTCAAGATCCTTCTTGGTAAGTGTCACCTCTAATCGGTTGATTGTGCCTTTCAAATCATGCTTCAAGAGCGATGATTTTGCTTTTGAGTCTAGTTGCTCAGATGTAGTGATTAAGGCTTTACAAAGATTTTGTAATTCCTTTATCGTTTCGTCTTTTGAGTCAACTAGATCCAAATCAGCAGCCTCAGTTGAAGAAATAAATCCACTAAAATAATTTACATCAGAATAATCAAAGTAGACATACCCCTCTGATGATGCAGACATTTCCGATGTGACCTCCGATATTGTTTCAGATGTTGGGTCAACAACATCTTCATCGTCGGACAGTGAGTGTTCAAACATGGCTGCAAGCATTGCCTGTTGTCACGACCCGACCCGAAGGGCCGCGACTAAACGTCCTAATTGGACGTCATTACTAACCTGTCACACTTAATCCATTTAATACCGGGATCTATAGGAATTTCGGCAGCATAACACGATAACCCATGTCCACGTAGGCAAGCTGACAAGGTGGCCTTACACGTGGATGAACTTCTCCGAAGTCGCGATTAACCAACCTGATATATACAAGCAAGCGAAGTGCGCCACAAGATAACAACAAGTATACCCGGGAACATCCGAACACAAAGTAGAGCAACATCGCAAACCAAAACAGAAGTACATACGACCACCCCACAGCTATCTACAGACCTCTAGGAGTACTATACTAACATATGACGGGACAGGACCCCGTCGTACCCAAAATATACGTAAGTCTGAAATGTGAAGGTATGTACCAAAATAACGGGCTCCGGAACAAGGGAGCTCTTCAGCAGCTGGTAGATGTCCTAAACTGGAGGGTCACCTAACCGATCACCTGTACCTGCGGGCATGAGCAGCGACCACGCGAGAAAGGGGTCGATCTGAAATAATGTCTTGAGTATATAAAACATGAAATCAAAATGAAATCACAATCGTGCGGGTAAGAGTAGAGAGTCTTCAAGTTCATAAAAATGTGAGTCATGTCAGAAATCATGAATGCTTACTCATAAAGTCACTATGTCCATACCCGTGTATCAATCTGTTTAATGTGTCTCGGCCCTCTAGGGAGGGACTCGATGGAATCTGTATATGTGCGCATAACATGTCTCGGCCCTCTATGGAGGGGCTCGATAAAATCTGTAAATATATATATATAACGTGTCTCGGCGAGGGACTCGATGAATTCTGTAAGGCTGCGCACGAACATGATCCGGCCCGGGACTCGGTGGAGTGAAACAATAATACTTAGCGCGAGTAGATATCATGAGCAACCATGTGCAATTAAAAATCATCTTTTGACTCTCGATAATATCATCATAATAAACTCTTTTACTGAAAATCATGGGCACTTATCAACAATTATCTTTTAAAACTGAACTTATAGGAATCACGTACGTCCGCTGTACTTTCATTAAAATCATGTCAAAAGAAAGAAGGAAGAGTTTCACATACCTTTTAGTCGCTCAACCAATGTAAAACTAGGATGCGCCTCGTCTAGTACGTCAACCTATAATAATAATAATAATAAGACCATTAATTCTAGGACTCCTAGCGTAAGTTATTTGAATAACGGCTTCCTTATTTCTATAAAAATTTGGGCAGTATTTACTCTGTTTATGTGCGTATTCACAATTAACCAACAATCCAAATCAAACCAACAATCACAACCATTTCAATATGATCTAATTAGGCTCCATATACTACATATACGCCATCATACAACCTCCCTTCTCCTTACTTATGAAAGACAACAATTTTAACCATCAACATGTAACAATTCTAACTCTTTTCTCAACTCTTAATCCAACTTACCTTTCCAACAATTCCATATAACGATTACATCTTTAATCCTCACAATTTCTTCCATTTTTAACACGCAATTAGTAATGAAGTTAACAACACAACACAACACACGAAACCAACGTATTGCCGAAACAGTCCACTCTGTCCAACACCCACAATTATCACATTGCCTAAATTCAAGATTTCTTCCTAACACAAGTCCATTACTTCAACTACAACAACATGCAAATTTCAACTATATCTTAAGGAGAAGAATTATTACCTTAATTAACACCAAAACAGTCCGTAACCCGAGCCTACTGTCCACGCGAGTTGCTCGCTTTTTCGTCGACTTTTTTTCGCCAATTGGTCGTCGTTTCAACTCCAAATTGACATGTATATATTCTATGATGTTAGTCCAACATCCTTACACGTTTTCTTCTCAAAAACTTGTCTGAAACTTGACGAAAATCCCAATTACTCTCGGTCCAGGCAGTCCGCGGTACCCACTGTTTTGGGTGGGATTTCTTGCCCAATTCTTCACTTCTTTAATTCCAACTCAACATGCAAGTGTTCTATATTGTTACTCCATCATTATAACACATTTCTCTTCCAAAAAATTTCACCAAAAACTTGAAATTTCTAGGCTTGAATTCGGTCCAGTGGGTACCGATTTAACCTACTGTTTGGGTGTTTTAAAATCCTCTAATTCTAGGCTTAGTTGTGTAGGGTAATTTAATCCAAAAAGATGAAGTAAAAAGCTTAAATTTTCTTGCTAAAGAAGGGGAGAAAAATCGACCAAAGGAGGAGGAAGAGGGAGATAAGAATTGATTTTGTGTTTAAGTTTGAAGAATGAATGTGTTAGGGCTAATTTAAATATTTTTCCAGATTTTTAATATAAACACTTTGGTCCCCCTTGCAATTACACTATGATCCTCCAATTGTTAACTTAACTAAATTAATCCCCCAAGTAATAAATCTTAATCCCACTTCTTTTAATCTTGATTCCCGTCCCCTTTAGTTCTTGGGAATTCCATAAAGTCTCGCATTCTCCATGTCGTAATTCTTATAATATGTAATAATCCTTAATGGAAATACATATAACTTATCATATTAAATTCTCATTGACGTGCTCGTAGCTTATGTAAATGTATCTTATATCTATTATCCGAATCTTAATCTTAATGACGTCATTAACCTTTGTCTTAACCTACGAGGTGTAATACATGTGGTCGTTCTTCTTCTTGATCTTCTTCTTCCTCTTCATTATCATCATCACTGAGGGTTACCCACATGACCTTACCAATTTTTCTAAGGGTGTTTGCACACTCATTAGTGTAGTGTCCCCAACCGGAGCATGCATGACATTGCACTCCCTCGAGTTGTTTGGGATTGTAATTGGTTTCGTCGGAGTTGGATTTCCTCAATGGATTGCGGTTTTTCTGCTCAGAAGGTGATCTTGCTGGCTGCTTAGAGGGTTCTGATGCTTATTATAGTTGGCTTTGTTATGGTCAGTGTTGATCTTTCTCACCATAGAATTGAATCTACGGGTGAGTAAGGCAACAATTGCATCGTCTCCCAGTTCCTCCAGGTTTTCTCCCTCAGTTTCCATTTCAGATTCCGAGGTTTGTCCTTGGAGTGTCAAAGTCTTGTCTTTATATAGATGGATAAGGCTCTTCATGTTATGGGTCTCTTCAATAGCACAAATTTTAGTATTAAATCTTTCAGGAAGAGATCTGAGAGCTTTATCCACAAGTTGTGTGTTGGTTAATGGAGACCCAAGCACTTGACACTGTTTAGCAATGTCAATCAATTTTTCAAAATAGGATTTTATGTCGTCAGACTCCTCCATCCTTAAGCGTTAGTATTGACTCAAGATCATGAGAAGTTTTGTACGTCGAACACTTGAGGTTCCCTCACAATGGGTTTGTAAGGTTTCCCAAACATCCTTGGCCGTTGTACAATTCTGGATAAGCTTGAACATATAGCGATCTACCCATCCAAATATCGCATTTAGGGCCTTTTCGTTAAAGCTTGCCGAGTTGATTTCTTCCTGGGTCCATTCAGACTCGGATTTAGTGAGAACATCACCATCCTCGTATGCTGGGTACTTGGGGATTACATAGCCTTCGGATACAGATCTCCAGGCTCGAACATCAATGGATTTGATGTGCGAACGCAGTCGAATTTTCCAGTAGGTGTAGTTAGATCCGTCAAGTATTGGAAGTCTACCAACGTTTTGTAAAGCTGAGTCCATAGCCGTAATATTCAGAATCAAACACTTATTGTATCAAGTGAAGGCTCTGATACCACTTGTTAGGTCCCGTGGGCTACGAATTCGTAAAACGTAAGATTAAAATCGCAAAACTATGAACAATAAAAACAGTCACTGGATGTTGCCTTCAATGTTGGGTCAGGCAACTTTGTAATAAAACAGAATAAACCTTGTAGAGTATATGCAGCGAAAAAAGTAAAGAGACACAAGGTTTATATTTTCAAGGGTATATATAAATATATCCCTTGATGGTCAGTGACCAAAAGAATTGTATAAATTATATACAATTATAAAGAATTTCTTTTTACAAATTGAGCGTTACAAATGAAAAAGAAATTACAAACAAAATAAAGTCACAGATGACTTCGCCTAAAGTTACAAAATCTAAAAGATAAAAGACAACATCTTCATTACAATCACTTAAACAATAAGCTTAATCTAGAATAGAGATAGCGATTGCAATGTGGGACAAGATGTTGTTAAAACAACTTTAGGCTAAAATGTTGATCCAGTTTTCTAAGGTAAAATCCGAGGTTTTCTTCTCTAAATCTGGATGTCGATACTTGTGAAGCTCTCCTCTATTTATAGTGTTGAGCAAATCCTCACCGTGGTCATGAGGTTGAGCAAAGATGGCGCACTTGACCGAGTCTTCCTCCTGAAAATCCTCAACGATCTGGACTTGGTCTTCGCTGCTTTTTCTCCACGTTTTGCCTTGGTCTTTCACCACGTTTTAAACACAGCAATATGGTAAGCTTGCCTAGGTCATTTTTACTCGCAGGTATATTTATGTATACAATATGTATATTAATACTTAAATATAAAACCTATACATTTGCTGACTATTTTGTTAATTAGATCACCGAAAGGCATTGGAGTGTAATTATCCTTTTTTTAAGGCAGACAATGAAAGTATTTAACCATATAGCTAATAAAGAAATTTAACTGAAAAAGATCATTTTGAAAAGAAGAAAAAAGGATAAAAGACAAGACATGTCTCTTCACTTCTTGAGATTTTTGTGGCTAGTTCAACTATGTCAGAGCTTTATAAGATTGCTAGCTCTCGACCCGTTCAATGATATGCAAAGAGAGAGGAATTGTGAGACCAAAGACTGATATTTTTAATGATCATCTACAACTACTTCACTCCAAATCTTTAAGAATAAAGTCATGAACTTGCAATAGATTTAAGAATAAAGCTGTCAATAAATTGTCCAATAGCAAGGAACCTAATAGGAACTTTTGAAAAAAGAAAATCGATCAATACCCAGAATGACTCACCAATATTGCATATATTGTTGAAAGAACAGCGATTATTCCAGTCAGTATGCGAGTGGAGACGGTCTCGACAAAACTGGAGAGAAAAGATTGCGCTTTAGAAGTTCATAAGTCATCTTAGCAGAAGTGCAATATGCTTCACCAGTTGTAGCTGCAAAGTTTATGGTAAATTTATTCACAAACTCAACTGCTGACAGCAAGGTATTGGCACAAAATCGCAGAATAAGATTCACAATTCCAGAATCTTCTTGTTTTACATTATCAACCATTGAACGAACCATACGAATCACAGTGATCAGTAACCCAGAGAAACAAAATGTGCCTGAGGATGGACCAAATGCATTTCTGCAGAATTTCACAAAAGAATAACACATGAAGCATTACAACATCTGATATTTTAAGAGGATTTTAGCTTACAGAAAGTAGAAAGACCAGAAATAATTGGTAATCCAGGCAGTTAATCATGAAGCTGAAACAAGAACGCAAATCAAGGATTCAACGTTGAAAGGAAGTAATAACAACGCCTTAGTCCAACCAAGTTGGGTTCGGTTATATGAATCCTTACTAACCATGTTTCTCTATCTAAATTAATCTCAAACCAACATTATACAAAATAAAACTAAACATATAGAGTACTAAAATCACTAATAGAAAAGAACTCATAAAATGCATACAACCTAAAGTAAACATATTACTTCCTCTGTCCCAAAATAGTTGACTCTCGAAAAGCGAAACGTGACAAGTATTTTGGGACGGAGGGATTAACATGAATAAGACATGTTCCCAACTAGTTGGTATTGCCTATATAGATATTTTCCTTTTGTTGTGCCCTATCTTTCGCAAACTCTGCACGGATTCCCAGGGATTTGAGGTATTTCGAGACAACTTCCCATGTAATGTTAGTTCTACCTTCTCTTCTTTTTAACACCTTTGTTTACCATAGTTTCATACATATGGACCGGTGCATCTGCTGGACAGCAGTCGGCGCAAGATATGACGAAACCATCTCAAGCGACCTTCTCTTATTTTATCCTCAATGTGTACTATTAGCACCTGCGAATGTGGTCATTTTTAACCTTGTCTAATTTTGTATGGACACACATCCATTCTAGTATTCGCATCTCCGTGACACTCATCTTGTGCATATGTTAAGACTCTAGTGGGCCCAACAACCACTCTCATACAACATTGATTGTCTTATAACTATTTCATAACTTAGCTTTCATTTTGGTAAACATCCTTCTATCACATAACACCTCGGTAGCACTTCTACACCACTCGATTTTGATCTTACGTGTACATCTTCATCTATCATTACATTTCCCGAAACAATTAACCTAGATATTTGAATTGATTACATTTGGGCACCACAATTCTGTTTAAGCCACCTCAACTTCACTCTTCTTATGCTAACTAAATTTACGCTGCATATATTCAGTCTTACTCTACTCATCCAAAAAAACTTACTCTCTGGAGTGCTTCTCCACTGTTCAAAATTTTGATCGACACCCTCGCTGATTTCGTCAATTAACAGATGTTAGCAAATAGCATACACAAGGGGACCTCGTCTTGTATTGTGTTGATTAACTCCATCTATAACTAGTGAATGCAAGTAAGGGGCTCAACACCAATCCCTGGTGTATGCTTCTCCCTCCCTCTCTCTCTCTCTCTCTCTCTCTCTCTCTCTCATGGCTCTCTTCTCACATGGTTTGATTACAGAAAAAATAATGTCATAATCATAACACAGTTAAACCGAGAGATTTCGAATTAGATTTAGTTACTCTTGGGAAGAGTAATCGTAGGTTCTGTTTTCTTTTTTGATAATCGAGAAATCCGCTCGGTGGACCCTTACATTGCTTTAATACCCGACTTGGCTCGCTAGCACAATTTTAAGTTTTTAACTAGTGACGTGCACCTACCACACATCCAATGTGGTACTAACTTTGCCGCTGAACCAAAGCCCTAAGGAACATGTTTTTCCTAATTCTTCTTCTTTTTTTTCCTTCGGATGCATTATGTGGTACAGAATTGTACTGATAACTGAGTAAAGATTGAAAGCATGAACAAGTCGAATGGTTGAGTTCCAGTTAGTCTAGGACCATTTAGTCAATGCAACACAACTGACTAATGTCATTAGTTATTGAGGCTTTATTCCTATGCCAAAGGGAGTAAAGCTGGTATCATTTTTAATTAACTGCAAAAGAATAAGCTTATATAAATATAGGCACTACACAATCAAAATTAAGATGATGAACTGACCTCAAAGCACTTCTCATAGACCTTTTAGGACCTGATTCATCCTTGTTGAAGTACCATTGTGCAATTGTTCCACTTATCACATAAACTTGTGCCTCAATCATTGATGTGGCAGACCAAAGCATTGTCAGAATGGCAAATATATAATAAGCAGGAACCCAACTATCCTGTTTCCATACACAAAAGTACTCCCCATTCTTTTCCTTAGGTACCACCTCTCCATTAAACCTAGCAAACACTAAGAAAACAACGATCGGAGCATAATACGCTAACAGCCCTAAAGTCAATGCTGGAAGCACTCCAAACAACCCTAAATTCCTCGACAGGGCGTAAGAAGCAACGCCAATAATCTTTACAGTCAACTCAATCCTATGCCAATTCGCAACGAAAATCCAAACAATAAGCCCGATTAACAACAACACGAAAACAAACACTAAAATCCTATAAGCCAAAGGGAAATCCTCACTACATTTAGAGCTCACAGTACAAGCAACAAACCAATAGATATCAAGAAACACAGGAACAAGTACAAAAAAGAGAAGTGAAGCATAAACAGATAAACTATCTGCTTTGTATAACGCTTAAGCAAGAAAAGCACAAAGAGCACAAAGGGTATGCTTAGAATTAAAGTAACTACAAGGGTCCATATCAAACTCTTCAAGAAACTACTAGAATTAGAGTAAAGTGAAAAAAAGTCACTAGAACTCAAAAGGGTGGTGGATTTTTCAAGACTACAAGAAGATGAAGTGAAATTGTAGGTAAAAGAGGAGACATGGGAGTGATGTGGATTTCTATGAATAGAAGCAAAGATACCAAAACCAAAAGTGAGAGTAAATAGGATAAGAAAAGGAAGGTCTATAAATGGTCTTGTACCAAAGTTGTAAGAGATCTGAAGGAACTGAGTTTGGTCATCAGGGTCTAAAGAAGATTGACCAGGGTAGTGATGATGATGGGGTGTTATGGGATCAAGAAGGGGTTGGGTGGTGGTGGGGTGGGGTCAGCAAGAGTAGAAGAAAGCTTGTTTCGGTCTTCACAGTTTTTTTCCATGACGGAAAAATCAAGAATCTTTACTTTTAATGATTCCTGCTGTAATTCAAGATTCACAACGAACCCTTTTTCCTCAAGTATTTAAAAGTTTACCTCTAATTATTAAGTAAGAAAGGATAAATTCATCCTTGATTAATGAGCTTTAAGCATGAGCGATATCATTCTAATTGATCAACCAATCATTTTCCTACGTATTGGTACAGAGTGGTTGGAATCGTTTATATAAATCTTTTATATCTATTTATTTTGTCTTTTTTAATTAAATAAATAATTAAAAAAAGTTATTGTCATGTGACCAAGAGATCATGGGTTCAAGCCGTGAAAACAATCTCTTGCAGAAATGAAAGATAAGACTGTGTACAATAGACTTGTAAGGTCCAGCCCTTCCCCATCGGGCTGTCTTTTTTTAAAAAAAAAAATTTATTCTGATATTTAAAATTTATTGACATGACTAGTTTGAAACATATCGCACATTGGAAGCTTCCTATCTGAACTCGACCTCTGATTAAGTATGAAAGTATATTCGATTCCCGACGCTCCTTGTTAACAAGCTCCAAGTGTTGGTGATATCATCTCGATGAATCAAATAATTAATTAGCTACATATATTTATTAATCATACTGATTATTTTTAAGTCGATAGTTAGCATATTCTATCTATTATCCGATCCTGATGCTGAATATACTTTGCATAATTCACAAAGACTGAATTAAGAGCATTTTCTTTGTTGCCAGAGATTTGTTTGCTAAACCAGAAAGCTCAGCCAGAATTAATTAGAGCATTTTTTGAGACCAGAACAGCTTTGATTAGGTGTTAGATTATGATGGTTCTGAGAGAGAAATGTTAAATTCCGACAATAGCACTTTGTTTATGGAATAAGCACATGATGCTAATCAGTGCTTACGCTTGGAAATCGTACATACTTGAATAATTCTGAGATTATTAATAATTGATTGAGGTACATAAAGAAAACAAAAGTAACTACTCCTACTTAGGAATGACAATAGGGCAGGTTAGGGCGGATTAGAGCGGGGCAAGTCTTGACCTGCTAAGGATTTGACTTGCCAGCGCCCTGCCCCATTTAGTAATTTTCAGAAAATATGCCCTGCCCCCTGCCCTGCCCCGCCCCGCTAAGCTCTGCTCTGTCCCGTTTATGTCATTTTTCATTTCTCCTCTTTATTTTCACTTTAATGTGTAAAAAAAGTATGGTTATTCATCTTTCCATTTTTTTTTTGTTGATAATTGTAAAAATGTTATATATTTTTTTGTTCATCTTTCTTTTAAAATGGCGTGAAGTTTCTGAGTTAGATCCCCGAACTGTGCATGAAAGTGATTACTTAATTGTTGAACGAAGTTGAATGAAACATTTTTTTAAAAATAATTTCTGAGTAACATGGATTGTATTTTCTGATTAATTTCTGAGGGTATGATACAAGACTCCAATGCTTCACAGCAACTGCTGCTGCTGATGCACCACCATCCTCAACAATAACCTCCTCCATTAAAACACAACTTGACAATCCTTTAATGCACAAAATAATGAGATTAGATCAACAACGAGAGCAAAATATCACAGGCGATAGATATTGCAAACTACAATGGACTCATTACCAAATAAAAACAAAAGCAACTTAACTGATAGGAAATTATGGATTTAAAAATGAACCATGTGTAGTTGGTTTAAGGGCAAAATGGTAACTGATTTTAAAGAGCGGAGCTTCACCTATCTTAATTTGCCCTCTCCTGTCCCGCCCCATTAAAGTTTTTCAAAAATTTACCCTGCCCCGCCCTATTTAAATCTTCTCCTACCCTGCCCTATCAAGAGTTTAACCTGTCCCGCCCTGTACTACCCTAGTTGCCATCCCTACTCCTACTTTATTTAGAATTTTGAAAAGGTCAGAGAAAAGAAATAAAGTTGATGAGTGATCCTCACGCAGAGATTTGCTAAGATTCGAAATGAAAATAATTTATGATAAGACATAATGGACAGTTTAGTAGCAAATTAGCAATTCATTGGCATAATACATTCTAAGTTCTCTATAACAGCATTGAAACCGATTTCAATAATAACATTTAATTATAGTAGCTAAAAAAGATCGAAACATTGTTAGCTAAAAAAGATCGAAACAAACAATGTCGTTATAGAAGTCCAAATAAACGGTGTCAAGTTCAAGGAGTCTTCCCAAAACAATTTCATTAAGAATATTGTTTCATTATCACATGCAGCAAAGACATAATGTGGTCCACGCAGTTTCAACTTCTTGATGCTGACAAGAAAAACAAGGCTTCTTCCTTTTCATCACTACCGGCTAAATAAAACAGCAACTATGGCTCAATTCAACTAAGACTGGAATAGATTATATGAATCATCACTATCCATGTTGCTCCATTTAAACCTGTCTAGGTCCAATATTATTCATGGTAGCTATTTCTGGTCCTAATGGAGAACAAGATTTGGCAGTATGCAATGGTGAATAAAACCAGCAAGCCAATTTGAATGTAAAGAAAATGTATAGGTTCAGTTCAATTCCTCTACAAAACCCAAAATATTCACAACCAGTTCTATGAATAATAACACTCGTATCCGTAAGGTTAAGAGGATCAAATGGAACCTCATAAATTAAGCTTGTAATACAAAAGAAGAGGATCAAATGGAACCTCATAAATTAAGCTTGTAATACAAAAGAAAAGAACGTGCGTCAAATGTATATAAGGCTGGTTAGTAACTTCAAAACTTAGATGATCTTTATGAAGTAGAACTCTGGCTGTCCTCATCCCATTTGCTCTTAGGTATTTCCCCGGAGTCAGCAATAATCACCTTTTTCCTAGGTTTTCCGCTGTATGTTCCTGCTCCACCCTCTATTGCATATACTGTGTCCATACCTTCAATAACTTTGCCAAATACAACATGCTCCCCGTCCAACCTGCTTGCAGCTCTGTGTTAGTATGAGAAATTTCTGAACATTCAAGGCTTATATGGGTTTTCCATAAAAACAATGCAGGATAAAACGATCTGGAATAATGTTTTGACTGAATACTTTTTTTGTTCTTTCAGAAACATAAGATAGATGAAACGAGCGCGAGAAAATGACAAAAATGGTCTCTTATGTTTGATAGTAGGTTCAAAACAGTCCCTTAAGTATGCAGCGGACAGTTTTGGTCCTTTAAGTTTGGCAAAAGTTAACACTTCAAGTCACCGTCGAATATTTAACAATTTATGTTCCTTAAATTTGACATTAACAGTGGACATTTTGTAACCATAAACAACAAAAAAGTCCTATTAAAAAAATTGCACCAGACTATAGAAATAAATCGAAAATAACACAAACTATAAAAATTATACCTCTAAATGTGAGTTTCTACTAATTTTCTTTCACATGGTTCTCGTCAAATCTAACAACGAGTTCGGTAAATACTTGACGGAGACTAAAAATGTTAACTTTTGGCAAACTTGAAGGACCAAAAATCGAAATTGTCCAGCGTATACTTAAGAGACTATTTAGAACCTACCCTCGAACATAAGAGACCATTTTTGTCACTTTCTCTCTTCAAATATGCTTTGCTAAATCATTTATGTATTGGATGAGCATTCTGGTTTAGATATGGACATATGGTATATTTGAAAGGACGGAAGCATACACCCAATAGGCATTTGTTTAAACCTTTATGTCTGAGTGACTGCAGAGCGTTCTGGATTTATTAGATGCAAGTTATACTGTCATTTTGAAACCTTACCAGCTTGCCTTCACTGTCGGTATAAAGAACTGACAGCCATTGGAGTTGGGTCCTGTGTTCACCATGGAAATAACACCTGCAAAAGTCAAGGATGCTTATAAATGTACACATATGTGAAGGTACTCAAATTTGCATTTGGTTTTCCTCGGGATACAATAAGTGCAATCAAGTGATGACTCAGACCTGCATGAGAATGTTTTATCTTGCGATTCTCATCAGGAAAGGGACCACCATAAATAGAAATGTTTCCCCTTCCATCACCCGACACAATATCTCCACCTTGAATCATGAATCCAGGTATTATACGATGAAGTGGCTTTCCTTTGTAGTGAAAAGATATTCCATCAGCAGTCTTTCCCATTTCCCCTGAGTCAACAACAAGTGCAGCAATTGGCAGTCAAATATACACTTAAAAGAAATTATGTATCATACACACACAGACAAATATGTATATGCGTGTATATAATGTAAATGTGTAGGTATGTGTATATGTACCTGTACACAAAGCCCTGAAATTCTCTGCACAGAAGTAAAAAAAGCAGGCGTCGTGCAATAAGAACGAAGTTAAAAAAAAAAACTGAAGAGGAGAGCAAAGTATGGAAAAAAGATGGATAAAGACGTACCAACAGTTTTTGGTACAAGTTGCCCATACAATCCTATTACAATTCTTCCTGCAAATATTCAAAATTTTGATCGTCAATACACAAAAATATTTCCCAGCCTTCACCGCGCACAAATTCTGAAGCTCATTAGATATTCATCATAGTCCATCTATCCTGCTGTATAATAATTATTTGGAGAGTCAAATAACTTTTTTTGGTTAAAGATCTTACTTTTTTGTAAGATAATTTCATAACAATTTTCTTAAGCAATTCCTAAATCTTCTTAATTTTTAAAAGGAGTGCCTAAAATACTTGTTACGGGGTTTCAAACATTACATTTGTTCTTAAAAGATCAATTAGTTGAAGTAAACCATCACACTCCAAACCATGTTAGCACATCCGGAAATTTTATTGTAATTCATTAATTCAATGACATCTAATATAAGATCGACTAATATAATAATTTTATTGAATTTTATTGTAATTCAATTAACTCAATGACATCTAATGACTCAATGACTCCAAAGCTAAAAGACAAGTTTTATAGGGTGGTGGTTAACAAGCAACGGCTCCCTAGCGCGAAAGTCATTGTGCAACAAGCAGCGGATGAGCGCTTGGCATTGCGACCACGGGCTTGGACGTCACTTCAACAGAGACCGCTCTCTCATTGGCATTGGGAAGGCTCGAGTCCTTTTCTGAGTCGTGAATCTCCTCGCTTTCCACAAGGAGGTTCGGTCCAGTCTGTTCACCTCAATTTGCGCCCTATTTGAGACTAAAGCAGGCAGGGTGGCGACCTCGTCTTAAGATAAGATATAGGCAATAATTCGTTGCTTTCCACTCCTGTTCCAATCAAAGGTACCCTAACCTTATCAGATTTTGCCTTCAAGCCTCAACTCAAAAGAGCTCCTTCTTGCTACCGTTTCAGCATATCATCTCACTCGATTCCAAAAAAAAAAAAAACGCAGTTTTTGATTATCCAGTTCTATATCGAAAACGAGCAATTGATCCCACGAAAGCAACGCTGGCTTTGTTGTGGGTTCAACTACTTCGTGAGCTGCGGTTCTAACTAAACCCTGGTACTATCCCTCTTCGCTGATCCCCACTTGGCTGGAATTTCACTGTGTATACTCATTTACATTTAGATCCCACAGTCTTCTTTCCAGGAGGGGTTCGAGACAAAGAAAGATCAAGGCAGCATATCAGTTGTTCCTTTATACTTTACTTGGATCTGTTTTTATGCTATTAGCTATTCTGTTGATTCTTCTCCAAACAGGAACAACCGATTTACAAATCTCATTAACCACAGAATTTAGTGAGCGGCGCCAAATCTTTCTATGGATTGCTTCTTTCGCCTCTTTCGCCGTCAAAGTGCCTATGGTACCAGTTCATATTTGGTTACCCGAAGCTCATGTAGAGGCACCTACGGCAGGATCCGTCATCTTGGCAGGAATTGCTTTAAAATTGGGAACCTACGGGTTTTTAAGATTTTCAATACCCATGTTTCCCGAAGCGACACTTTGTTCCACTCCTTTCATTTATACTTTAAGCGCGATTGCTATAATATATACTTCCTCGACCACTTTAAGGCAGATCGATCTTAAGAAGATCATTGCTTACTCCTCAGTAGCTCATATGAATCTGGTGACTATTGGTATGTTTAGTCGGGCGGCGGCCGTTAGGTCACCTATTTTGAGTTATGGACACACAAGGCCAAAACATGTGTGCCGGGCGCGCGACCCATCAACCTACTAGCAATGGGGGAGAAAGCATAGCATGTCGCAATAAAAGCTTGATTCGAGGCGTCAGCAAAACACTGCCGTCTGTTCAAAATTAAACCTTTGCCGATAGACCAACCAATGGTGAAACAAGACCCGTAAGCACATAAACTTGATAGTACTTGCTTTGGGAGGGAGTTTAGCAATACAAGGATTAGGCCCTGAATGAAAGGCTTACTGAAAGTCTTATGCCTTAGGGTGAAAGACTCCAATCCACTCGATACAATACTGAGAACACAAAAAATCCTTACAAGAAAAAGGAATAGAATAGTCAAGTTGCCAACACTCCTCTCCCTACGGTCGAGCGGCTTTCAAGAGGCTCATTTATGCTAATCAAATTAGTACTCGTGCGGAAGTATTTCCCCTATCATAGAAGGTGTGAAGCAGGCGGGGTCTTTAAAGAAAAAAAGCAAAGCAAGTTCCAGGGATGCGGGCAGAGGGGGGTTTCTCGATAGCCAAAACTTGTGATCTAGGCTTTTCCAGCAAAGAATCGACGCATGCCGAGTAGACTACAATTTGTGGCACCATATCCTACCTATCCCGAAGGGAAGTCTCCTTCGTGGGATTGTATATTAACTCGCCTCAAGCGAAGAAGGTTCATCATGCTTCGACTTAGCCCATGATCCGCTAATTCATCTCTTTTCGGTATTCTGCAAGGAGGTGGATAGGTCGTGAAAAGAAGTGGCGGCGTAAGAAAGGGTTTTCAATTCAAGTTTCCGCCTCTCTCTTACATGTCAGTGTCTTAAAGCTCCTGAAAATAAGTATTAAACAAAGGACATAGTGGGTTAGGTAAAACCCCTTTTGAGAGGAAAGTTCTATCAAAGCAGAAAGTCCAAAGCCAAAGGTTTTTTTCAATGCGTATGCTTTAATAGTCAGACTTGGAATATATTATTTATATGTACTTTATTAATGGGATAGGAATTCGTAGTGGGACGTTCTTTTCATAGATCCTTCGAGCGAGAAAGGTGATGCGTCGGGCCTCGCCGAGTCATTCGGAACCAACATTGGCTATTTATTGACCATAGCGCAATGTTCGATGGTGGGGCAAAGCACTAGCGAAGCTTCCTCGATTGTTTTCCCGAGCAATTTTGCTTTTTGCGCTTATACGCTTTCTCTGTCTTTGATGTCAAGCCCGGTCGATGACCCGTTGGATTGGATTTCTCCTGGCGGACTACGTATAGGGATAACTTGTTCCAGTAAAGTCCGAGAATGAATGCTTATGTTGGAATCGGTAGGTGATGTGCCATTCGGGTTCCATCCTCCGCAATTATCGACTCGGGAATGAGCAGTCGCTTCAAAGTAGAGGTTTGTGGTAAGCGGTGGGTACAGATCGGCTCGAGGCACGAGTGCCTAGGTTGCGATGGTAGAGTCGGCTAGATGAGTTCCAGTGCCAGAGTCTTCGATAAGAAAGAGGCGTGCGAGTAAGCAGTGAGATCTTTCTAGTTCTTGAACTAGCCTTCCCCAGCTTGAAGTCAAGTGAGGAACTCTTTCTCTTATATAGGCTATTTTGCCTTGAAATCTCATTCGTACCATCTTATTCTTCTGTGTAAGTAAAGACTAGCAGGGTATTCTCTTGCATCAATTCCTCTCTCACTCACGATGAAAGCTAAGAGCTTGCTCGAAGACAGCCTTTACTTTCTAGTTATAATCTTCCCTATCCTTTAGGCGGGGATAGGTTCATATGAGGACTTGGTTACATATGAAGGAAAGGCTTAAACTAGAAGGGATAAGAAAAGGAATTTGCAACACTCAACGTAGAAGGCCGAGTTGAAACTCCCTCTATCCTCAGTTATTTCGTACAGGACAAGCAAGTTATTGAGGGCTCTTTATGCCAAATACTTTTACACTAAAGGGGATAAAACAAGAAATATCCTAAGCAATAAAGATCTTCCTATTGATACTAGCACTAGTGGGACTGGCTCCCGGGGAAAAGGAATTACACTATATCTTGGCAATGGCACTCTAACAAGCTCGGCAGGGAGAGAAAGAAGAGAAGGAGAAGAGGAAGTACGACGAAAGGGGTATGAAATAGGTTGCTTGTAGCGATTGCGATTGCTTATTTGGTTGGGATTACCAGCCTGACCAAAGAATAAGATAAAAAGAAGAGTTCCTTTCTGGCTACATGCCCATTAAGAGCTATAATCGAGTCGAGCTAAGCTGCATAGGCGAAGGAACTTTCCTAAAAAGCCTAATAGCAATTAACCGCATTGGAAATGACGTATCACACTGAAAGGAGGTTCCTCCCGATAGATGTCGGGAGGAGCAAGGCGTGATTGCTCTGTCATCCTCCGGCCCTCATTTCCACTCTAAGTAGTGGTGTTGGTGTGTCTCGTTAATCATTCGTCAATCCCTTTCTGAACCATGTAAGGGATGACGGAGATAACCCTATAGCAAAATAAACCACCCTCGATGGGTTAAAGATAACCCCTTTGAAGTACCTGTGTGGATCCGGCCTGCTGGCGCTTGGCTTTGCTAGCTTGCATGACGGGTTGTAAGACGCTCAATCAATCGGGCGCTATCCCACCCTTCTTCTTTCTTGCTGCTTACGTTTTCTTGCTCGCTTCAATTCATCAAGGTATTAATATAGCCTTCTAAATAGTCAGAGTGGGAACTCAAAAGCAAGAACTTTTAACCATCATTCCAACACTCTAAAGGGCGTGAATGTGTTAGATTGGATCGCTACCATGTGGGGGGGTTCGATACAATACAAAACACCCATGTTATTTGCTGTAGGGTTCATCTTTTTGTTCACCATAGGAGGACTCACTGGAATAGTTCTGGCTAATTCTGGGCTAGACATTGCTCTACATGATACTTATTATGTGGTTGTACATTTCCATTATGTACTTTCTATGGAAGCCGTTTTTGCTTTATTTGCAGGATTTCACAATTGGGTAGGTAAAATCTTTGGTCGGACATACCCTGAAACTTTAGGTCAAATCCATTTTTGGATCACTTTTTTCGGGGTTAATATGACCTTCTTTCCTATGCATTTCTTAGGGCTTTCGGGTTTGCCACGTCGCATTCCAGATTATCCAGATGCTTACGCTGGATGGAATGCCCTTTGCAGTTTTGGCTCTTATATATCCGTAGTTGGGATTTGTCGTTTCTTCGTGGTCGTAACAATCACTTGGCGATGGAAAGAACAAAAGATGTGCTCAAGTCCTTGGGTTGAAGCAGAATCCTTCGCCAGCGAAACCTCCGCTTTTAGTAGTAATCCGTGCTTTACCAACGCATTCAATGGATTCCACCATGAACCGGGAGCGGGCGAAGACATGCAGCTTCCTTTTTCGGGGTACACAGTCACATGCTGAGCAAAGAGTTATGGTTGTTGATCCTGCAGAGTCTACCCAAAGGTTCAAGTCAGATTGTAGGAAGTGGGCGATACGTTTTTGTATTTCTATGAGAAGCTCGACGGAACCCACGATTCCCAGTAGTAAGTCGTCGGCATATCGCGCGTAACAAATCCTTATTAAGTAATAGGTTTTTAAGGGGGCCAGCCAAGAGAAAAGAAATATGTTCACCCTCGGCAATACGCACTTGATAATACCCCGACCGCAAATCAAACTTAGTGAAGTCTCGAGCAGGACAAGCAATCTCCGTTTTCACAGTACTACCATAGAGAAGGGAAGGCCCACCTCGGAAGCCATTTGACCATGAGTTCACAGCTTAGAATCAGAAAGAACATCCCAATCTTTAAGGAAGAGATCGACGATCCCAAGTTCTTTTACCCCATTCAGAAGTCTTTTCCGCCGGACGACTCGTAGGAGGTGAGAAGGGCTCTTACTCCGTCCCACACACTGTATCTTTTTTGTGTTAGTTGACCTAAGCCGCACCCTTACTGGTGTGGGGCTCGGCCGATCCGAAGATAAAAAAGAATCAAATTTTCTGCTAGATCCCGTATTTCCCTGGGATTGTAGTTCAATTGGTTAAACCATACTGTCAAGCGGAAGGCTGAGTTCGAGCCGTCGATCCGACGGATCCAATGAATATATCAAAAAATCTCTCCCTTTTTATGAAGGGGACCAGGGGCAGAATTTCATTGTCAAAGCAAAGGGGAAATCCTTAGTTCTTTTTTCTTTCCTTTTGGTAGGCGAAAGACTCAAACGGATGAATTGGTTGATTCCCGCTTTTCTTTTAGTTTATACCTCAAATGAAAACCTATTGATTCCAATTCAATTAATCCTAGCCGGATAGAGTAAGAAAACAAGAAATTTGACGATCAACTATGTAAACCCCCCGAAGAGGGAAGGTAAGCCCGCCGTTGATCCCGTTTTACCTTCGCCTACCGTGAAAAGAGAGTCCCCTATCACGATAGGCCCTCCCAGCTCCCAAACGTGTCTTTCTACCAATCAAAAGAGGTACAGAAAATAACAGCAACTAAACTGTGAAAGACGTGGGTGGCATTATGACTGGGGTGTCAGTTAGAAAGGTTCAACCAATGTTCGTTGAATTTTCCTGCGTTGGAAAGTCGTTCCAATGTGAGAAGGGCGAGAAGCCACTTGACTATAAACTTCGAACTGCTACGCAACTAATAACGAATGCGAGAGGAACGAATTCACTTGACTTACAGGAAAGAAACTGAAAGTCGCTCGACCGTAGGGAGAGGAGTGTTGGCAACTTGACTATTCTATTCGAACAGCGTAGCAACTATACTTAGAACTGCGAAGCAATGAGACTTACAGGAAAACGGAGCGGAAAGTCGTTTGAACTCGAATACGCAACTCTCCTTACAATCTTATAGGAAAGCGAGCGGTCAACTATCCTGTAAGTAAGAGTTTTCTTAGACATTCTGTGCCTCTCCTTTTTAAGCCGCTCACTCTCCTTCTCCTTATAGTGAGTTATTAGAGCGATTATGCAGCTGCACTAAGCTTAAAGAGATGAGTTACTGCGGCTACTTGTTTGTGTTAACTACCTCTTCCCCTTGTTGTTGTCTTATTTTGCATATAGGTGGGACATAAAAATGTGATTTAGAATTGCTTTCTTAGAGTGAAAATAGGGTTGTCTACTTTTCCCCCTATATGGGACAGAAAGGAGTTGAAAGCTGCAATGTAAAATTGGCTATGGAGATTCCGTGCGGTCAGAAATTAATACAGACACAAAGGGCTTCAACAGGAAAGTCGTTTCGATCCAATCCATTCTTGGGGTCAAGGTCTGGGCTTATATGTTGTATGGCGCGAAGTGTTGGTCAGTCAAGACGTCACACACCCAAAGGATGAGAGTGACAGAGATGAGGATGTTAAGATGAATGTGTGGTCATACGAGGAAAGATAGAATTAGAAATGAAGATATACGGGGTAGAGTGGGAGTAGCCTCGGTGGAGGATAAGATGCGTGAAGCAAGGTTGAGATGGTTTGGGCATGTGCGGAGGAGATATACGAAAGCCCCAGTGCGGAGGAGATATACGAAAGCCCCAGTGCGGAGGTGTGAGAGATTGGCTATGGACGGGTTCAGGAGGGGTAGAGGCAGGCCGAACAAATATTGGGGAGAGGTGATTAGACGAGATATGGAGCATGCTAGACTTACTGAGAACATGACCTTAGATAGGGGGTTGTCGAGGGCACAGATTAGGGTAGAAAGGTAGTAGATAGTCGAGCTTAGTCCTACTTACGCAAAAATATGGTAGGGTAGGATTATTAATATAGGCATGCCTAGCAGATCATATGAATAGGTGTAGTGCTGCTTTATAGCCTTCTGTAGCCATATTTCTCATGTTATACACTCAGTAATGTACTTGACTTATTTCATTTATCTGCGTGAGTATTGCTTCCTCTTCATGATGCGCTATCATGGCGTATTCGAGTTTGCTATCAGCATTTTATTACTTCTTTATTGCTTTAAAGCTTTAGTTTTTGGACTGGGTCTGACCTTGTTCTTCTGTGTTTCTGTTTTTCTGTTTTTTGTTTTCTGTTTTTGCTTCTTTTCTGTGTTGCCTGATCCGAGTATCTCCCGGAAACAATCGCTCTATCTATCAAGGTAGAGGTAAGGTCTGTGTACACTCTACCCTCCCCAGACCCCACATTGTGAATTTTACTGGGTATGTTGTTGTTGTAATGACATCTAATATAATAAGAACATCAGCAGAACTGGTGCATACCTACACGTGTTTTCTCTATATCAACATCCAAGAATACTCTGTGGGTAATTTCATACACCTCGTCCACCTTTTCATATTCCTGAGAAATGAAAGTAAAAATACTCGAAAAACGTTGGATCGTAAAATATCATCACTAGGCAAAGGGAGCTCATAGAAATAGAAAATAAGACATTGACAGAAGTTGCAAATGAGACTCTAGAGTTACGCTATAGCTTTTAACGAGCATATCTAACTCCTGCTAAGAGTTTGAAGCTTAATAGATAGACGAAAATTTATCAAATTTATCATGCAACTTACCTATTTGGATATGCATATCAAAAGCTTAAGTCATGGTACAGATTTGAACATATTAGTAGCTTGTCTTAGAAACGGTCAATGATGTCCACTCAGCATTTACCTAGTTTCCTTCTTTCCTTGTTTTTAAAACCTAACATGAGTAGGACAATTTGAAGAGGATATTAATAGGAAAGTTATATGATTCCCTCCAAATTACATGCAATGAAGTAGTAGGTCTCTCTTCTATAGTTTCATACCAAATAACTAAGCAGAATTAACAGATATTCAACCAGGGGAAGTAAATCAATAAGTTCTCCCAGTATGAGAATATGGTGCAGGACAAAGCTTAAAAGCGTTCTATTTAAAGGGAACAAAGAAAGGGTCCGCAGCATGAAGAATATATGGTACATGACCAAGCTTCACAGCTGTCCATTTACGTTTATTTGCTACATTATCAAAAGTTTAAAGTTGAGGACACTGCTATAATTCCGTAAATCAGTGTCTGATTCAACTGGCTCAGGACATGATCAATTCAATTGAAATTTTATTCGAATTGGAAATCTTGACCACAAGCTGCAGTGGATGACATCAAACTTATTAGTTATTACTCATCAGTCATCATTGTTATAAACTATCCAAATCTAACCACCATAAGTGCCATGAAATTGATTCTCGCTAATTATCCACATCTCACACAAATAGCTCAAAAGTAAAGTACTTTCCCTTTTCAGTTTGGCTAGTACTGGTGATTAGACGATATCCTATGCCTCCTAACAACAACAACATACTCAGTATAAACCCACTCAGTGGGGTAGAGCATATGCCTCCTATCACTATTAAATCCCTAAAGTAAACACATAATGTGTTGATGCTAATTAACCATATACGAGAATGAAAAATAGGAAGTCACTTTCGAAGCATTAGTACCTCCAACCTGACGAAGGATAAGCTAAGAAAACAAGAATCTCCTACTACATTAGCATTGCAAGAGGACATTCGGCATACCAGCTGGAATGTACTTGATGAACCCATCTAGGTTCCAGTGGCTTTTGAAGTCATTGCATCATTTAAGAGGACAAATACTAAGGCCGCGTTTGGTATTGGAGAAAATATTTTCCAATTTTTCCATGTTCAGTTCGTCAAAATGATTGGAAAACATATTCTCTAGGAAAATAAGTTCCATAAAAATGAGGAAAATGACTTCCCTAGTGGAAGTAGTGAAAACATATTCCACAAGTGGCACTACACACTAATTTTGTCCTCCCTAACCTCCGATCAGAGGCGAATAGATTTCTAGAACATGGGTGCACTACTAAGGAAAGGAGAAAAAATGCATTAAGTGAGAATTGATCCTTGTTCCTCTTGGTAAATAACTAAGTTTTAAACCAAATGCACCATTAAGGTGTCAACAACTAATATTAGATCAATTCTAAAAAATATATACATACAATATCTAGTTTTGCGGAAAGATCACGGGTTCACATGCCCCAAAAATAATAAATAAATTCGCCCCTACCTCCAATACACCTCATCTTCTCCCCCAACCCCATAGAACCCATCTCCACCACCTCACACCTCTACCCCGCCCCCATCTCCCATATTATTTGTCTAGATTATATATAATTACTTTTAGGATAATATTTTTTGTTTACATAGCTAACACAAAAAAATAAGTACAAAACCCACTCATTTTCCTAAAAAGTATTTTCCACCATACCGAACACACCCTAAAGCAATAAGATGTGTATATGCAATAATGGAACAAGAAGAGAGGCATTCTTAGAAGAAATTAACCCAATGTTTACTCTAAAGACAGTACATGTCTTTCAATTAACTACTTAAGTAACTAAATAGATGATTGAGTTAAGTTTCTATACAGTAAGTAAAATGCCAGATCTTTCATAATAATGCTCCAAGTCTGCAAAAAAAAAATCAATACCCAATAAGGCTTCAAGACCATAGTATACAGTGAATCCCATTTCAACCAAAAATCAGATCCAAACCCATTATATTGAATTATGCAATTACCTAAACTTCACATATATAACACAAGAAAGACAATAAGATAAGAAAATGTCGAAAAGGGGATAATAATAGAAGAAAAATGGTACCTTTTGGAAGATGGAGGATGCAAGAAAGATAACAACTAAGAAACCAAGAAAGATGAGAAGCCATCGAGGCTGTAATAAAACTGAGATCGCTCTACCCATCTCCTAAAAATAACAAGAAATTTCAAAGATTTGTGCTGTGTTCTTCCATTATCAACCAATTAAACACTGCCTCAGGTACTGAATGATTAAGTATATGATTTAATTGAGTGTCAGCAGACTATCAGAGCATGAAATTGTTGTTCCTGCTCAGCTTCGTCTACCTGTTCGGTGTGCTGATTACTCCGTCGCCCATTTATTCTCTTTTTTAACTGTCCCAAAAAAAATACAAATAATTTAATTTTAAAATTAGTAAAATATATCAACTACAAACTAATAAAATTAGTAAGTATACATTAATTATATATTTATTAAACATAAATTTTACGTTAATTGTATATTTATTATATAATAATGATATAGTTTTTATAAGTATGATATATTTTTCTATACATATATGTAGTGATACACATTCTATAAAATAATAATACGATTTTTATATGTATGATACATTTTTATACGTGTGATACATTTTATCTATACATATACAATAGTGATATATATTCTATATAATAATAATATATTTTTTATACATGTACTGTAGTGATACATATTCTATACGAAAATGATACACTTTATATACATATGCTGAAATTAGTTAAAAAATGGCTAGAAAATGAAATTATTTTGAAAAGGCTAAAAATGACTTTTAAGATACTTGAGCTACCGGGGGTGAATAGTTTCACCCGGTCGGTCATTTTCCCAATTTATTTAGACCACATATTTTATAAGTTATTTTTTAAAAAAAAATTGTATCAATCAAATGGTGTTACGTAAATTGGTACGGAAGGATTTATTGATTATTCATTTGGGTATTTTTTCGACCTTTTGTTTTCTTGCGAAGCTTTTTTTATGTTTCCACAAATTCACTTTTGGCTAATGAAATTAGGAAGCAAAGGGCTCACTCTCTGAGAAGTCCAGTTACAACTTACAATACGGGCTATTAGACAGGCCGAGTCTATGGGCTAATAAATGTGGGAAGAAATTGGCAAATAGCTACTTTTGAGTCGCTAATCAAACTTTCATTATGTTTTAAAATTAGTAAATTTCAATCGCTTTTTAATGTAGACAGATATATACGTCACTTAAATATTCCCATTTGTGGGACTATACTCAAATAGTGGAAAAACTTGAGGAAATTATGTTTGTTTAAATATTGTGATGGAGTTTTGACTTGTCAAAATTTCCAACATCAGCACCTGAGTGGAGTTGTTCCATATTTAGTTGTGAATATTTTGTAAGTAATTGCACGGTTTCTCTTCAAATGGGCTGGTCTTTAATTTTTGCCCTTCAAAGTATTATAGGCATAAATTCATTAAGGGAGCTGACATAATTTGTGGATTTTATGATGCGTAATCTAATGCCCCTATAGGCATAAATTCGATTTTGAAAGATAAAAAATTAAAGACTGACCTATTCGAAGGGCAAAAATTAAAGACCAGTAAAAAACAAGGGAAAAGGTGCAAACAACCCAATATTTTTGTCATAATGTTCTTTTCGCCAAACAATTACTATTTCTCAATCACATTTTAACGATTGACAAAATATTAACAAGCAATCCAAAACTAGGCAGCTCGGCTAATCTCTCTCTCTATATATATATATAGTAAAGCTATGTGTAAGATGATATTAATCTCCCTTAGGGAGTCTTTTCATTAATATTAAAGTATCTTTCTTGCAAAGGACCTTCTAAAGAGCTCACTTCAGCAAGATTCCAAGCTTCAGTGTGACTGTTCCTGCGCCTGAATCTGATGTCTAAGTCTATACAAAAGAGGAATTATAGTCTTACCATAATTATATTTACACAATATATGGAAGTATTCTAATTATGGGTAGGGATACAATTATTTCTGTAATATACATGTTTACACACTCGATCGGGCGGGAGGCGGTGGCGAGGCTGGATCTCAAGTCAGTAAGAATGCGGAAAGTCCTTTTGTAAATATATCTGCATACTGATAGGATGATGGAACATGTAACACTCTGACATGGCTTAGTGCAACTTTCTCACGAACAAAGTGTAGGTCTATCTCAATGTGCTTGGTTCGCTGATGTTGAACCGGATTATGAGACAGACAGAGATATTATCACAGTACACAATTGATGTCGGCGAAGCGACATCAAGTTCTACGATGAAATTTACGAGCCAATCTCAAATTACTACATTTGCAATGCCTTTGTACTCAGCCTCGGCACTGGAGCGAGATAGGGTAGCATGTCGCTTGGCAGACCAAGAAATCATATTATCCCCTAAAAAAAACACAAAAGGCGGAGGTGAAGCGTCGCGTGTCCGGACACCCTGCCCAATATGCATCCGTATATGAAAGTAACTTGTTTGATGCAGAGGGGTACCATAATCAAGAGTGCCCTTAATTTATCGAATGATACGCTTAAGAGCAGTGAAATGAAACTCTATGGGGGTATGCATGAATAAGCACACCTGCTGAACAGCATAAGCTATGTCTGACCTGGTGAAGGTGAGATACTGGAGTGCACCTGCAAGGCTCCTATATAGAGTAGGATCAGAGACTGGAGCATCATCCATGGCACTGAGCTTAGATTTCGAATCAAATGGAGTAGGTGAAATTTTGTAATTCGTCATCTTAGCCATGTACATGATCTCCTCTGCATACTTATACTGACACCAGAACATGTGATTGGCAGACCTGGTCACTGTTATCCACAAAAAGTAACTCAGCTTCCCCAAATCAGTCATTGCAAATTCGAACTTAAGCAAGACAATAATCTCATTTTTCAATCCGTCAGATGAGGCAGTAAGAACAATATCATCCACGTAAAGTAATAAGTAAACATTACTACTACCTCGATGAAAAATGAAGAGTGATGTATCACTCATGCTGCATACAAACTCAATCTGCAATATATACATGAAAAAGCGATCATACCACGCACGGGGGCCTATTTCAGGCCATATAGTGACTTACGGAGACGGCACACATAGTGAGGAACTGCTGGATGGGTGAACCCTGGCGGCTGATGCATGTAGACAGTCTCTCTCATATCCCCATGTAAGAATGCATTGTTCACATCAAGTTGATGGATCGACAAGTGTTTGCCCATAGCAATTCTCAAAACTGTACGGATGGTATCCGGTTTGACAACCGGGCTGAAGGTCTCACCACAATCAATACCCTCCTGCTGATTTGTGCCATTAGCCACAAGTCGTGCCCATACCTCTCAAGATCTCCACTGTCTCTGAATTTGTGACGAAATAGCTACAGACAACGAATCACATTCACCCCCTTAGGTCTAGGTACCAGATCTCATGTGTGTTGTTTAGTTAAAGCATTGAATTCCTCAAACATAGTCACATTCCAATTAGGGTCTTGTTTAGCCAATATAGGGTTCTTGGAAATTGGTGAACTGGTTTGGGCAGACAAGTTAAATTGGATTTTAGGTTTGAAGATTTCATATTTTTGCACGTGTTTCTATTTGGTGAGTGGGGATAGTGGGAGGCTCCAAGGCGGAGGGATTTGTTGGATATGGAGAAGGAGGGGCTGACGTCGTATGAGGCACCGCGGTGTCTAGATCAAGAATCGTGGTGCTGGAAGAAGCCATCGGGTATTTGTGGCGCCGTGATCAAGGTCGCGTTGGAGGGTAGCAGACCTCTATGATGTTTTAGCCATGCCTCGCCTAACTGTGCCGCATTGATGATGAGAAGTAACCTGTTTGCAGGAGTTGGAGCACCGCGACGCTGAAGCTGAAGAAATGCTATGCTCTAGTTGACTTAGGATGATGAGAGAAATGACAGACTCGTCAAGAAAAGAGTAATCCGGTTTTTAGAACTGTTTAAGATTCGAAAACGAGAATGTGGTCTCGTCGAATGTGACGTGACGAGAGGTGTGGATCTGACGAGTGGACAAGTCATAACATAGATAGCCCCTATGGTTCGGCCGGAAGCGTAGGTAGACACAATGAGTGGACCGGGAGGCTAGTTTGTGAGGGGAAGTAGAGGCAAGGTTAGGATAGCATAGACAACCGAATATTTTGAGATGATCATTGTTGACACCCAATTTTGACCCTCTCTTGCAGTCATTAGCTATAAAATTACACTAATTTTGTAAAATAATTTGTATGATTTTTTATAATAAAATACAGCGATAAAACATTAAATACAGACATAAATAAGCAATTTAATAATGACACTGCGTCTTACGTAGAGTATTAAGCACTTAGAGTCCCGCGCCCGCATTAATTAATTTTAAGTCCTGTCAAACAATTCTTAATAATTAATAATAAATACATAAAATAAATAATTTAGCAATAACGTCGTGTCAAATAGCACGTCCGCATTTATTATTATAACAATTAGATTAATAAAGCACCTAGATAATTTAATCGCGATTTATTAATTTACCACTAATTAAGCACCTAAAATCAAATACCTAATTAATTAAAACCATCCCAACTAACCCAGCCCACTCCCTACTTAAATTATACACTACCCTTATCAGCCCACATTACCCGTCGCCCGACACATGGCCCGATCCTTGCGGCGCTTTACTTTAGCCCACGTCGCCCACAACCCTTCTTTCATTTTACCTTCCCTTCTCTCATCATCGACAGCCCTTAAGAAAAACCCTAAACGAAACCTTTCGATCGCACAAAGACTCGCCACCGTTTCCATCGCGGTAGATTCTCGGGAGAATCGTGAATCTTAAACCTAATCATTCCATATAACTTGCCCTAACAGCAACAAAATCAACCCAAAATAAGCCCACAAGATCGTAACAAATCGACCCCGAAATGGAAACAAATCCCTAACCAAATCTACCCAGATCAAAACTTACCACAAGAATCCGACAGAATCAATACCGAATCAGCACCTATTATGGTAGGAGATACCCGAAATCACGGCTTACCATATACTCAAAATCAGTCTTTAAGGTTTACCAAGTTTAGAACCCAGGGATTGAGGTTATAAATTGAGTGTTTTTTACACATGCAAGGGAGGAGAGGAAGAGAGCAAGAGTGGCCAGCAATCCAAACCTCCTTTCCTTTTCAAATTAACAAAAGTCGATCGACATACATGCATTTAGCAGCCTTCAACCTCAGAGTTAGGTATTCGATTCGTTGAAATTAGCGACCCGAAGCGAAGCGAGTTAGAAGCCTTTTAAATACTAGTCCAGAAATCGCACAAAAACCTGCCTTTTAATTCGCATAGCAATACAACCCCGAGTGAACCAACGACTTGATACGCTGCCTCGGTTCGTTGTCCGGAGAAGGTAAAATCGAACTCCTCTCGTATTTTGTTAGATTTCTGTGCTAGGTGTGTTTATCACGAATTTAATCGATGTTGATTGTATTAGTTTGTTCGTTTGGCCGATATAAGCCAGATTGATGTTTATTAGTTGGATTCTTCATGTTACGATTAGTTAATTTGTTAGTCTAAGTGTTTAAATGGTATGTAGTAGCAGAATCAGTGACCACCCATCTGTTTTTTTTTTGTGTGATGAAATGCAATTTGCGATGAGTATATGATATGATCCGTCTTTAAATCTAAACTGTTACAAACATGATTAATCAAATACCCCCATGATTTTGTGTTTGGATGAAGGAGGAGTATAAGTGTAATCTATGCATATAATCATGACATTATGATTGATTTAGAAAAATAGCATGTCTAAACTTGTATCAGGATACGCCTTGTTTGATTGATTTAGAAAAATAGCATCTCTAAACTTGTATCAGGATACGCCTTGTTTGATTGCTAAGTAGTATGTCTGCTGTTGTACACATATGTCTAAGTGTTTGAAATGGGTGTTTATTATTTCTTTGATGTTGAAGTCATCCTTGTCTGAGTTCTTCTAGTAATATGCTTCATTTTGCCTTAGTAAGAAACACAAATTTATGAAAACATCGAATTAGCATGTTTGTAAAAATGGTCTTATTTGTGATCACATACTGCTGTTTAGTACGTTCGCTGAAGCGTTAAACTATTTCCGGACCTTTCTTCCGCTATGTCCGACTGTGTACAAAGGTGAAGGAAAATTCATATGAATTAAATCTTGTCCTAGAAATGGTCTAACAGGAAATATGGTGAGCTAGGAGAAGATGTATAACTTGTTTTTCTTGGCTATATTTGAATTGAAATTTTATATTATGTTTTGTTTGCCTTTATGGGTATATTTGCATCCTCTTTGTCATAATACAAATCTTGTCAATGTTGCCTTCGACTGTTTGTATATCAGTTGCCTAGAGTACCTCATACTATTTGGTCTAGCTTGATGTTTGAGACCATCTAGTTGAAGAGGAAAGGTCCAATAGATCATTTGAGCATGTCCCACTTTAGAACAGGGAGCCTCTTTAAATCTGATTTAATTGTGCACATGTCTAGATTGCTTATTTGGAAATCTGTTATCTCGTCTTGGCTTCTGAATTCGGCTATATATGATTATTCTACAAGTGGTTAAGCATGTGGTATCTCACTATATTACCGCTGTCCCGCATCTCTATAAATCTATTGATATTTTGTTAAGTTATTCTAGGCCCAAATCTGGACAGGTTGAGTCCTCTTTTGAATTCGAAAACTTATATGCATTGGGTTTGTTTCTATGCTGCTGGGTCATGGATGATGGACTTGTCATCTTGTTTGATTTAATAATTAAATTATAAGCATGTTTGAGTATGTAATCGTTATTGGGCTTAACGTATACTAATCCTTTTCTTTCCTTATCTTTTTTACATGGCATGCATTGGAGCGAAACGAAGAGTTTCATGGCGAGACTCATCACAAGCTACAACAAATGAAGACCCACATCTTATGTGCTTCATCCACTCCGCATCACAAAACTCCAAATCATAGGCGAGATGGCCTCATGACTTCTTCGAGTCATTATTAATTCATATCCTCCCTATTATTTGTTGTAATTATTTGTCTAACATTACACTATTAGCGAATATAATATTGAAGCAATAAATTAAAAGGTAACCTTCCTTAAGTCTGAGAATCAGTTAATAATTTTCACTTGCATAATTACTTAGATAGTTAATATATTAGTTCAACATGAAACCCATTTCTTTTACAAATCCTCATTAGCCTTCGCATAAGAAATTATCTAAAACATCGATAGTCATCTTACAATCCTATAAGAAGACTTGTGTCATAATAAATTTTACTCCTGTTATACGCGATATGTATCTAATATGGTATTTAGGTACCCTAATGACATATTTTTCAAAACTAACTTTGACTTTTCTATATAAATCTCGCAATTAATTTTAGACGTAAATATCTTATATCTTCAAAATTCTTTTACTCAAATGCCTTTAACGTGTCTTTTCTTAGCATAATAATTAACTCTAGGTTTGAACGGACAACCGCAAGTTAGCGGATCCTTTAGGGTGCCTAACCCCTTCCCTTTAGGATAATAAAGAACCCTTACCCATAATCTCATTAAAATTTAGCAGACCATTAAAATGGAGTTAATGTTTACTTTAAACTAGTTAACATTTAGGTGTCCTAATTCACCCAAATTAATTAGGTGGCGACTCCTTTAAATACATTTAGGAATCAACCATACGTAGTACTCCAGTTTCGACTCCGGGTTAAAATGGGGTGTTACAATCATAAGAGGGGACTCTATGATAGAGAATTTCGGTAGGGGTCATATTGTGAAGGGTGATAGTTGGGAGAATATTGAGAACGTATTCTGACATTTTAGCAGCATAGACCCAGAAGGATGGAGGTAGAGAGACATGAATCAATAGAGTGTGAATCATATTGTTAATGGTGCGGATGATTCTTTCAGCTTTACCGTTTTGAGGGGAGGTGTGAGGGCAGGAGAAGTGAAAAACCATGCCATTATTAGTACAAAAATGGTGAAACATAGAGTTGTTGAATTCACGACCATTATCACACTGCAAAGATTTTATACTTTTTTCAAATTGTGTTTGAATGAATGTTGGAAACTCAAGAAATTTGGCAAAAACTTCTGATTTAAATTTGAGAGGATACAACCAAACAAAGTGAGAAAAGTCATCTAGTATGATAAGATAATATTTATGACCGAGCGAAGTAGCAACAGGTGATGTCCATAAATCGGCATGTATAATATCAAAGGGTGCAAAAGTAACACTTATGGATGACTTAAACGGAAGACGGGTATGGTTGCCTAAAGAACAAGAAATACAGTTTTGGGCAAGCTTCCCATTACAAGTAATAAAATTATTGCCTCTAAAAATATTTAAAACTGGGGCCCCTGGATGACTAAGCTTATTATGCCATGTGGAAGAAGAAATGGCCGCTAGAGAGAAGGGAGAGATAGATCTGGCAGCGGAGGTGGGAGTGAATGGATAGAGATCCCCCGTGCTATTGCATCTCGTAAGAGGTGTCCCCGTATGAAGATCCTTTACAGTGAAACCATAAGGGTCAAAATCAACAGAGACAGAGTTATTACGAGTGAATTTGCGGATAGAGATTAAATTTTTAATCATATGTGGGGCATATAAGGTATTTGAAGGGGAAATGGACGAGGGGGTGGTGTGTAGGATCTACCATAATCCTTTACTGGAATGCGGTGACCACTACTAACTGTCACAAATTGAGGATGCTTTAAACCAAACAGTTTGAGAATATTACCTGCAGACCGGGTGAGGTGAGAAGTGGCTCCGGAGTCCATGTATCAGTTGTTGTCAGGCTGTTGCATGTTGAGACAGTTGAAGGCCTGACCCAACTCATTAGGTGTCATGATTGACGAGGGCTACTGGTGATGGAACTGCGCGCCGCACTCAACGAATGCTTGGGCGCCATGGTAATCGATTCTGCAGGCCATGTTTTTACTGCTGCTGGTTCTACTGTCTGTGACCTTTGCCACGACCACAACCTCCTCTGCCGCGGCCCTTGCCACCCTTTCCACCGCGTCCCTGCTGCGGTTGAGAGATTTCTGGCGGCGTTGGATCTTGAGGGAGCGTTTCGACAGCTAACGCCTTCTGATTGTACTCATCCTGCTTAGCACGTCGAGCAACAACTGCGAGCGAGCTTTGTTAAAATTGGGAAGCGGTCTGCCTGTTGAATCATGGTGGCTAACGTATCGTAATCGCATTTGGGAAGGCCTGCAATAAATTACAATACCATCTTAGTGTCCGAGACATGCGTGTCGACGTTGGAGAGTCGATCCGCCGGTAGTTTCAACTGTCTGTAGTACTCAGTCATGTTGGAGAAATTTTCAAGGCGTGTATTGTTAAATTGTTCCTCCAAATACACCGCACGAGTGTGCTTGTTATCTTGAAAAATTTCCTCCAAACGGTTCCATAAATCAAGGGTTGTGGCACCAAATTTCATGATAGTAAGAAGAAGATCCTGAGAAATACTACCATAAATTCACTGTTTGACACCGGCGTCTAGACGAAGCCAATTAAACTCATCAACCTCCGGAGGGCGCGAAATAGTATCATCGATGTGGTCAAGCACGTTATAGAGACATGAGTGATTACGAAACAGTTCAACCTAAGGAGAATACTGACTGTTTTTTTTATCAAGAAGAATGAGAATATAATTCTTGATATTGGTAACAGTTAGGGCGGGATGAAAAGAGGATGACAACGTGGTAGTGAAATTTGTGGATGTGGAAGGGTCAGAAAGTGTGGAAGAATCAGGGGTAGTCATTTAGAGAAGAGAGGAATGAAGAAGAAAACCTAGAAATTGGAGGTAGGGCCGCGGCGAGATCCGAGAGGGGGGGAGGGTGTTCTCGGTGGCAAAGAAGAAAAATTTCTATGGTTTTGGGTGTTTGACTCTTAATACCATGTAAGATGATATTAATCTCCCTTAGGCAGTCTTCTCATTAATATCAAAGTATATATAGAGTACAATATTAATCACTTGTACAATAGGAATCCTAAGCCTATACAAAAGAGGAATCCTAGTTTTACCATAATTGTATTTACACAATACATGAAAATATTTTAATTATGAGTAGAGATACAATTGTTTCTATAATATACATGTTTACACTATGAAATAAAAGAATGACGTGACACCTTTCTTTGGCGAAGAAACCTAATTATCTTTTTTCTCCCTTTTTTGACATTTTCTTCCTATTTCTTATTTATCTTATTATTAAAACAGAACGAATGTCCTAATCTTTCTTTCTACTCATGATGCTCACACACCTTGACGTTAAATAGATACAATATATGAGGATTCACGATATATGTAATAGAGAACACGCAGGGAAATTTGTATGTATCTTCTTATCACTTTATTTGGAAACATGTTTTAATAATACGCTGTATGTTGTTGTTGTTTTGCTTTTTAGTCTGGACATTTAAAACATATTTAACACTGTTTTCTCCATACAATTTGAGTTTCTACTTGAAATATGAAACTAAAATTTCAACTACCATTTCGTTCCACTAGTTATACGACCTTACAATAAATATTTAAATAAACGATAAAACTTAATTTTCAATAGGAGTTTCACATAAAATCCTTATTTTAATTTTAGTGGTACTACTATTATGTTTGAAATATGAAACAAAACTGTTCACTTTTAAGAAAAGTTAGAGTGAAGTGATCAGTGGGCGGGTAAATGTGGGTACCGTCCAATCCTATTGGATCGGATATAGGGAATGGTTTGGTGGGCGGTGGTGAGAACAAAATGCGTTTTCGGCTTTTCTGAAAAATGGCTGCTTTTCGATTTCTTTAAGACAATACATTTTTATATTGAAAAGTAGCACGGAAAATATATATAAAAATTATAGAGTTTTTTGTTTTGTTTTATGTATAATAACATATTTGAATTTATGTACATATTTAATTACAGAAATACAAATTGGTGTATGAAGATTTGATAATGAGACTATTTCGTTTTTTAGTATTTGTATAACTTATCTGTATTTAAAGTTAATAAATATAAATTTAAAATCAATTAATAATTGAATATTTCAAAAAATAAATAGCAAATATTAGTTCATGTTGGGCTGCATTAACTGATTGTTTGATGAATCACACTTCGACGACGGTAACTAACCCCAAGTAATAGGTAGAGATGATGGTTGTGTGGTGGCGATTGCTAGTCGTCACTGAAGAAAGAGATCAATTGTGATTGTATAGTAATGACTGGTGGTGTTTGTACCATGGATTGAGGTGTCAAACTGAATTTTGTGGACAACTTTAAGGAGCCATGGATGACTTAGTGTGTGTTTGGTTTCTGCGGTGGACATAATTGATTATGAGGAGAATTGATTCTGTCAGAATTGATTTTGATAGAATTGATTCTGATAGAATTGATTTATGTTTGGATGCAACGATGTAAAAGTGATTGTTATCAATTTATGATGTTTGAATAATTTGGATCAAAATTATTTTTGAACGTAGAATTACCAAAATGGACATAGTTAAATAGATAATAGAATTAAGAAGATTTACATTTATTTTTCTTAATTAAATATTTTCCTTCTATATTTTGATTAACTGAAGTAACATAATATCTCATTTATTAAATTCGAACAGACAATATATATTTTCAAATGGTTATACCAAGTTGAATCAAGATATTGTCCAAATCAAATACCATTATTTTGAAGTTATACATTATATATTAAAAAAAAATTATATTTAAATATACAACTATACAATGATTGCTTTACTACACGTGTAAGACATATACGCTAAAACTAGCACGAAGTCTCCTTAACGAAATGTTCTAATTTTACTCTTTTAATAAAGTGCAATATATAATACTTAAATATTAGAATTTAAAGTATGTAAATAAAAATTACAAACAGATAATAAAATTAAAAGTGCAATATAGTATTTAAATATTAGAATATAAAGTATGTAACATTTTATCCATTCAACAATTGCACAAGCTGCAAAAATAACAAAACTTGCAATGAAGGTGAATATTTGATTATTTTTTAGTAATTATTTCTAGATATTTAAAGAGTGCAATAGAAGTTATATATTTGATTTTTTTAGTAATTATTTCTTAGATATTTAAAAAGAGGGTAATAAAAGTAGATATAGTTGTTGATGAAAATTACAGAGGATAATAAAAAAAAAGGTAAAATTTAAATTGAAATAAATGACAAAATTGATTCTAGCAGAATTGATTATGATAGAAGTTGTACCAAAATTGATTCTGAAACGCGAAACTAAACATCTCAATTTTACATATTTTTAGGAAAGTGGGTGCAAAAGTGGAACCAAACACACTGCACACACTTAAGCCAATACAAAATAGTGAGCTCAAATCAAAATCAAAGGGTCATTGCACATTGATATTGAAAAGTGAAACATAACAGTATTTTGGGACCAAAAAAGTATCTTGCATGACTTTATTAGTTTGATATAAACTCAGTATATACATAAATATGTATACGTAGTTGTAGCATCTATAATTTCCCCCCAAATGATTGATATGGTAGCATTAAATTTGTACTATTTATTATGAATTTATGATCTACCTAACGTGAAACAAAATGTAGAACCTAATCTTCTTCTCAGACAATTTCACCTCAAACAGAAAACCAAATTGTTTTTCAATATCAATAGCGATGGGCAACTTGTATGTGTCTTGGTAGAAACAACAGTCAGCAACTTGACAATAACAAATTCTATATAATAAATCCATTCTTATGCCCCTAGAAAAACAAAATTCGAACCAAAATCTCTCTCATTTTTCGCTCTTTCATTCAATCAGTTCTTTGTATACTCTGATGAGTTTCGAAGTTTTTTACAGTTCTCCGTTCGGAAAATGGCTTGGCTTCGTCGAGCGAGGTTCAATGCTGCGGTTTTTGAAGATGAGATCAAGTGGTATTCAACAGAAACTCAACAAGGAGAAGTGAACTATACATCACCTGATAAAATGCTAGAATTCACTCGAGCGAACCAAATAATTGCCCGAGGCCACAACATATTCTGGGAAGATCCACAATATGTTCCTTCATGGGTTCGAAATCTAACTGGTCCCGAGCTTAAATCAGCTGTTAACTTCAGGATACAAAGTTTGATGAACAAATACAAGAATGAGTTCATTCATTGGGATGTCGACAACAAAATGCTTCATTATAATTTCTATGAACAAAGACTTGGTACCAACACAAGTCTTGAGTTTTTTCAAACAGCACAAAAGTTAGACCCCTTAGCCAAATTGTTTATGAATGACTATAATGTTGTTGAGACTTGCAATGACATGAATTCTACAGTTGATGCCTATATTTTCAAGTTGAAAGATTTAAAACAAGGTGGAGTATTTATGGATGGAATTGGCCTAGAAGGACACTTTACAGTACCAAATCCTCCACTCATAAGAGCAGTGTTAGACAAATTGGCTACACTTGAACTTCCTATATGGCTTACAGAAGTTGATATCAGCAATCTTGATAAAGAAACTCAGGTCAGGGACTCAAATTCTCTCCAAATCATGTGGTTTAATTTCACGTAGAACTTTACTCACTATAGTAAGGTCATAAAACTAATCTGTTGTGACATTAAAGTAATTGGACTATGTGTTAATCGCTCATAAAATAAAAATGTCCGGAAGGTCAAATTTCGGCACTAGGTTATGGCATATCACTCGCCACATCAGCACTTTGTCACTACAAAATCTACGTCAAAAATAAAATAGAATTCCATCGTGCAAATGTAATCGGTTACATATAAATGATCTTTTAATTGTCTTTTGTTTAAAATATGGATAGTCAAAATTTCACCTTCCGGTTGTTTGTAGTACTAAGCAATTCACACATAGTTCAGTTACTTTAATATAACAAAAGATAATTTTGTGACGTCACTGATAAAGTGGAAAAAGTTCAGTGCGTATACATGAATGACAATGTGTATATTAAAGATTTGATGGTAATAATTTTCGCGAATTTGATGGCAGGCAGGATATCTAGAGATGGTTTTGAGAGAGGGATTTTCACGTCCAGGTGTTAATTTTATGATGCTTTGGACAGCATTACATCCTAATGGATGTTATCAGATGTGTTTGACAGATAACTCATTTCATAACTTCCTGCTGGGGACATAGTAGATAATTTGCTGAAAGAATGGCAAACTGGGGTGGTGCATGGTGAAACTGATGAACATGGTTCATTTAGCTTTTCTGGTTTTTTAGGTGAGTACAAGGTTATTGTAAATTTTGGCAACAGAACAGGTAATTCAACACTCATTATACAGAAGAGATGAACCAGGCACTTAAATGTGCAGTTGCAATGGAGTTGCTCAGATGTAATTCATTGTTCGTATCAACATGCACAAACTTTTGACTATTTAGTAGTAACTTTCATTAACCACTGGATCACATTCTTTGTTCAACTAAATCTATGAGCTGCGACAGTACAAGAAAATACCTTGGCTTTATTCACATTAAGGCCGGGGCAGCAACCTTTGATTGCCCTTTGGGATATAGTGCTATCCGAATTAATTTTTATTTCTCACTAGTATAAGTATATATAGAGTAACTCGATCCATTGAAATTTAGATAAATGAATCACTTTTTTGTTTGTTTGTGGTGAAATGTAAATATTCATCTCGCATGAATTATCAATACACAGGGACGAATTTACCGTGTTAATTATGTATTCGCGTGAACTCAATATTTTTATTCAAACATATATATAGATTTAAAATTTTGCATGCTTAGGTTGGAGATGATGTGATGTAATAGAATATTTACAAAAAAAGATATCATAAAGTTTTGTTCTTCGTTTGTCGTCAGTCAATCTATCACTCAATCACTTTATTATTAATTTGAGATTACTATAAAAACTCATAAACTTTAATTTCTGAATTAGGTTCTTTCAATAACCCTATGTGCAACAACCTGGTTTGCCCTTTCCTGAGTTAGAAGGGTTAACCAATCCTTGTTCACATTGTACAAACAACATAGTAATGCACAACAACACACAAGTCGATGCTATGCCGTTAGCAATGAGGCAGTATAGTATAAGCCATAAGCCATGGGCCATGGCAGACAAATGCTTGTGATTTCCGCAAAGTCAATTTTATCGCCCAATGTTGGCCCCAACTTCTACATTCACATTATTATATACTCACCTTTTCAAGATATTCAATTCTTCCCTATATTCTATAGCGCCACAAATCAAGGATAAAGTGAAATCCAGCCCCAATATCAAGGTATATTATGCTACTTAATAATTGCAAATCTCACCAATAAAATCTTGGATAATGAGAAGGGGTAGGGGAGAAAGAATATTGCATTTACATATACACATTAAAAAAGTAAAATTATGACCAAGTACAACAATATAAGAAAAGAAAAAGAAAGATCCATAGCTAAGAAGAACATTAATTTATAGAAAGTGGTGGCTTACCAGACAAAAGGAAAGGCTACAAGAAAACAAATAAAACCAAAGTTACAGCCAAAGCACTGCCTACTAAATTCAAAGCTGTTCTTGGTGGATTCTCCCATTGCTAATCCAGCTAAATATGATCCATCTGCTAGCATAGCTTGCGACCCGGATCCGGATTGTGTTTCGGATCCTGACCCATAGTCTGATCCGGACGCGTATCCTGTTCCTGCCCCGTACTCAAACCCGGCTGCACCCGATCCAGAACCCATTTGGGCTGAACTTGACCCGGTTCCTGTTGTAGGGTCCACAACTCCTGATCCACCATAGGACCCATCACCATTGGGTGGTGTTGTTGTCGTAGGTGTCGTATCTTTTGTAGATTTTTGACTGCACATTAGATAAATGTTAAATTCAATGTAATAATCTACAACCCATGCAATCATTCACTCACTGCAACATTTGTCGGATACAAACAACAACACTAAAATCCAACAATATAAAGTCTGGATAGTAGAGTGTACCCTCGTGACCAAAAACATTGCATGTGTTAAGCACTAATGGAGTATCAAAAATGGAATTTAACTGCTAATAACACCCTAGGAAAGACAGTTGAATGTCCAAGTTTAACAGTACAAAATATCTGAAAAATGACAAAAATATCTGAACTAAATATTGTTTGAGAGTGTGTTTAAAATAGTCCAGTAAATATGCACTGGCCAATTTTGGATATTTAAATTTCCTAAAAGTAGTACTTTTAGTTCCATTCAAATATTTAGGTGGTGTTTGGTCAAGCTTCTGCAAGTGTTTCTGTTTCTCAGAAACACTTATTTGGTCAAACACCCTCTTTCCAGAAGTAGAAACACTTTTTCCAGAAGCCAAAAAGTGTTTTTAGATGGGAAGAGAAGCAGAAACACCAATTTGGTGCTTCTGGAGAAACTTTTTTGCTCATTCATTGAATTTTTTTGGACCCATTTACCATTTTCTTTTCACAAAATTCATTTTAATCTCATATAATTTTCCCATATAAAATAGAAATTTGGAAATAGGGGTAGGGTGGGGGTAGGGAAAGGGCGGGGGTAAGAAAAAAATCATATTTTTTTTATAAAATAAAAATATATATGAAATAGAAATTTGAGGATGGATAGGGTAATGGGGTTGGGGGTAGGGCGGGGTAAGAAAAAAATTCATTTTTTTTTTATAAAAGTAACAAAAAATATGAAATAGAAATTTGAGGATGGTAGGGCAATGGGGTGGGGGTGGGGGTAGGACGGGGATAAGAAAAAAAATCATATTTTTTAATATATTTTTTTATAAAGTACCAAAAAAATATGAAATAGAAAATTTGAAAATGGGTAGGGCAACGGGGGGGGGGTAGGGGTCGTGCGGGGGTGGAAGAAATAAATCATATTTTTTAATAATTTTTTTTATATAAGGAACAAAAAATTTTAAATTGAAATTTGGGGCTGGGGTAGGGCAATGGGGTGGGGGTAGAGATAGGGCGGGGTAAGAAAAAATTTCATATTTTTAATCATTTTTTATAAAAGTAACAAAAAATTTGAAATAAAAATTTGAGGATGGGGTAGGGCAATGGTGTGGGGTTTGGGGGTAGGGCAATGGGGTGGGGTTTGGGGGTAGGGCGGGGCGGGGGGGGAGAAGAAAAAAAATCATATTTTTTATAAAAGTAAAAAATATGACATAGAAAATTGAGGATAGGGTGGAGTAGGTGTGGGTAGGGCAGGGTAGGTTTGGATATATTTGAGTCATTGACTATCATATTGTCGTTACATTTCTTATGTACAATATAATATTTTTTTTTATTAAATGTTGTAATTAAATAATTTTAAAAAAATTTATTAAATTGTAAAGATATATTAATTTTTAGAAACATATGATAGAAAAGAATATTTCAAATAGTTTTAAATCTATTAAAAAGAATATTCTAGTAAATTTGAATAAATGTTGGTCAAACAGGAAACTGTTTCTGTTTCTCAGAAACACTTCTATAATTATATGTCAAACACCATAACTAATTCTCTAAAAACAATTTCTGCAGAACTACTTCTGAGAAACAGAAACATCTTTCCAAAAGCTTGATCAAACAGACCCTTACCATCTATATTTATTAATGGCCTGTTTGAAAAGTCACCCATGTAATTGGAATTGGGTGTAATTAATTTGACATGTTGTTTGATCGAGTAATTACTTGGTTGGAGGGAACTGAGTGTAATTGATTACACTCTCCAATTCTCAAGGTGGGGTTGAAAATTGGGTGTATTTACACCATATATTACATGTTTACCTTTTAGTTTCTTTCTTTTTTGTTTTTTTTTAATTTTTTTCTTTTTTAATCTTTTTTGTTTTTAATTTTTTTTATATTATTTATCTTTCATTTCTTTTTTCTCATTCATATCATTTACTTCTTGTGATTCCATGTAATTGCTCGTATTATTTATTTATTTATTTTATTTATTTTATTTATTTAACATAACTGTGTTATTATTCTGAATTTTGAAACTGTACTTCTTAAAAAGAATGAGTCATTAACAAATTGACATATAATAAGTGATGTTATTAAAGTAGAAGTTGTAGTGAATGAGGTTATAAACTTAATTTTTTCTTTCTTTTAAAATATATATTTACTTAAGTTACGTTGGTATTTATGTAATGTTGAAATTTGACATAAGAGTATTATGTTAATTTTTTTTTTTGGAATTTTGAAGTTAGGTTATATTTTCAATTTTAATTTATTTGCTTTAGTACTATTGACTTGTTATATGACATTGCATGATGTTTATTTTTCACTTACAGTTGTTTGTCAGACATTTGAATAATGCTATGACATTATATACATAATATTTTTTTTGTCGAACATCCAATTCATAATGTTCTCACAAAAAAGTTTGCTTTTAAATTTTTATAATTATTAAAATTACAATATTATTAATTTGAAAAAAATATATCAATTATTTTTACTATATTAGTTACAAATATATGATTATCAATAAATATATTTTCAAGAAATAATATGTTGTTAAATACATAATTTAATATCATTTATATAGGCACATATTTTTAAATATTAATTTTTAATTTTTAAATTAATCAAATTGTGTTATTACACTTGTGCAAACAAACAATTCGCTTGTAATTACACTGTATGACAAACAAATTCTGTAGATAATGATATTTTGTATTTCTTTTTAGAGTCTATTGCAGCTTTATGTTGGATATTTTAGAATTTCACCAGAGGTGTTTATGGTTATATTTTATTTTTTTCATTGCTTTCGTCAAATCTAACAAATATCAATTATTAAATATTTAGTTGAGACTAAAGTATTAATTTCTGACAAACTTAAAGGCCCAAAACTGTTAGTTAACTATCTATCAAACACAAGGAACCATTATTATCATAAGTAATATCTATTATACTATATGGTCATTTAAATAGCAAGTGTTAATTCGTTAATATTTAGCCAAATTTAGATTATGGTTTAAATGACCCGAAAGTATTAAATTAAAGATGTAATTTTACCTTGGGGTAGAGGGGCAAAATGTGACGGTATAATCTGCACCACTGCAAGTAAAAGTGCTAGTAGGATCATCATAAGCGTAGCTATAAGATCTGGGACAAGCAGATTTGAACATCTGTGAGTACATCGACGGTTTACAAGTCGCCGGTGTATTATACGCGCCGCTGCAGCAATACTCCGGCTTATTAAACGCTTCACACGCGCTCCTACACGCGTCACCACCGCCACTCCTCAATTCCGTCGGGCATATTCGGTTCAGATCCGTAACGCAACCCGTCGTCGCACACATACCCGACCCGCCCGACGCTTCAACCACCATAGGTAAATTATACCCATCCACCAAGCTGACGTCATAGAAATCTTGTCCACCAGTACCCAATGTGAACTCCGCTAGAGTTGCCGGCGGTGCAGCTCCGGAACCGTTGCATTCTACCTGACCCGATCCGCAATCCCCGGTTCCGCAAGAACCCGACCCGGATCCATCAAATGAGCAACTGGTTCTACCCCAAAATCGACCCGACCAACCAGTGGGTGCAGTGAATGTACGTGAAGAGTCTTGCGGAAGTTCAAATCCAGTGCTTTGGAGTATTGGACTACCTGCATTAGCTAGAATTCCTGGCCATACTGTGTACTCACATTTGTTCACAAATGTAAATGTAGCTCCTAACACACCTGAAAATGAATAAAAAAACTGCAACTTTAATATCATACAATTGTAATGCTGCATTTATGTATAGTTTAAAGTATGGAAAAATGCACATAAGAATGATTGTTTTACCTCTGGATAAAATGAGGAAAGCAAAAGACAAGCTGAGAATGAAGTGTGACATATCCATATGGGTATTAGTTGAATACTACTACACTAGTAATAATGTTCAACAAAAGAAGAGAAGAAATTATCTTATAAAAGCAAAAAAAACAGAGTGATAGCAAGAAGAGGACAATGGAGTGGCTTTTTGTTGCTCTTCTATTTTCTGCTCTAGTGTAGTGATAGTGATAAGGGAAAGAGAAGGGGAAAAAATGGGAGGGTAGGGTTTCAACAAAGCAATTAAGGTGGCAATTAATTTAATGAGAAATAGATTGTTGGAAATTTGATTTTGGTGGAAATTGGGTCCGCCCATCTTCAATGACTTAAATATCATGGTTTCACATATTGGATAACATGGTTCTTTATACGTGTGTAATCTACTAAGAGAATAGATGACCGTAGGGCAAAGAATCGTCAAATTTCATTGAGAAATGAAAGAGATATTGGTCCGCGAAGTAAGGTGTTGAGACATGAAAGAATGGTGTGGGACAAATCTACCACATCGGTAGGAAAAGGAAGATTTGTTCATAATATAAGACTCAAAACTGAATAAAGGATTGAGACCCCAAGTGGTAACTCATGTGTTTGAAGGAAGGAGGACCTAAGTGTGCTTGGGTTTAAGACTAGGCCCACACCCGCCTGGTCCGGATCGGGTCGTGGGCCGCAGGATGTTCTGTCATTATCTTTCTGGACCCAGACTTTATTATAATTACAATTTGGTCCCTGAAGTTTCTGAAAGGCATTTTCTGCCGGCGCCGCGACGCTAAATGTACGGAGGGCATTCCAGTAACGGAAAAATCAGGGAATTGATGGCATTAACTTTTCTGAACGTTTGACACTTATGCCACAACGTTTTTGGCCATTATGGTGTCCATTAACATCCCTCTTAACACCTACTAACACCTCTCCTCATCCTTAAACACTATATATTCATTCCTTGATTTCAGATTTGAGAGAAAAATATTATACACAAGAACATACACAAGAGAAGTACTCTCTACACTTGAATGATTTCAGATTTGATGAAATCTCTTCCTTTCTTGCAATCTTACACACTTAAAGATCCTTCTATTCTAGCGAACACTTGAGTTCACTTTGCTCATTTGTTTGATTGCTGTTTTATCTTGGGTGATAAGTTTACATTACAACCGTTGAAAGGATATACGGGGCAATATTATCTTAAAGATAGATAAAAAAATTGGTCGACTCAGCAAGCCAACTATCTTGTTACATTTCCTGATTCTAAACATATTGTTGTTGTTGTTCTCAAGGGGCTTGCTGCAGTTTCAACCAAGATCTCAAGACTTCAATGAAGGATCAAAGACCGAAGATCAAGATCATCAACACTTATTGATGTCGTGACAACTGATGTTAGGCTTCAAGTCTATTATATTGAAATTGTAATTGATTATCCTTTCTAAGCACTAGTGATAGTTGTATAATATTCCCATACATCCACTGCAATATCCAACAGTCTTAAGATAATATTGTACTAGTGCTAGAAAGAGGAGGGCCAACAATTCTGGTCCGAGTTTGGGTTTCTCTTTGACGATAGTTACAAATCTATTTTCGTCAAAGGTGATCTCTCAATAATTGATCTTTAACTTGAAAGATAATGTTGATAGTCTTGTTGGCAAGGCTAAGGGTCAAAGAAGAGTTGTTGTCACCGCTCCCGAGAGTGGTGTAAACAAGTGTCTACAAAGGTGGAAGATGTCAATTGGAACTTGAGGAGAAAGCTGGAGATGATGGTTCATCTTATAGCAGGAAGCCTCCATCTTATGATAAGGAGGATTTGGACACGTGACGAACGTGGGCCGAATCCGAAAGGTATGAATTAATTATTTATTCCTTGTCAAAAATGAGATTAAAAGATGTATGATTAAAATGAACTGAATAAGGCTACAAATATGAAAGTATATCTTTATATTCCCTACGCCTTAAAATCAGAAAGTTTAATCTCACTTACCTTCCCGTTTAAATTTTGGACTGTTATGAACAACAGCCCAAAAGATATGGACTTAGATTATAATAAAATGATTTTATGGACAATCCTAAGCATGGGAAGGGTACTAGAGGACTAAAGACAAGGACTAGAGAACTAGTGATAATTCTGTCATCGTTTCTGACAGAAGACCCGTCTTTCAACAGGATAGTAGCAGACACTCAGTCATACAAAGCCTCCGGGCGACTGGAGTGGGCCAGATCCATCACATGACATGGCGATATTGGACACTCAGTCATACAAAGTCTACGGGCGACTGGCGTGGTTCAGAGTTACCAGATCTCAATAGATCTGAAGGCCAAAAGGAAGGCAGAAAAGAAATTGGACATGAGTCTGCTAAGGAAACTGGAGTGGGCCAGAGAATCTAGATCACATATGATCCGATTACGCCCTAACCACGGGCAAGAGGTTGTTCAAGTGGAACAACGCTACCTTCAAAATAGAAGAAGTTGATGAGGATGTCCTCAAAGGGACTTAAGGAATGGGATCACTCTTAAACGAGGTGATACATGTCCTAAACTTTGTGTCAATGACGCTGTTGGGCAATATGGCTTGAGTTTTTCGCCCCACGTCCCACAGGTCGATAATAACCAAAAGTAGTACAGTAAAATTGTAGCCAAGTGGATGATATATTTGTAATCTGTGCATCTATGTCATCATAAATTAAGACACGTTAAATAGAAAATCATTCAAAAGCCAACAAAAATTGAGATTGTTGCCATAAACCCTCAAATGAATGTGAGGTAGGCGAAGAGGCAAAATCACTTTTCCGTTCCATCAAAGGATTAGAGAAAAAAACACCGCTCCTCTATAACTTGGTAACACCTACTTGGGTGATTTGAAGTTTGTAAAAATAGAGGGGGGAGACAAGTACGTTGTGATCTTAATTGATGATAATACAACGTATTATATCCTTTGTTGTAAGAACAAAGATGAAACGCGTCAGAAACGTCACAGAGCCATAAAGGGTCACGGCGCCGCCAGCCAGCGCCACAGCGCCGACAACGTCAGAAAACTCTCTGAAGTTTCTGAGCCACGGCGCCTCCCTGCAGGGCTGCGGCACCGGCGACGTCATAAACTCTCTGAAGTTTCAGCGCTGCGGTGCCTCCCTGCAGGGCCACGATGCTGACCAGGCCAAATTCAGGAACCACGGCGCCTCTCAGGCAGGGTCGCGGTGCTTCGGGAGCAGAAGCTTAAAATCTACGGATTGAGAAATTCGTAATGATAGAGGGGGAGAATGTGAAGCATCGTTGATCCAACGACTGCTCCTTACTCACCTCAGACTAAAACGGTGTTAGCCAAGAGCATATCCGTACGCGTAAGACATATGTGGCAAGGCGATTCTTATAATGCGATTCTTAATAGAAATCCGCCCAAGGATAAGAATAACCCTCCATGTGAAACGTGGAAAGAATCTCATATACAAATGTTGTAATATGGGATAGTGTGGCAAATCTCATGTACAAATGTTGTGATATGGGATAGTGTGACAAAGGGTTGAAACACATAAGCCAAAAAAGGTCGAGTTGGACCTAAGACTGTAGAGTGCATATCCACTGGATCTGCAAACAACATTAGTGTGTTTCGCATCTTGGTGTCAAAAAATGCTGAATTCTTTGAAGTTATCTTTCCTTGAAGAGGAAAAAGAAGTAATTGATCGAGGTTAACAAGAATTCGCGAGGGCCTGATTATACGGAACGAGACGTTCCAAATCTACAGGACTCGGAAGTTGCTGACTATTCGAAACTTAATGTTCCAGATCTACAGAACTCAAGAATTCTAGATGTTGAACCAAACCGGAGCAAAAGAGGGGACAAAGACTTGTTCCAAAACTTCTAGCTTGTATGGTTGAAATATACCATGGACAATTAACAAAGAATTGTCAACACCAAAAGCATCGCTTTGGAAAGAAGCTAAAAACAGATAAATAGATTCCATTAGATAAAACTATGTTATGGTTGATCTTCCTCCGGGAAAAGAACTTTTGGGTTGTAAAATTGGATACTCGAGTTGAATATACATTATATGAATCTATTAACGGGTATAAGGCCCCGGCTACCGGGACATGTGTTCCTATGTGAATAGCTTAGACATCCAGGGTCATCGCAGTCTTGCGTGACATGGATGTCTAGACAGCCTTCCTAACCGGAGAATTGGGTTTGAGAACTGTTGGGCTTATTCCTAATATTTCTTTATGATCCCAGAAATGTCTACATTTTGGTCCTGGAAGTTTCAGATAAAACAGAAACAATGAATCTGACTACAGAAACATTGACTCTGATGTTAGAAAGCCAACAGTTGGAAAACCAAAAGTCCGAAAGTGGAGGAAGAAAGTAATACGGAACAATCCGAGGGGTTTGAGGTTCCAGGAAAGAGAAGAAAGTCAGTCGGCTTATCAAATCTCTGTGCGAACTGAAGCAAGCTCAAAGTATTGGCACTAAACATTTGATCGTACTCTACTATCGAATGGTATCTCTTCAAATGTATGTTTCAACATGAAAGGATATGGGTACTACAGATGACATCTTAGGAGTTGGAATCCCTAAGACATCTAACGGACTGGTCTGTGAGGAGCTTGACAGTCTCGTTGAAGTCGCCAATGGATTTAAATCATAGAGTTGATTGGAATCATGGTGCACCCATATGCCAAGAGGGATATGCTCAGGTCACACTGCAAATGACCTAGTATCGGTTCATAAAAGAAGACCAATTGAACTAAGGTTCACTAGTGCTTCTGAAAATAATCAATAGAATGTGTTAAATTGGATGTGATGACATATGAATTATTCACTTATCTATGATATTCTGGATGTCCAGTGATTCTGGGAGAACAACATGATGCAAACTGGACATAATACCTGAAGAACACCAACGTGCATGGTGTGTTTTAGGAAAATCCTCTAAGTAAATCTTGCATCGGACGATTCATGATGGAATCGGAGGTCATGGCTTTGCACAAAGCATGACGAGAAGTTGAGTAACTTCACGACCTCTTAGAGGATGTCCCTTCTTGGGAGTAACTCATGGCTGCTCTAGTTTGACAGTGTGAGAGCACGAATGACGGTGTCTGGACATACTTGTCGCAGACATAAACCCGTATGGCAGTTGATCGGGTGACACATCCTTGATTATAAATCGAAGGATATAACGGACCCATTAAAGATAAAGGGTTACCCACAGATCAAGATGTCTGCATGTCTAGGGGAATTGGCTTAAAACCCAATTAATAAGAACCAATATTGTGGACACCCAACCTTACAGACTGGAGATCCCAGAAACAAGGTTCAATGAAAAAACTAAATTGTAAAGGTTCAGTTGAGCGCTTTGGTGGAAGCAAGAGCACTTTGGATAACGATTTCTTCTTAAGAAACATAATCCAAGGTCGTTCCCGTGATAGACAAAAGGTGCTACCTGTAGAGGGGTAAAGGATAAGTTTCCAAATCTTTAATAATCCTCAACAATTGAGATTAGATTGGGGAAACTTTTAATGGTTCCTAACGCTTGTGAAGCTAGGTATTACAGGATACCTTGTAGGAGACCACTTATTTAAGTGCGAGGACAGACCACTTCAAATGAACGCACTTAAGAATCCATGGGTGTCCACGACCCATGATGGATAAAACACAAAGAAGGATTGAGTAGGAAAGGTGTTGTGTTGATATCATTGTCTTGGCATATACTAAACATTGACGGTTCAAGACATCACATTCACCGCGCAGAAATATGTCCGATGGTATTCTACAATGGAAGGTTCAAAGCTCCGGCTACCTCTCCAGATGCAACATTGATCCGCCAAAAAGATTGCTGAAAGAAGGCACCATGTGTGTGCACCAAAATCTCTTCCAATAGGGGATTCTTGGAAATTTGCCTTTGGTGGAGATTGGGTCCGCCCATCTTCAATGACTTAAATCATGGTTCCACATGTTGGAGAATCTGGCTCTTTACACGTGTGTAATCTACTAAGAGAATAGATGACCTCAGGGCCAAGAATCGTCAAATTCCATTGAGAAATGAAAGAGATATTGGTCCGCGAAGTAAGTTGTTTGAGATATGGAAGAGTGGTGTGAGACAAATCTACCACATCGGTAGAAAAATGAAGATTTGTTCATAATATAAGCCTCAAAACTGAATAAGAGATTGGGACCCCAAGGGGTAACCCATGTGTTTGAAGGAGGGAGGACCTAAATGTGCTTGGATTCGAGACTAGGACCACACGCGCGCCGCCACCATCCGCCCAGTCCGATTCAGGTCGTGGGCAGCGGGTTGTTCTGTCATTATCTTTTTGGACCTCAGACTTTATTATAATTACAGTTTTGGTCCCTGAAGTTTCTGGAAGACCATTTTCTGCCGGCGTCGTGGCGCCTCATGACCAGCGCTGCGACGCTAAATGTTCGGAGGGCATTCCAGTAACGGAAAAATCAGGGAATTGATGGCATTAACTTTTCTGAACGTTTGACACTTATGCCACAACGTTTTTGGCCATTATGGTGTCCATTAACATCCCTCTTAACACCTATTAACACCTCTCCTCATCCTTAAACACTATATATTCATTCCTTGATTTCAGATTTGAGAGAAAAATATTATACACAAGAACATACACAAGAGAAGTACTCTCTACACTTGGATGATTTCAGATTTGATGAAATCTCTTCCTTTCTTGCAATCTTACACACTCAAATATCCTTCCATTCTAGCGAACACTTGAGTTCCCTTTGCTCATTTGTTTGATTGTTGTTTTATCTTGGGAGATAAGTTTTCATTACAACCGTTGAAAGGATATACGGGACAATATTATCTTAAGGATAGATCAAGAATTTTGTCGACTCAGCAAGCCAACTATCTTGTTACATTTCCTGATTCTAAACATATTGTTGTTGTTGTTCTCAAGGGGTTTGCTGCAGTTTCAACCAAGATCTCAAGACTTCAAAGAAGGATCAAAGACCGAAGATCAAGATCATCAACATTTATTGATGTCATGACAACTGATGTTAGGCTTCAAGTCTATTATATTGAAATTGTAATTGATTATCCTTTCTAAACACTAGTGATAGTTGTATACTATTTTCATACATCCACTGTAATATCTAACATAGATAAAGGTGAGTTAATTTATTAAATGCTACTATAGTCCTATGGGCTAGTTAACAGGACCGTTGGGACCAGATGTTTCTAACCACGGCGTAAAATATGGACTTGGGCCTATTTTAATCATATAAAACTTGTCCAAAAGCAGCAGAAGAGAGGGTAGGTTTCTAGTTCTAATTTGAAGAAATAGATAAGGAAAACGAATTTCCTTTCACTCTATGTATTTCTGTAAATGACATAGGTGGTGTTTAGCCAAGCTTCTGAAAATGTTTTTGTTTCTCAGAAACACTTCTTTGGCCAAACACTCTCTTTTAAGAAGTAGAAACACTTTTCCAAGAAGCCAAAAAGTGTTTTTAGATGGTAAGAGAAGCAGAAACACCAATTTGGTGCTTCTAGAGAAGTGCTTATGGAGAAGCCCTTTTTGTTTGTTCATTAAATTTTTTTTTGAACCCATTTACCATTTTTTCCCCACAAAATTCCTTTTATTCTCATATAATATCCTCATATAAAATAGAAATTCGGAAATAGGGGTAGGGTGGGAGTAGGGGTAGGGCTGGGGGGTAGGGCAGGTGTAAGAAAAAAGTCATTTTTTTTTATAAAAGTAACAAAAAATATGAAATAGAAATTTGAGGATGGGTAGGGCAATGGGGTGGGGGGGGGGTTAGGGGTAGGGAAGAAAAAAATCATTTTTTTTCTAAAAGTAACAAAGAATATGAAATAGAAATTTGAGGATGGGTAGGGCGGGGGTAAGAAAAAATTCATATTTTAATAAATTTTTTTTTAAAAGTAACAAAATATGAAATAGAAATTTGTGGATGGGTAGGGCAATGGGGTGGAGTGGGGTAATTTTATATATATATATATATATATATATATATATATATATATATATATATATATATATATATATATATATATATATATATATATTTATAAAAGTAAAAAAATATGAAATAGAAATTTGAGGATGGGTAGAGGCAATGGGGTGGGGGTAGGGCGGGGGTGTAATTTTTTCCCATATTTTCAATCATTTTTTATAAAAGTAACAAAAAATATGAAATAGAAATTTGAGGATGGGGTAGGGCGATGGGGGTGGGGGTGGGTTGGGGGTAGGGCGGGGGAAGAAAAAAAATCATATTTTTTATAAAAGTAAAAAAAACATGACATAGAAATTTGAGGATGGGGTGGGGGTAAGTGTGGGTAATCCGGGGGATATATTTGGACATATTTGAGTCACTGACTATCATATTGTCGTTACATTTCTTACGTACAATATAATATTATTTTTTGATTAAATGTTGCTATTAAATAATTTTAATTTTTTTTATTAAATTGTAAAGATATACTAATTTTTAGAAACATATGATAGAAAAGAATATTTTAAATAGTTTTAAATCTATTAAAAAGAATATTCTAGTAAATTTGCATAAATGTTGGCTAAACAAGAAACTGTTTCTGTTTCTCAGAAACACTGTTATAATTATAGGCCAAACACCCTAACTGATTCTCCAGAAATAGTTTCTGCAGAACTATTTCTGAGAAACAGAAACACTTTTTCAGAAGCTTGGCCAAACAAACCCTATTACATATTAGTTTTTTTCCCAATGAGGTAAGGTATACGTACACTACACTCTACTTTTCCGATTTCACTTATGAAATTATATTGGGTATGTTGTTATTGTTGTTGTACATAAACATTGTTAGTTTTTATTTCTTTAAATGAGTAGTTTAGGGACTCGGCTTATATGAGTTTGCCAAATTATAGATAGCCTAGTAAAACGACAATCGAAGTAGGAAAAAATGAAGAAAATTGGACCCTTTTAGGGGAATTCGAATGTTGCAACTAAGCAATTAAGAGTGTGGTCTAGTGGTTAATGAAGTTTATTAAGATAGTAAATGACTCGTGAAATTAGTCGGGGTGGGAGGTAGCATATCACGGTTATGATCAAGATTCGAATACAAACAACAATAACATATTCAGTATATTCCAACAAATAAGGTCTGAGGAGAGTACAATATACATTACCTATACCTTTGCAGGATAGAGATTAGGTCGAAATTATATTCCAACTATCCATTTTGCTTGTGATATCAAGATACATATAGCGTAAGATTTATAGCTTTAGACATTAGAGCACATGACAATATTATAAAAGGAATTAGTTTTCTCTTCGTAACGAAAGAAAGAACGAGAAAACCGAGTATACATGTTTCCATGTAGAAGAAAAAAATATTTTCTTTGTTTATCCCACAGTACCAACAAAAAGAGTATTCATGCGATCACTTAGATCTAAATTACTCTTATGAGCACTTTGATGATATATAGTTTAATGTTATTGTAACTTTAAAGCTCTTCAAAGTTCACTGGCTTATTATCTAAGTGACAATTAACTCATACAATACGCTCAATTACTTCTCGTGAATTTTTATAATTATATATAAAAAAATGGGATATGCATTTAAAATGGATATCCGAGTTGAAAATTACACGGAAGCGTCTTTAATGGGATCAAAAATATTTTGAAAATTGCAACTATTCAATGCACATAGTAGAACAATTATGTCGAAGTTCCAATAGATCCCTTTTTGTTTGTGATGTCCTCAGTATTGACTATGGAGTATGGAGTATGGAGTAATGAGTAACAAAGACTACTTTTGATTTGTGTTTAGTGGAGTAATACTTTTACAAGTTAGAGCACGTGTTTCCAGCAGACAATATTATTATAAGACCTCCATCAGGGAGGAGATAATTTCCTGTCAGATCAGATGAATAATCTCACATCATTAATTATCTCCATTTATCACATATACTCCAAGCAGGAGATATTTCAAAAAATAATTCATTTTTCTTTTTCCTCCACATCAATACATATACCCCACCATATATATTCATTCTATCTCATTTTCTATTTCATATATGATATTATTCTTGTAATTCATATTATTATACATATAATAATAAAAATTATAAATTACTTATATTCATTTAATTTTGACACTTATCAAATATTATTATAATATTAAAACACAACAATATATGATTTTATTAATGAAGATAAATTAATCGTACAATTTATCAAAAACACACTAAAACATTGATAATATTAAAAATCACAAATTGAAAATTAATTTTCGGTTGCTCCATCTCTAGGAAATATGCACGTTCTTGCAACATTAAATTTTGATGGTAATGATATTTCTGGTACTATACCACCTAGTTTGATGAATTCTCGCATCAACATTTTGAATTTGAGTAAGAACGTTATTGAAGGGTACATTATATATGACATTTGAAAATTGAATGACATATTTTGAGAATTTTGTGGACGTGAATATTGGATTTTGTAGTTGGTTAGAAAATATAAAATTTGGAAGAAGATTAAAATTTTGATTAGGATTCATATTTAAAAAATAGCAAATACTTTGGAAGAAGATAGAAATTTGGAGAAAATAGCCAAAATATTTTGATGTCCAAATGAAGTAAACTTAGTCTCTTTTTATAGATCTTGAAAAATTAAAAAATTTGATGTTTTTTTTTATTTTAAAATTCGGTTAAATTATTCGTCAAAAATAACAATTAAAATACTGGTGGAAAATGAATTTCTGACAGTCAATCGCATGTTGTCACATGACACTGCAGGAGACATTGTCTCCTACACCTTCCACAACAGGAAACATTGTCTTCACATGGCAAGATTATCTCTTATATATTTAATAATTCTCTATTATTTTCACGTCAACATATAATTCGAATTGTCTCTTATTATATATAATTATCGGGGATAATATCTCCTGCTGTGGATGGTCTAAAAGGAATTTAGCTTTCCCTTCTTAACCAAAAAGAAAGAAGGGAAAAAAAAGGAAACGAGAAAACCGAGTAGTATTTTTCCATGATGATTTCTTTTTTGGTTGTGTTTGGTTAATGCCCCATGTTGGCGTTAAGTAGTCAAAGAAATATGAAGCAAATCTAAGAAATGATTAAATGAATGCCTTTACGTGTCACTTCAGCACCTAATGGATTTGCTGATGTCGTTCCATGTCATCACGGACCTGTTGAGATGGAGACTTATGTGGAACAGAGGTTCAAGTTTCGAACAATATTTGCGGAGTTGATTATCTCTTTCGAAAACAAAGATTTGAAGTGATCTATAATTTACTGAATATTCAATATAACTCACGTATTCATGTATAAAGCAGTGCAGATGAAGCAACACGAATATTCCCGGTAGAGATTTCCGAAATTCACTCCTGAAGTCACGTCTTTCAGTACTAGGACTAAAGTAAAGTACTTTCGAGTTGCTCTTTGCCCAAAGCACTCCTTCCGTCTTTTGAGATGAAAATGCACTCTTCCCCCAACTTTCCTACATAGGGGACTAGCTTGCTTTCACTGGTGGGCGAAGGGTCCAAAGGACACGTAGCCGGGGGCGAATCCAAAGTTGACACGGACAAATTAGAAAGATGGGCTCTTTGATCTCTTTCCAGAAGAGTGCTAGTCTAAAGGCCTCTTCTTTTCAGCCCAGAATGCCTAATGTATATTATTTAGTGCTAGAAGCTAACCGTCATAAGCTCACCCTTCGAGTATCGCTTCCACACATGAGGCATTCTGCCAAACGTCGACAGGTGCACAATCTACTTTGCACGTTTAATCCTTCAGCCCTTCGACTATCGGCTTAGAAGGCAAGCTACCTTGATCCATCTTCGGCTTCGATTCGTTACGCTCAGAAGCTCCAACAAGCCCTAAAGTCTTTTGCCGCCTAAAACTCTGCCATGAATTAAAAAAAAATGCACAATGAATTACTCGAAGCAAGCATGTCTTTTTTGAATAGTTTATATCAAACTTTGAGCGGGAGACAAGGGGTGCTTCCATAGGTTCTCGACTGGTAAGAAAGAACTTCTGTAAGAAGTGGAAGATTCTTGTATGTACGATAACCCTCTCTTCCGCTATTGGTGGACTGTTGCACAGAAAGGTTAGTGATTTTTTCAAGCGTTTAGCTTCTGCTAGTGGCGGGGCGGTAAGGCCCTGAGACTTGGTTAAGAGGAGAAGGTTTATCATCCCCGTGTTGGCATATCTGTTGCCGTTGTATGTTCTCTTTGCGATTGAATTAGCTTTGGGAATAACTGAAATAACCGTTCTTGGGTTTAGATGAAGGTCACCCGCTAACCAAAAATAAAATATATGATCCTTGACCCGAATCCGAAAGTAGGCCCAAACCACGGTTCTTCGATTAGAATTTGGCTATGTCAGCATTTGAGTTATTTCATTCCTCCCGCTCTGCTAATTGGTATGATAACCAATTAAGTGAGGGAACACGTAAAAGCATGATAGTCGTGGAATATTGAAGTAGACCATGAGTTTCGGATACGAACGATGGAGTTCCGTCCTTTAAGCTAGTGAAGCTGCATCTACTTTAATTGATGATTTCTCACTTTCAGTCCCTATACTATATTACATCAAATATAAGCGGTGGTACAAATATTGACCTAATCAAGCTAGACACCAATCCTCTCACATACTTCCTCAAGCAGCGGCAGACTCAATGCCTAAGTAGTTACACGTTGTTGATTTCAGACTGCTACACATGTCGGGGTGGGTAAGCTACGACTGTTTGTTAGGCATATTTTGTTTACGCCTTTTGAGTCTTTTTAGTTAGTATTTTACTCGTTTTTGTTGTGTTTAGTATAGTATTAGGTATGTTTTTCTTTCTTTTGAGTCACAGCGGTGCAAAAAGGCAAAATGACGAAAAGGAGCGAGAATTGGGCAGAAAAGGTCCTCCCGAGGCAAAAAGGACTAAAGTTGGCAAATCAGGACGAATGATTGTCAGCACTGCGGTGCCATATTTACTGAGAAGCCACATGATTTTCAGTACCGCTGTGTTATATTTACTGAGAAGCCACACGATTTTCAGCACCGCGGTGCCATTATTACTGAGAGACTGCAGGAGTTTCGACATCGCAGTTATCATGCGTAATCATGGCCGCGCGGAAAATCTCGCCCAAGAAGAATTGGCTAAGGATAGATTGATTCATAGGGCATGAAATTTGGAACATATTTAAGCCCTAGGGATTAATGCTATGAAAGAGGTTGGTCATTCTACAACATAGCACAACACAAGACAACAAAAGAGACTACAATTGGAGACTTATTTCGCAGTCATTTCTTTTCTTTCATTTTTAATTCAGTTTATGTATGAATTTTGTGTTAGTTTTTAGCGTGACTATGGCTAGGAGCTAAACACTTTATTAGGGTTTTCCTTATGAATCGCTTGAAACCCTTATTCATGAATTAATGTAGTAGTTTGATTTCTTGTTCACTTGATTAAGATTTAGTCAATAATTGGTATGAATGTTTGATAATTAATTGATCACTAATTATCATAATATATATATGATTTCGAATCAAGAACCGAGATGAGAGATTTGAATATGATGTAATTGACTAGACATTGGTTAAAATCGTGGAAGACAGTACCCCGATACTTGTGTAGCATTATATGTTATTGTTCTTAATCCTCCTATGTGGTAAATCCTATCATAGAAATATAGAAGGTTTTTGCACTGGGGTTGAGTGATTATATGTCCTAACCGGAATATAAGACAATTTAGTTAACCGCTATTTTAACGTAGAAGAAGTCATTCTAGTTGCATTAAGGATTGAATAGAGTGGATAAACGAGGATTTTGAAAGCCCTAATTCATTCATAACTGATTACAACTTAAACAGTTCTGTAATTCTTGCAATTATTCTAGTAGTTAAACAAAAACTCAACTCATATATCGATTGCCAAATAGATAACATAAAATAGATGAACAGTAATTAGAAATCAGTATTTGAGGATGATATTCGGTCGTATCAGATTATATTACTTGTCACCGACACGTGCGCTTGCGTGAACATTCGAAATATCCGCCTAACAAGTTTTTGGCGCCGTTGCCGGATCTGTCACGACCGACCCGGCGCGATCGTGCCCTACCTAGGCACCCTGCTCGTATACATCGAGAATAGCAATGAACATACACAACATAAACACACGTGTAAATAAAACGCCACGTGCTAGCCGATCGCCGCTTCCATAATATAACATAATCTAAAGTACAACTCAGTTCTTACACCCAACCACATATGTGAATACGCACTTAGAAATAACAATCGAATAATCGTATGGACAGGCCCCGCCATACCTGAATATACATGAATCTACTACCTCGTGGAAACTGCATGAGATAAGCCTCCGAGCAAATGGAGCTTTTCTCAAATCAACCGAGATCCTATGAGCAAGATCACCAACACGGGTACCTAAAACTGCGGCATTTAACGCAGCCAGGCGGGCCGCATAACAAAATGTACGAATATGGAATGTAAATAACGTCAAGAAACAAACCATAACTGTACCAAGGAATGACAGGGACAAGTATAAAAAGTACATACCAGATCATGCCGTGTCATTACCACTTATGAACTTAATTTCACATTAATATCTTTTCCCATTTTTCGATAAAGGTTATAGCCACATTCTTACACACATGATTAGGAAAAATCATTAAGTTCATTTCTATATAACTTACTTATCTTTCATAAGTATAATCCGGCCCTTTAAGGAGGGGCGCATATACTACCCGACCCAATTCAGGACGCGATCAAGTCACACAAAATAGCAAAGTGTGGCCCTGGAATCCCCCATCACTGCCGACAGCTATAAGTGTCAAATATAACTATGTGACGCGCCCGTGGCATCCCACCTCACTGTCGGCGTACACATACACAATACATATATATATCTCCTGCCTGTGGAATCCCACATCACTGCCGACAGCTATAAGTGTCAAATATAACCATGTGACGCGCCCGTGGCATCCCACCTCACTGTCGGCGTACACATACACAATACATATATATATCTCCTGCCCGTGGAATCCCACATCACCACGATACCTATAGGTGTAAAATATAACCACGGGTCTCACGCCCATAATATCAATCAAAGCAGTGGTATAACGCTTGGGGTTACCCTCATTTATACTCTTACCTCGAGAAGGTGGTAAGCGGGTATAACGCCTGGGCTTGCCCTCATTTATACTCTTACCCTCGGAAGGTGGTATAACGTCTGGGCTTGCCTCATTTATACTCTTACCCTATCTCGACCGGTCGTCAAACAACACATAAAGCAGGTGGTACAGCGTCTTGGGGGTTTACCCCTCACTTATACTCTTACCCTGGAGAAGGTGGTATAACGTCTTGGGACTTGCCCCTCATTTATACTCTTACCCTATCTCGATCGACCATCAAACAAGGCATAAGCACTACCATGTCTTTTATAAAAATCCGGGAATTTAACCCAAGTACTACAAATAACGGAAGCATACCCGTGGAATCTCACATCACTGTCGGTACGTCCAAGTAACTTACAACAAGGCAGCCGACCCTCCAACCGAGAGTCACGGCAACGTAATAAAACATAATACTCGCACTCAAAGGCTATCACCAGCACATATAGGCTAATTCTCAATTAACCAAGCCAAAGTACTTATCAAGGCACACATAGAATAATTCTCATTTAACAAGCCAAAGTACTTATCAGGGCATACTTAGACAAATTCCCAATAAATCAAGCCAAAGTACTAATCAAGGCACACTTAGACAAATTCTCAATTTATCAAGCCAAAGTACTAATCAAGGCATCACATAGAATTATTCTCAATTAAACAGGCCAAAGTACTACGTACGTACATTCTTTTTAAGAGACTCCTTTGTGTAAAACCCCAAGATACTAACATCCGTAGTATCCGTGCTTAGGTACATTTCACATAAGTCACGATACTTTTAGAAATACATTTCTCGGCTTCTAAATCAAGTGACCCATACATAAAAGCTTTAAGCAAGTGATACCTTTAAATCACATTGCCCTTCCTTAAAACAAGTTAATTCTTTGATTACTTTATTAGAGAAAACCATTCTCCTAACTTTCCATAAAGTCGTTATAACCAACTTCCCATAAAGCCGTTATAACCCTTTATGGTTTTAGACAAAACTCTTTCCTTTTGTAACCAAGAGACTTCTACTTTTTGAAACCAAGTATTATATACTTTCAAATCAATTCTCTTAACTTTCAAAAATACAATTAGTCTCTTAACCTTAGAAATCGAGTGACTCCTTTTATTATAAAACCTTATGCAATTGATGCCTTAAAATCAAGTTGCCTTTTTACTAAAATCAAGTCATTTATCTTTCCATAAAGCAAATATAACCAACTCCCCATAAAGTCGTTATATTCACTTTATGCCTTAGCCAAAAATATAATTTCCTATCCAAGGGACTTATACGTCTAAAACGGAACAAGTATCACATACTTTAAAACTCTTCAAGTCCCTTAACTTTAAATAAAACTTAAGACATCCTTTATACTTTCAAAGAAGCGAGTTAATCTCCTAACTCACCCGACTTGGCCATTCAATAAACTAGTAAAGGATATCAAGGTGTTGTCAGACGCTCACCGCATCACACACGTGCAACTAGTCATGCTCAAAGATAGGAAAAGTTCTACATAGAGTAAATCACCCAACTACCTCTTAACTTCTAAGAGTAGAAGGAAACATGAAATGATACCACGAGTATATTCCATACATAGAATCATGTCAAAGGAAGGAAGAGGTTCACATACCTCGCGACGATTATCGACACGAAGCAAAATGCTCCAAAGTACTTCAATCTTGATAGCTATTCCATCCTTCAAGTAGGATACGCTATACTTAGTACTTCAACCTATAATGGTCACAATACGTCCATTAACCTCTTACTTTAAACGTAGAATATTCTAAGTGCTTAGTCGCTAAATTCTACGGAAAATCGGACAGCACCTCCTTTGTTTCTACTCACTTTGCCACCTTTTTCAAGGCCGAATACAATAACCAAACAACCCCAATTGGCTCACCACAATCTATAAGGTAGTCCAATACAAATGAATAACAAACTATTACAAACTACAAGTACAAATTCGGCCACCTTGAGTTCAACAATACCAATTCTTATCCAATTTCCATTTCAATCCAAATTGGTAGCATAACATGATATCAAGTCGCATTTGATTATAACAACCATAATCTTTAAGTATGTAACATGCGACGATTCTAATAACGACTAAATTGTAATCCAACTTTTCAAGTGGCTTGTATACATTTCGGATTTAGCTACAAGCAATCCATAAAACTTATAAACTTCAACATATCAACTTCATGCTAGCAACAAGTAAAGCTAACAACAACAATATAAATATATAATCTTGTAACACCTTTAAAAGACAAGATTATACCTCAACGATTCTTAATCTAATTCTAAAATCCGAAGCCGCTCCTTAGCAACCTAGAGCCTATTCAAGATACTTCAATCCGCTACTTGAGACCCTTAGAACAACATCAACCAATTTCCTTCAAACTTCCAAACAAAACCTAGAAAAGCCACTAGGTTTTCACTTTGCGACTAACCCGAAAACTATCTTTTTCCGAGATTTTTCTATTGAGATACACTTACAATACCCTCATAAACCTTGGTTTAAAGTGTGGATCTTATTGTACAAGGAACAAAAAAAATTCTTCTTGGAAGTGAGCTTGGCCGAGAACACCTCAAGGTGTAGCACAATATTTGTGGAAATTTTTCTAAGTATGGAACTAGTCTTGCAATGTGAATGAATATATAAAACATTGGAGGGGGTAGATTAGAACACTTGTGAGGTTTGGATGAGTTTCTACTAAATATCAAGTCTATGTGGGGTCATTGACTTAGTCAATGTTGTCAAGCTCTAAGGCTAGCAAGACTTGTCTTCCTAACAAGGGTCAAATGACCCTTGTGCCCATGTAAAATTCGTCCAAGACATCACTAAGGGGGGTGACACGTGTCGCCCTCCCATTCGTCACAATATTACGTTTTCCGAAAATTCCATAATTCCGATAAATTTTTACAAGCCTCAAATCTTAACACTTGTGAGTTCTTACTAACATTCTTAAAATATGTCCTGTAAATACGGGGTGTAACATTGGCGTACTTCTAATATCGAACCATCTATTTTTAATTTCTAATTTGGTCGCTCCCAGAGCATCTTTTTATCACTTTTTATTATTTGTGTATCTTGCAGGTAGGGTCAAGTACAGATACATGAACTATCACTATCAGGGGATGCATGACTATGACCTTTGTCCACCGCAACAACTTAGACCGCAGGCTCAGCAAGAGGAGCGAAATGAGCTGCAGGAAGCCTTATTCAGGCTCACCGAGTGCCAGAATCCTCAAGGACTAACTCATCCACTACAGAATCAGGCTCCATCAGGAAGGCTAGATGACATGAGAACAGCTCTTTGGGCATTCTCAAATACCCAGAATCAGTTCATGGAGGAAACAAGATTATCAATCATGAATCTAGATATGTAACTGGGACAGCTAGCTAGCAAGCTGAGAAATGGTATGCAAGGGAACAGCCATAGCAATACTGGTACAGACCCACAAGAGCAGTGCCAAGCAATTGATGTGACGAGAGGCAAACAAATGGAGACAGGTTCATTCCCAATATGTCCAGAAAAAGAGGGTGGACCCAGTGAGGTGAGGGAGCCAGCAGTCATTGACACACCGCAGGTGAAGATTCCATATCCTCAGAAACTTAGAAAGAATTCTCTTGACAAACAGTTTTCTAAGTTTCTGGATGTCTTTAAAAAAACTGCACATCAACATTCAATTTGCTGAAGCCTTAGAACAAATGTCGAGTTATGTAAAGTTCATGAAAGAGATCCTCTGTAAAAAGAGGAGGTTGGAGGAGTATGAAATTGTGGTGTTGACTGAGCAATGCAGTGCCATCCTACAGAGAAAGTTACCTGAGAAGTTGAAAGATTCGGGAAGCTTCACCATCCCTTGCACTATAGGGAAGTTTGAATGTCAGCAGGCTCTATGTGATTTGGGGGAAAGTATAAATTTGATGCCCTATTATGTGTTCTGCAAACTTGGAGTGGGGGAAACAAGACCTACAACCATCACCTTACAGCTAGCCGATCGCTCCATCGTCCACCCTAGAGGAATCATCGAGGATGTGTTGGTTAAAGTGGACAAGTTCATCTTTCCCGCTGATTTCATCATCCTAGACATGAAAGAAGATGAAGAAATGCCCATTATCCTTGGCGGGCCATTCTTAGCCACGTGACGTGCATCGTTGATGTTCAGAAAGGTGAACTGAGACTTCGTGTTCAGGTAGAAGAAGTGATTTTCAATGTATTCAGGGCAGCAACTTACCCAAGGGCAAGTGATAATTGTTATGCTATTGATGTGGTTGATGAAGCAGTTTCTGAAAACGGGTTTAGGAGTGCGGATGCTCTTGGAACGGTGATGACATTATGGGATGAGGATAGTGGTAATGACACAAAATGTAGAGAGTATGTGAATTGGTTGGATTCCCATGAGTCATGCTATAAGAGAAAATACGAGGAGTTAGGAACCATGCCAAAGAGACCAGTGTCATCCATAGAACAAGCTCCAGAACTAGAGTTGAAGGCTCTGCCAGATCATTTGCACTATCAATATCTAGGTGAGAATCAATCATTACCAGTGATTGTATCATGTCATTTATCCAAGGTGGAGGTTGAAAAACTATTGAGAGTATTGAGGGCTCACAAGCTCGCGATTGGGTGGACACTAGCAGACATTAGAGGGATAAGTCCTTCTACAGTAATGCACAAAATTCGTCTGTGTTCGAGAGCAGACCATCCATTGAGGCACAGAGGATACTAAATCCAACCATGAAAGATGTGGTGAGAAAAGAGATCCTGAAACGGCTCGATGCTGGGGTGATTTATCCTATCTCTGACAGTGCATGTGTAAGCCCTGTGCAAATGGTACCCAAGAAAGGTGGCATGACTGTGGTGACTAACGAAAATAATGAGCTTATTCCATCCAGAACAACTACAGGATGGAGAATGTGTATTGACTACCACAAGTTGAACAAAGCAACCAGGAAGGATCATTTTCCTTTGACTTTTCTTGACCAAATGCTTGTGAACTTGCGGGGACACAACTACTATTGCTTCTGGATGGCTATTCAGGTATCATCAAATTTCCATCTCTCGTAAGATCGAAAAAGACAACGCTTCACGTACGCTTTTCGTACGTTTGCTTTCAGGAGAATGTCATTTGGGCTTTGCAATGCACCTGCCACCTTTAAGCGTTGTTTGATGGCTATCTTTTCTGACATAGTGGAGAGGACCATAGAAATATTCATGGATGATTTTTCTGATTTTAGGTCCTCCTTTGATGAATGCTTAAAGCATTTGGAAACAGTGTTGCAGCGGTGCAAGAATTCGAATCTGGTGCTGAACTGGGAGAAGTGTCACTTTATGGTACAAAAAGGTATCGTGCTTGGCCATAGGATTTCAAGCAAAGGCATTGAGGTAGACCAGGCGAAGGTTTCAGTGATTGAAAATCTGCCACCTCCAGTATCGGTGAAATGGATCAGAAGTTTCCTTGGGCACGCTGGTTTCTACAGAAAATTCATCAATAACTTCTCAAAGATCTCTAAACCTCTGTCCACCTTGTTGATGAATGGGGTTGCTTTTGAATTCAATGAAGAATGTCTGACTGCCTTTCAGACACTTAAGGAGAAGCTAAACTTCGGCACTATAGTCACCGCGCTTTATCGACACTCCCATTTGAATTGATGTGCGATGCAAGCAACTACGCAGTGGGAGCGGTTCTTGGACAGAAAATTGACAGGGTATTCAGGTCAATTTACTATGCCAGCAAAACCCTCAATGATGCTCAGCTGAATTATACGACGATAGAGAAAGAGCTGTTAGTCATAGTATACGCATTTGAAAAATTCAGGTCATACCTCATTGGGAATAAGGTGATAGTGTACACTGACATCTCAGCCTAGTAGTCACTGCCTTGACCCATTTGGACACATAATCCACTGCAAGAAGCATGTATTAGTTTCCAAAGGACGTTGGGAACGGGCCCATGAAATCAATCCCTCACACGTCAAACAACTCCACTTCTAAGATCCCAGTTAGGGGCATTTCGTTTCGCCTTGTCATGTTCCCAGTTCTTTGGCAATGATCACAACCCCTCACGAAGGTGTTAGCATCCTTGAATAGGTTTGGCCAATAGAATCTACTCTGAAATACTTGTCCGTGATGTTCCAAAATGCCCACCACATTACAAGGTGTGGCAATGAGTGAGAATTTGGGGCATTTCATCCTCGGGTACGCACCTTCTTATGACTTGATCATCACTGTGCTTGTAGAGAATTGACTCCTCCCAGTAGTAATGTTTTACCTCTGAATAGAACTTTTTCACCTACTTCTTTGTCATTCCTGAAGGTAATACTTTTGCCGCAAGAAAATTAACAAAGTCAGCGAACCAAAGTAAATTTGCACTGGTACTTACCTTGAACAGTTGCTCGTCTGGGAAGTAGTCATTCATTTGCACATCCTTGGTGTTCTGGCTCTCTTCCACTTCAAGCCTTGACAAGTGGTCTGCTACCACGTTCTCAGTCTCATTTTTATCGCGGATCTCCATGTCAAATTGTTGTAGTAGCAGCGCCCATCGTATAAGCCGAGATTTTGCATCCTTCTTAGTCATCAAATACTTAATGGTTGAGTGGTTAGTGTACACTATCACCTTATTTTCAATGAGGTATGACCTGAATTTTTCAAATGCGTATACCATGGCTAGCAGCTCTTTCTCTGTCGTCGCATAATTCAGCTGAGCATCATTGAGGGTTTTGCTAGCATAGTAAATTGACCTGAATACCTTGTCAATTTTCTGTCCAAGAACCGCTCCCACTGCGTAGTCGCTTGCATCGCACATCAATTCAAATGAGAGTGTCCAATCAGGTGCAGTGACTATAGGTGCTGAGGTTAGCTTCTCCTTAAGTGTCTGAAAGGCAGTCAGACATTCTTCATTGAATTCAAAAGCAACCCCATTCATCAACAAGGTGGACAGAGGTTTAGAGATCTTTGAGAAGTCATTGATGAATCTTCTGTAGAAATCAGCGTGTCCAAGGAAACTTCTGATCCCTTTCATCGATACTAGAGGTGGCAGATTTTCGATCACTGAAACCTTCGCATTATCTACCTCAATACCTTTGCTTGAAATCTTGTGACCAAGCACGATACCTTCTTGCACCATAAAGTGACATTTCTCCCAGTTCAGCACCAGATTCAAATTCTTGCACCGCTGCAACACTGCTTCCAAATGCTTTAAGCATTCATCAAAAGAGGACCCAAAAACAGAAAAATCATCCATGGAGATTTCTATGGTCCTCTCCACCATGTCAGAAAAGATAGCCATCAAACAACGCTGACGGGTGCATTGCAAAGCCCAAATGGCATTCTCCTGAAAGCAAACGTACCAAAAGGTCATGTGAAGGTTGTCTTTTCCTGATCTTCTGGAGAGATGACAATTTGATGATACCCTGAGCCATCCAGGAAGTAATAGTAGTTGTGTCCTGCAAGTCTGTCAAACACTTAGTCAAGAAAATGCAAAGGAAAATGATCCTTCCTGGTTGCTTTGTTCAACTTGCGGTAGTCAATACACATTCTCCACCCTGTAGTTGTTCTGGATGGAATAAGCTCATTCTTTTCGTTAGTCACCACAGTCATGTCACTTTTCTTGGGTATCATTTGAACAGGGCTTACCCATGCACTATCATAGATAGGATAAATCACTCTAGCATCGAGCCATTTCAGGATCTCTTTTCTCACCACATCTTTCATGGTTGGATTTAGTATCCTCTGTGCCTCAATGGATGGTCTGCTCTCAGCTTCTAGACGAATTTTGTGCATTACTGTAGAAGGACTTATCCCTCTAATGTCTGCTAGTGTCCACCCAATCGCGAGCTTGTGAGCCTTCAATACTCTCAATAGTTTTTCAACCTCCACCTTGGATAAATGACATGATACAATCACTGGTAATGATTGATTCTCACCTAGATATTGATAGTGCAAATGATCTGGCAGAGCCTTCAACTCTAGTTCTGGAGCTTGTTCTATGGATGACACTGGTCTCTTTGGCATGGTTCCTAACTCCTCGTATTTTCTCTTATAGCATGGCTCATGGGAATCCAACCAATTCGCATACTCTCTACATTTTGTGTCATTACCACTATCCTCATCCCATAATGTCATCACCGTTCCAAGAGCATCCGCACTCCTAAACCCGTTTTCATAAAATGCTTCATCAACCACATCAATAGCATAACAGTTATCACTTGCCCTTGGGTAAGTTGCTGCCCTGAATACATTGAAAATCACTTCTTCTACCTGAACACGAAGTCTCAGTTCACCTTTCTGAACATCAATGAGTGCCTGTCCTGTGGCTAAGAATGGCCCGCCAAGGATAATGGGCATTTCTTCATCTTCTTTCATGTCTAGGATGATGAAATCAGCGGGAAAGATGAACTTGTCCACTTTAACCAACACATCCTCGATGATTCCTCTAGGGTGGACGATGGAGTGATCGGCTAGCTGTAAGGTGATGGTTGTAGGTCTTGTTTCCCCACTCCAAGTTTGCAGAACACATAATAGGGCATCAAATTTATACTTGCCCCCAAATCACATAGAGCCTGCTGACATTCAAACTTCCCTATAGTGCAAGGGATGGTGAAGCTTCCCGAATCTTTCAACTTCTGAGGTAACTTTCTCTGTAGGATGGCACTGCATTCCTCAGTCAACACCACAATTTCATACTTCTCCAACCTCCTCTTTTTACAGAGGATCTATTTCATGAACTTTACATAACTCGACATTTGTTCTAAGGCTTCAGCAAATTGAATGTTGATGTGCAGTTTTTTTAAAGACATCCAGAAACTTAGAAAATTGTTTGTCAAGAGAATTCTTTCTAAGTTTCTGAGGATATGGAATCTTCACCTGCGGTGTGTCAATGACTACTGGCTCCCTCACCTCACTGGGTTCACCCTCTTTTTCTGAATATATATTGGGGATGAACCTGTCTCTATTTGTTTGCCACTCGTCACATCAATTGCTTGGCACTTTTCTTGTGGGTATGTACCAGTATTGTTAGGGCGATTCCATTGCATACCATTTCTCAGCTTGCTAGCTAGCTGTCCTAGTTGCATCTCTAGATTCCTGATTGATAATCTTGTTTCCTCCATGAACTGATTCTGGGCGTTTGAGAGTGCCTAAAGAGCTGCTCTCGTGTTATCTAACCTTCCTGATGAAGCCTGATTCTATGGTGGATAAGTTAGTCATTGAGGATTCTGGCACTCGGTGAGCATGAATAAGGCTTCTTGCATCTCATTTCGCTACTCTTGCTGAGCTTGCGGTCTAAGTTGCTGCGGTGGACAAAGGTCATAGTCATGCAGCCCCTGATAGTGATAGTCCATGAATCTGTACTTGACCTTACCTGCAAGATAAACAAACAACAAAAAGTGATAAAAAGATGCTCTGGGAGCGACCAAATTAGAAATTAAAAATAGATGGTTCGATATTAGAAGTACGTCAGTCCCCGGTAACAGCGCCAAAAACTTGTTAGGCGGATATTTCGAATGCTCACGCAAGCGCACACATCATTGGCAAGTAATATAGTCTGATACGACCGAATATCGTCATCAGAGACTAGTTTTTAATTACCGTTCATCTATTTTATGTTATCTATTTGGCAATCGATATATGAGTTGGGTTTTTGTTTAACTACTAGAATAATTGCAAGAATTACAGAACTATTTAAATTGTAATCAGTTATGAATGAATTAGGGCTTCTAAAATCCTCGACTATCCACTCTATTCAATCCTTAATGCAACTAGAATGACTTCTTCTTCTACGTTAAGATAGCGGTTAACTAATTCTCCAATTGTAGCCTCTCTTGTTGTCTTGTGTTGTGCTATGTTGTAGAATGACCAAGCTCTTTCATAACATTAATCCCTAGGGCTTAAATATGTTCTAAATTTCGTGTCCTATGGATCAATCTGCCCTTAGCCAATTCTTCTTCGGAACTGAGATTTTTCGCACCGGCACCGCGGTGCTTATAATTCTTCGTCCTGATTTGCCAACTTTCGTCCTTTTTGCCTCGGGGGCACCTTTTCTGCCCAATTCTCGCACCTTTTCGTCATTTTGCCCTTTTACACCGCTGTGAGTCAAAAGAAACAAAAAAAACCTAATATTATACTAAACACAATAAAAATGAGTAAAATACTAACTAAAAATGACTCAAAAGGCGTATACATAATACGCCTAACACTGTTCATCATAGGTAACTACATGAAACAGAGGTTGTTGAAACCTTATCACGACTGAGTGATGTCAGTTTTGCGTAGTTTAGATTGTGATGGTACTTACAATCAAACGAAAACCCCTAGAGCTGGTCAAATTCAGATTGTTGTGAAAGTTATTGAATGAATCTCTTTCATTCTAATTCGATCTAAGAAGAAAGAAATCACGCTCTGTAGGATTTGAACCTACGACATCGAATTGTTGAGACCCACGTTCTACTGAACTGTCTTAGTGGTGCGATTGGAAAATAAAGGAGTAAACAATTATTTGACAACCTTCCACTCCACTATTCTGATAGAATTAATTGCTCTTCCGAACGATCAAGTCATAATGAGATTAAAAACCGATGCTTTCTTGTCCACGTGAAACATGGATTAGCATTACCTTTTTACCTTGATTGATGGTGTATATCACCTATTTGTTCTATAGAAAACTTCATGCATGTCATTTAGTTTTAAGAAAGCGATTGTGGTCTAACTAGAATTTCATTCCAATCTCGATATTATTGGAATTGGTCTCGAATAAGCGATTGCTCGCGTTGAGAATATTCTATATTCTCACGAACCGAATGGAAAGGTGGTAATTTACTACTAACTTCTTATCAGACAGAAAAAAAGAGCATGCGGGAATAAATAATATAATAGAACTCTTCGATCGGAGGCAGATTCCGAGTTGAAGCATCCCTTTTCTATTCATAAAGACCCAATCATCAAAATCAATAAAAAGATAATCATGGACCAAAATCCATATGAATCAATCTTGTTCGGAGGTACTGCCCAAGGAAAGGAAAATGTTACTTTCGGATCAGGAATAGAAAGAGTAGTTATGACCATGGCATACTTTTACTGGATGGATGATCTTCGTTTTCGAGTAAGCTTTGAAACTTCTAGTTATAGTAGCTAGGGTCGTCTCAAACATTTTGGGGGCCCTGTTCTAATTCGTAAAAGTGGGTCCTTAATTGGACTAAGATCTGTGAATTATGAACTTTTACAGTAAATTCTGGCTAATACTACTTAATAAAAAAATAAAAAATGGGCCATAAAATTTTTCGTTTTTCGGGAGGTCATGTGCGTTAGCACTCATCGCACGTGTCCAAAGATGGCCCTGATATTAGCTAGGGAAGAAAGAGAAATTGAATGATAAAGAATGTCGATCACTAATCACGGTATAATTTATCTTCGAACTAAATGAATCCTTAATATTTCACCATTGCTAAATTATTATTACTAATATTTACACTAATTTTTAAATTTATATTTTGTTTTATTAATAACATGGATTACCAGCATGGCATTAGGTCTCATATTATACGTGTGGGGTAGGCTTGGCCATGAAGAACCAAGTCAGTGTTGTGAGTAAATGGCATCGGATTCCATGACCCAAGTATCTCGTATTTTCATGATTCTCCAATATGTCCTATGCAGTAAAACTTTGACCATACGTTGGCCAGCCAAGTGCAATTAGTTTCCTAGATCTATATTTGCATAATTGGAGTGCCCTCATATTAAATATGAACTTCTCAATACTCGTATAAGTGTATTAAACATTCTTTCTTTGGAAGCATTACAAAAGAATATTTCATTAATGACCCAAGAAAGTATAAGAATATTTCTCTGCTTTTGTGAGGTATTTTTATTATTTTTCAAAAGCAAGGCTGATTTTTCTCCTTTTAGACAAATTTCAACAACATACCCGGTTCAATCCCACAACGTGAGGTCTGGGAGGGTAAAATATACACAGACCATACTTTTAACTTGGTAGGTAGAACGGCTGTTTAAGAGTTTCAACCTTTGGCTGTTTAAGGGTAAAATATACACAGACCATGATTCAATAGCTTTTGCTCAAATTTAATAAATGTGTCAAGAAATTCATTAGATGTCTATATACTTCAAATCCTTGAATCCGTCTTGCGATACACATTGGAACAGAATTTAAAGAATGTCCTAAACAGAAAGCCATACTATACAAACTTTCCAACGGAAAGCAGGCTTGGATCCAGGCCCGTATATTTAGGAATTGACACACAGTTTACGAGAAGCTTTAACCCCAACTGAGAGGAGAGACAGATAGTAAAGGAAGAAAACTAACAAACTGCATTGATTAATCATACACCAAACAACTACTACTACCCAATCCCAAGCAAGTTTGGATCAGTCTATACAGATCTTCACTCCATTTAAGCTCATCTCCTCCCAATATTATATTAAACAAACCATATACCAAAACTTTGTACGAAAAATCGAACTTCTAACAATCCTAATATGTACTTTCAACTAGTTCCAAAATGGTTTGAATTGTCCACCACGTTACCACTACCTCCACACCCCCTAACACCAAATAAAAACATAGAAAGGGAGGCATAAATCTGTTTGTGACCCAACTAAAACAGTTAAAAACTTCTTTTGACATGCCCATGACTACACTATGGACCCTTTCAAGCACCAAAAGCAAAATTTAGACTGAAAACGACAAAGTAGAACTTATAAGAAGTTACAAGCTCCTACACACAATTATTGTAATTTGTTATCGACGTGAAGTATTCCCACCCAAACAAAGTTGCACATGTTTTTACATGAGAGATTGTCGGCATTGGTATTTGTGATAGATCCAGAGCTTCAACTTCTGTTAGTAAATTAGCCTGAAAGTTGCCCATCAAGGTCAGTTACAATATTCTAGAGTAGGGACAAGTGCAATATCACTGCAATTATAGGCATGACTGACACTAATGTACAGTAAAGATGGTAGATGGATGACTCACCACTTCGATGATGCCTTCCGATGTACATCATGGTTTTATTAACCAGTGGCAACTCAGCTGAATCCTTGCGAAGCGATAACACTTTCATGCTGTACAATTTTTATTCAAACAACATTAACCAGCATGTAGGAAGCTCAAGGTACTAACTAGCAGAACTAATTTGCAAAACGAATAACACCATGCTAATCCAAAATAATTGGTAACTACTGTAAGACATATCAGTCTACATAATGGAGTTAAATGGCGAATGGCTCTAAGCGAGTTGGACGGACAGCACATAGCCGCAAAACACAAAGGAAAAGAAGATTTTAGATGTTACAGCTTAAGCAATATTATGGAATACATATGTTCTTACTTGCATGTGATGGATCTAGACATCTAATAAACCCTCAAGGGACGAGAACGCAACACTTTTCGAACTTATGGTATGACATTTTATTCTCCTAGGCTAGGAGATCTCAAAATCACACATTTTGCTAGTAACTTCAAGATCGATAGTAAATTGTGAGCTAATAGTTTCTTTTTTATATCTATTTAAAATTGTGAAGCGATAAGCTTCTGATATACCATATTGGTTTTGCAGATCAAACATAAAATCAGCAGCAGATAACTTTTCCATTTCCCACAGAACTTTTCCATTGTCAAGCGATTACTCTCTTTCCTGAGGGAGAGCATGCTTCTAGCTTAGAGCTCCTTATCTGCTCCCTCATATACTTATCAGGATCACTATCAGTATTCTATTATTATCCTATTCTTCATTTGTATTGCTGTTGTTATTTCTTTTACTTGAGTTATCTTTAGTATTTTTCCTGTCAATACTTCTCTTTCCTACGATATTTTCACCATAGCTTCTACTCTTGTATTTGTCAAACCTGCTTTTGATAACGATTTTCTTGAGCGAGACTCTATCGGAAACAACCTCTCTACCTCTCACAAGGTAGTGGTAAGGTCTGCGTATACCCCACCCTCCCCAAACCCCACTTGTGGGATCACACTCATTATGTTGTTGTTGTTTACAGAACTATCAGCAAGTATAGGCCCTTTAGGATCTGTCTGAATGTCATGATTGCCACGCACGTCTCATAACCACAACATAGAAAACAACCTTATTGTGTTTTTTCATAAGATACAGCCCTGACTATTTTTTCCAAATACTTTTATCCATGAGAAGCTGTGTTATCATTTGTGTAGTTTCTTTACATAAGATTTTTATTTCAAAAAGTTCAGGAATTGATGTCAGAGTCCACAACAGAAGTTAATGCCTTGATTCTCATACTCGTACTCCGCCATTCTTTCTGAGACAGTGGAAGTTATGTTTTTTCTTATAATCGAACCAAATACGTGTAGAAGACATTTGCTTCACTTCAGAGTGTTTAATTTTCTTCTGGTTATTTAAATATTTAATGGAACTTCTAAGCCTAACTCTTTTGCCCTGGTACCTCCTTTAAAAAATACCTGCTTCACAGCAAGATCCTGATCAAAAGATTCAAGGCACATATGCTCACATTTTTCTGGATCTTAGACTGGAGGTAGGTCGAGAATTAGGATTAAGGTTAGTAGGTAGTCGAGAGTAGTTTTGTCCCTTTCTCAGAGTATTAGTTTTATTCTTGTATTTCCTTAGTTTTACATTACAAGCAATTACATGTTATATCTTTAGCCTCGGTTATCTTATTCACTTGTTATTGTTTCTGCTTATTTCTACTGCCTCCTTTTCACCGTTCTTTGAGCCGAGGGTCTATTGGAAACAACCTTTCTACCTTCTCAAGGTAGGGATAAGGTCTGTGTACACACTATCCTTCCCAGACCCCACTTGTGGGATTACACTGGGTTTGTTGTTGTTGTTGTTGTTGTTAGACTGGAGGGTAGGATCTAAGCTGCCGAGACTCAACTTTTTTTTTCTCTTCGGGGAGATCCGATAAGAAAACAAAAGTTGCAGAGTTTCAATGCAGCACCAACTGTATAGCTGAAAGGTGAGAGGAAGATTAAGATTTTCCTATAGACATGTTCCGTATACAGCTACAGTAAAAGGATTTTAGCCAACTAAACTACAACATACCCAGTGAAATCCCACAACGTGGGGTCTGGGGTAAAAACTGTTTTGCGCACTTTGCCGTTTGCTTTATCTATTTTATACTTAAACTTATACAACCATGAAGTAGCCCAAAATTAGTACATGCGAGGAACTTAAGCCACTTTAACTATCGGAAATTCGCAACTTTGACCTTTTTATCTCTTTTAACTTAAAAGTCATATGCTGGGAGTCATCTTTGGAGGGAAATTCACAAGGGTTTTTTCTCTTTCATCTTTTTCATGGTATTAATGCAGCCATTTAGTCTCTCTTTGTCCGAATGATGACTGCAGAATGATTATTAACGACAATGTCAAAATTCTACGAAATTCTGTTAAATCGGTGGCTACTGGTTTAATCAGATATGGATGGGTCACAGATTATGAGATTCAGAAACTAGTTCGGGGAATTCTATACAGTGATGGGATCGAAACCAGGATCTATAGCTATTGAGCTAAGATAAGGAAAGTTATGGCAGTCAACTGCAAGCAAGATATAAGTTAGTGTAGAACTCCAATGAGTACAATGGCAAACTGCCTTATCAAACCATACAAGGAGTTTAAAAAAGAAACAAAGACTAGTCAATGCTTTACTGGTGGGAACTGGGAAGTCAAGAGATGGAGTTGGCAACCCTTGCAAACTCGGATCATGTAGGTGTGGGGATTAAGAGATAGAAATTGTGTTAAAATTAATATACTCCCACTCTACTCTGTTTAAATTGACACAAGTACCTGATTGTCCCCGTCTCTGGGCAATTTGCATGGAATTACAAGGAACTCATTAGATTAAATTGACTCTTGTTAAATTGGCACAATGCCCTCACTATGCCTGATTTTGGGCTATTTTTATGGTATTGCAAGAAACTCATAAGATAATATATGAAATCCTAAAACGAAAGGATACATACAAATCGTGAAATGTGATAATTATAAGGTGCAATACTCTTTTTATTCATTCTGAAAAAGGCCAATCATGTGGAGATCCCTTTTGCTGTATGAGATTGCAAAAGGCATACAACTTGAGAGGAAAAAAAGCTGGTCAACAACTCCACCCTGTTCAACAGCATGAAGTTCAGGCTGAACCATAAGCATAGATGGTTAACTCTAGGGCTGCATAGGAAGCTTGGGATAGGCTCGTAACTCATAAGACTTTAATTTATACAGGTGAAGTAGAATGTTTTGCCTAATCTAGGCATCTAGCCATCATCTAGCTAAAACTGAATTATGCTGTCCAGCTCACTAAATAGTCCAGTCAAATTCATATCACTAACTTGGGTGCCTAGAACATGCACGAATGGTCTTAGCATATGTCCCAACATTTACACTATGATTAGTTGCTAAAGTGGGAGGAGGAAGAGGAAGGAAAGAGATATGACTTAATACCCCTCCACTTTTGCTTCAACTCATCAAACCTCTCCTTTACATCAAGTGTATACTCTTCATAAATGCATATCCTCCAACTTTCCGAAGGACAAGTTGGCAGTTCTTTCTTTAATAACTATAATAATAGCAGTAACACTAAAATAATGTTGAAGAATAAACAAGAACACAAAAGAAAAATATTCAAACTTTCCTCTTGGTATGTCAAAGCAAACCAAGTTCTATTATGTTCAGAAACTACTTTTTATCTGTAGTGAAGTATAGCGTTTGTAGTTATATTGATAACTAATTAATGTCATACGATGCACAGCTATAAGCACAGACTAGTGCTTTTGATTTCATTCACTTGAAGTAACATAATTGCAGCTTGCAACTAAAACAAGAGGATTTCACACATGTTTAGGTGACATGTCTGTTAGATTAGTTAAGTATTGATGGGTTAGTATTTAAGAGGAAGGTTAAGTTGTGAGAAATTACGGGAGAAAATATTATTATTGAATTGTGTATCTATATTATTACATTAGAACCCAATTTATAGACACTACATTTTAATTATTTTTCATGTAGGATACTATATACAAATCCTATTCCTATTTTAACACTCCCCTTCAAGGTGGTGCATACAAATCATATGTATTGAGCTTGTTACAGATGTATCTAATACGAGAACCACTGAGTGACTTGGTGAAAATATCCGCAAGTTGTTCACTCGACTTTACAAATTTAGTAACAATATCCTCGGAGAGTATCTTTTCCGACAAAGTGACAGTCAGTCTCAATGTGCTTAGTCCTCTCATGAAATACCGGATTTGATGCAATATGAAGGGCTGATTTGTTATCACACAAGTTTCATTTGACTGATTTCTCCAAATTTTAGTTCTCTAAGCAACTGCTTAATCCAGAATAGCTCACAAGTTACTAAAACCATTGCTTGATATTCTAATTCTGCACTAGATCGAGCAACGACACTTTGTTTCTTACTCTTCCAGAATACCAAATTACCTCCTATTAACACACTATCCGGATATAGAACGTCTATCAGAGGGTGATCCTACATAATCAGGGTCTGTATATCCAACGATCTTCTCATGGCCTCGATCTTAAAAAAACAGACTTCTACCTTGAGTTAACTTAATATATCACAGAATGCGGACAACTGCAACCCAATGACTATCACAGGGAGAATCCATAAACTGACTTACAACACTCACAAGAAACGAAATGTCATGTCTAGTCACTGTGAGATAATACAACTTACAAACCAACTGTCTATATCTTCCAGGATCACTAAGTGGCTCCCCTGTCCTGGCAGGAGTTTAGCATTCGAATCCATGGGAGTATCAATGGGTCTACATCTCATCATTTCCTCCTCAAGAATGTGTAAGGTATACTTGCATTGCGAAATAACAATAACAGACGTGGATTGGGCAATCTCAATACCTAGAAAATACTTCAGTCTGCCGAGATCATTAGTCTGAAAATACTGAAAGAGTAAATTAGTGATATCATTTTGATCATTGCCACCAAATAAATACACAAATTTGGAGCATAATGTAGATAAAATACAAAATGATCTACTTCACTGCGAGTCATGCAAAACTCCTGAATTACTGTGCTGAATTTATCAAATCAAGATCGAGGAGACTGTTTCAGACCATAAAGTGATCCACGTAATAGACACACCAGATTAGACTCCCCCTGAGCAACAAAACCAAGTGGTTGCTCCATATAAACTTTCTCCTTAAAATCACCATGGAGAAAAACATTCTTAATGTCCAACTGATAAAGAGGTCAATGGCGGTCAACAACCATGAATCGAAAAAGACGGACAAATGCTATTTTAGCCACGATAAAGTATCATTGTAATCAAATCCAAACATCTGTGTATATCCCGTCGCAACAAGGCGAGCCATAAGCCGATCAGGTTGGTCGTTCGGACCAACTTTGACTACATAAACTCAATGACAACAACCAGTAGATTCATCAGAAGGAAGAGGAACAAGCTTCCAAGTACCACTCGTGTGTAAAACAGACATCTCGTCAATCATAGCCTGTCACCATCCGGAATGAGAAAGGCCTTCACTTGTAGACTTAGGAATGAGGACAGAGGACAATAATGATACAAAGGCATATGGGGATGATGATAGACGATGATAACTTAAAAGGTTATAATGTGGGTTAGTATTACGCTATGTAGCACGGACACGCGAGAGGTGTCCGATAGGACACAGACACGCGAGAGGTGTCCGATAGGACACGGACACGCGGAAACGACAATTTTGAAAAATAGGGGACACGACACGGCAGGGACACGGCTGTAAAAAAAAAATTAAAAAATATTTATATATATATATATAATATATAATATAATATATAAAATACTAAAATTAATATTATTAAAGCTTCACATTCATAAATAAATTATAAATTTAATTCAAATTTGTTATATACCAAATAACCAAAATACCAAATTAAATATGTACCAAATTAAAAAGAAACATTCATAACAAATTGACAATCAATCAAATATTCAATACATAATTTATAAGACCATAGTCCATAAACTAATACATAAGTATGTCCCAAGACCCAAATTCAAATAAATATAAATTTACTTAAAATAAATCAAATAAAATTAAAATTAAACTTTTTCTAAAAAAAAATGTCCCTGTAGTGTCCCCGTGTCCTGCCGTGTCCCCGCGTGTCCCTGTAGTGTCCGATTTTTTTTTTTTCTTGAAGCGTCCGGACACGTGTCCGAGGCGTGTCCGGGGCGTTTCGTGTCCGATGAGGTGTCCGACACGGACACCTCACTCTAAATGAAGTGTCCGTGCTTCATAGGTATTACGAGTAAACTATTTACCTTTCCGAAATGTAATCAGTTGATCAGGAGGAGACAAGTCTGTAGTAGGTGCAGAGTCCGACGCATGACATGAATTATCTGGACCTGACGTTGGATCTGATGCTTGACGCGGTCGACGAATATAAGTCAAAAGTGGTAGCATTGTGACTGGAGATGTAGAAGTAACTGTAGATTCCTCAAAGATCGATGTAGGTAAAACATGAGGTATAGGTAAGACCTCAAAGATATCAAGATGATTAGAAGGAGACCTAAAGTAAGGTTGAGATATACATGTCTAAGGGGTCGGGTTGATCCAGAACCGGATCGGTCGATCCGGTACAAAATCCGGTCCGGTTCGGACCGGTAAGCCTTACCGGGTTGGGGGTTGGTTTGGCCCCAACCCGCACGGGTTACAGAGAAATCCGGTAAGGACCCGGACCGGTAAGGTAAAAAATTAAAAAAAAAAACAAAGGGTTGTTGGCCCAACGGTAATATTAACGTTGGGTGGAGGGCTGGGGGTAGGGCAACGGTCTTAAGACCGTTTTGGCATTTTTATTTTATTGTTTTTTGTTTTTTAATTTTTTATTAATTACATTTTTATCTTTTAAAAAATCTATAAATACTCTACATTCTTCTCATTTTTTATCACAATTATTTCTACAATTCTCAATTCTCACACTCTCTTAATTCTCTATATTATCAATTCTCAAGTTATTATTATTATTATTAATTTTCAAAGTAGCAAGACGCAAGACTTCGAGCTTCGAGTTTCAATTGAGTTCTGAATCCCAAAGTTTGGTACACTCGTTTCATTCTCTATTTATTTTATTAAATTATCATATTTATTTGTTGATTATTTAAATTAAAATTAAAATTAAATATTTTATAATGGATAAAGGTGAAACTATTTCATGTGGTACAAAATCTAAAGGTTCTTCATCATCTAATCAAAATATAGATTATGATCAAATGGAAGAAGATTTTGAAATAGAAGATAATTATTATGATCAAATGGAAGAAGATTTTGAAATAGAAGATAATTATTATGATAATGCTCATATAGATAATATTGTTGAAATCGAAACTCATACACCTACTAGTGTGCCTTCTATCAATGTTAGTACTACTAGTCGTACACCTCCTTTACCAGTAGTAAGGAGTAGGAGAATCAGAATAAGGAGTAAAATGTGGAACTTTTATGATAGAATTGGAGACACTGATAGAGTTAGATGTAATATTTGTGGAAAAACTTATAAACATGGTAATGACGGGCGACGGACACTTTAGTTAAGCATGTACAGAGAGTTTATCTGACACACTGGTCAACAACAAATTAAGTATAAAATATAAAGATGCAGTTACATTATTTGATAATTGAACAACTCTGCTACTAATCTTCGTTCTAGTTCTGCTTTTGTTCTGTGTCTACATCTGCAGGCTTCAATGAAGACGATGATAATGAATCTAGATTCTAGATATATGGAGCACTTTTACAATCGCATGAGTTGCGCGGCAAGTGGAAAGCTGGATGGAATTTCAACTCCAGAATTAGAGGTTATGGACTATGGAGCATCACCAATTCAATCAACCTATAAATTTCGAAGAACTTTGTAAAATGATGCATAATATGTAAATAAAATTATTATTACTTCATCATGTACTCTTATTAACATTATGAATAATGAAAGTTCGAAAGCTTACATCTTATCATTAATTTTTATTTTATTATCTCTTTAGTTGTTATTTGTTAACTTATGTCTACTAATTTCTACTAATTTAATAAATTAATAAATTTTCGGAATAAAAAAAAATTATATAGTTTATATAACTACAATATAAACTATAAAGTATAAAGTTATAAACTATATTATATTATTATATTACATATTTAATTTGAATTTAGTTAAATTTTTTAAATTTACAAAAAAAACGGACCAGAGGCGGTTCAACCGGACCAAGACGGCCAACGGAATCCGTGGCAGGTCCGGTCGATCCATTAGACAGGTATAGGTTGAGACTAAAAAAATGTGATATCGGCAGACATAAGATATCGACGGAAATCACGTAAAAAGCAATGATACCCCTTTTTAACAGGAAAATAACCAAGAAAGACACATTTAAGAGAGCGAGAGGCTAATTTATTTGTCCCCTAAGCTAGGTTATGCACAAAATATGTGCTCCCAAAAATACGAGAAGGAAGAGAGTATAGAGATGACTGAGGATATAATATGAAATCTGATTATGAATAGAATATGAGGGCATTCAATTAATTGAATGGAAAGACGTTAGGATTGTCTCACCCCAAAAACACATCTGAACATGGGATTCAATGAGAAGAGTGCGAGTAGTCTAAATGAGATGTCTATTCTTTCTTTCTGTTATCCCGTTCTGCTGAGGGGTATAGGGACAAGATGTTTGATGAATAATTCGATGAATCATAAACTGCTGAAACTGAGAGGATTTATATTCTAAAGCATTATCACTACGAAATGTATGAATAGAAACACCAAATTGATTTTGTCTTTCAGCACAAAAACTCTTGAATATAGAGAATAACTCAGAACAATCTTTCATTAAGAATAGCCAAGTACATCTGAAAAAATCGTCAATGAAACTAATAAAATAACGAAATTCTAAAGGAGAACTGACTCTACTAGGAGTAGGACCCCAAATATCATAATGAAATATTGAAAAAATAGACTCTGCACGACTCTAATCACTACGTGGAAAGGCCGTGCGAATGTGTTTCTCAAGTTGACATGACTCACAATCTAATTTGGACAGACTAGACAAACTAGGCACCATCTTTTGTAGCTTGAACAGACTCGGATGTCCCAATCGTTTATGGATTAAGTCTAGAGGATATGTAACCAAACCTGCTATAGAGGAATTAGGAGTAGAGGTAAGATAGTAGAGGTCTTGTGATTCATATCCTACGTCAATCGTCTATCCCGTATCGTGGTCTTGCATAATAAAAGAATCATCAAGAAATAGTATGACACAATTTAAGGCATGAGTCAAACGACTGACCGATGCAAGATTAAAAAGGACAATCGGGACATAGAGAACAAAATTTAGAGTGACAAAGGATATGAGTTTAGCTTGTCCAACTCTTTTTGCTTTTGTTTGGATCCCATTGGATAAAGTAATAGCATAAAGAAACAATGAATAATCAATATCCCACAAAAGTGATTTATCACAAGAAATATGATTAGAAGCGTCAAAGTCTACAACCCACGATCCAGCAATATTAGATTGTGCGACTAAGGCTACTTGTGGAGATGTCTGCTTACTTGCTCGATACTGAATGTACTCATTATATTCTTCTTCGGATAAATAAACTTGTTGATTACCTGTGGTAGTCTGAACAACATGAGCATTTTTGGGTGGTCGATCATGCAAAGAATACCATACTTTACGAGTATGTCCAAACCTCTTACAAAACTACACTTAGGTAGAGATCTGCATACTTCATGAGTGTGTCCAAGCCTTTTACAATAACTACACTTAAGTCAAAAAAATTCAAACCGACCTCTTCGTCGATTCTTCATTGACTGGGATGGTCACTTTTTTTATTTTCTCATTAAGAGTTCCGAAGTAATTATAGAACTTGAACTTTCAATTCCCGTGTTTTTGGAGTTAAACATATCAAAACCAAAAGACATCTATATGATTGAAAATTTGCAAAGTGAATTTGGAAGGGTTTGCACACTCTTCAAATGTTTGATAGGCTTTGAAAGAGTCAAAACTATCTGCTGAAATAGTGAAGAAGACCAAGAAAAGCAATTGTGATGCCGAAAAATCACTCTTTCGGCGACTGGAAAACAACAAAAGCTCTATACGTCAATTGGAATTTTTGGACGATCTCAACAAAGAAAGATCTGCTTGACAAATTGACCAGAGACTTCCTGAAATAGCCAAACGCTGGAAGAATCGCCGGAAAACTCACCGGAAAAAGAAAATGTGGTCGGAATTCAAAGATAATTGTATGGGTAAGCTTAGAATGAAGACGCGATTCCTCTAAAAGAAGAAATCTACATGAAAAGTGATTGGAAACAGCCGCATGCGCATGCGCGTGACACTGACTCGCCGGCGCCGCCAGACCTCCGGAGAGCGCGTGGGGAGTTGTTTTTCGGCGCGGCTGACTGGGTTTTCTTGCGTAGAAAAGATCTACATTGTGGTGGTGGTGTTGGATTTCACACAACACTTACTGGAAGAAAAGTGACGCAAAACAGTCGCCAAAATAAAGGCACAGGACTGTGATGATATTTTCTCAATGTTTCTCACCAATGCTCTGATACTATGTGAGAAATTATGGGAGAAAACATTATTATTGAATTGTGTATCTACATTATTATTGAATTGTGTATCTACATTATTACATTGAACCCTATTTATAGACACTACATTTCAATCATTTTTCATGTAGGATATTATATACAAATCATATTCATATTCCTATTCCTATTCCTTTCCTATTCTAACATTAGTAAACATCTAGCAACAGATACCACATGTGTGAACATGATAGTGAAAATGTAGATCATCTGTTTTTGCATTGTATAGTGGCTAGAAGTCTATGGTTTTGTTCAACAATATTTTTGGACTATGTTGGGCACTACCAAGAAATTTGAAGGAGATTTTCGTCATATGGAACAGTTTCAGAGTTGATATAAGTCCATCAGAAGCATTTGGAAGGAGAGGAACCAGATGCTTTGAAGGAAATTCAATACACACACTGAAAGCTAGATGTTTACTAAACCTTTTTGCTTGGAGTAACCAATTTCATGTAAATAGTTCTTTAGATTCACTAGACTTTATAAGCTCCTCGAGCATTTAGGGGATTTCAACTGTTAGGAGACTTACCTATTTTTGTAATCAATTACATCCTCCGGATGATTGATGAAATGAAAGTTTACCTTACTTGATTAAAAAAAAGGAGTTTGTCCCTTATTGGAAAAATAAAAGGTAGAATTGTTTTTAAGCACTTCTTGTCCTACTTGGTTTGAATTATTCGAGAGAAATTTTGGAGGGAAATAGATATAACCAAACTTTGACTTCCCTAAAGTAGTTCAAACCAAGTAAGATAAGAAGTGCTTAGAAACACTTCTACCTTCTTCTATTTTATTTAATGATGGACAAACTTCCTCCTCTCAAATACTAACCCATCAATTACTAACAAATCTAACAATATGTCATCCAGACTACTTCTCATATTTAACTACTAACTGAGAGAACATCTGTGGAAAGGAAATCAAGTTGATCTAGAGGGTAAATTCCCTTATAGACCTGAACTTCAAGATACTTCAGGCAGTACAATCTGCAACCTGCATCATAAGATGCACCAAAGTACACTCCTTTGAGCCGCACTATGGGGAGATTCTTCGGAACTCCAAATATTACTGTCACCACCGTTTTTCTTTTCTTTTTTTTTGTTCAATTTTTCAATGATTTTAATGTAAAATGAATCCAAAATAACTGCCGGAGCCATTTCACTAATAAATAAAAATCTCAAGCAAGATAAGTAAGTCGACCACTTTAAGAAACTGAAAGTTTAGTTGAATAATTCAAGTGGTTCAATCAGTTGCTATGTATCTTTTCATAATTCAAGTAGGAAATTTGGCTCCAAGGATTTCAGGTGTCTATGAATCTCGCACGCCACATATTCCAATATCAGATGCTCCATTGCTTACGAACATGGACACATCATGGAACTAATTGCTAGTCAATAGAGATTTCATTTGAATGTCCATAATTTAGATCATGTCCATCAATCAATTGGTTGAAGTCAGACTATATAAATTCTCTCCACCAGTAACATTTTATTGAGGTCCACAACTGGAACTCATTACTCATTTAACACCACTGAGGCCGATTTAGCGTGTGCTTAGGTAGACTTCCCCTAAAAGCTTTATATCATAGTTTAACTATTACTCCCTTGATTTCATTTTATATGGTGGCATTATTTCAAATGCACGACATCATTATGCCAATAAGAGTATTTACTAAGAGTAAAATGATTCAAATATAGAAAGATAATCTTTCTATAATGGGGTAAGGTCTGCATATGTTCTACCTCCTCAAACTCCACTTGTGAGGTTACACTGGGTATGTTGTTGAATTTTTCTAGAATGGACTAATGGCCCATTTGGTCATAGATATGTTTTGCTTTTTTTCAAGTTTTTTTCCAAACACTTGTTTGGTTTATACATTGTGTCTATTTTTTTGAACCAATTTTTGTAGTAAAACTATAAGAGGGTGGACACGCGTCTACTAACTTCATACTTAACATTTAACATTTTTCTAATTCCAAATAACATTTATATTTTTTTGTTTTGCTTGTGCTTATGCTTTTTCTGCGCGCACTCTACCCTCTCCAGACCCCCACGTTGTGGGATTCACTTGGTATGTTGTTGTAAATAACATTTATATTTTTCAACTTAACTTCATACTTCAGATGTTACTTTTTTTTAAAATATGACTCAGTTCGTGTCCAAACGTCTACTAAACATAACACATGTATATATACAATTTAGATCATATAACTAGTAAAAATCTTGAAATGTCTAGGAAATATAACAACAATCAGTATAAAGAGGGTGTTAAAACTTAAAAGTAAATTCACCTGGTATAAGGGAGAGGGCAAAATATGATCAAGTAATCAGCAGAGGCACAAGTAAAGGTACTAGTTTTATCATCATAAGCATAACTATAAGAGCGTGGACACGCGTGCTTGAAGAAAAGCGAGTAGCTCGACGGATGACACGTATCAGGCGTATTATACGCTTCGCTACAACAATATATCGGATCATTAAACGCCAAACACGCGCTCTTACATCCAACACTCTCACTCCCACTCGCAACCCTCAAATCTCTAGGACACGCGCCGTTCAAATCCACTAAACATCCAGTAGCACTGCATCCCCCTCTTGTACCTCCTTTAGTAACTATAAGCATTGGAAGGTTGTACCCATCTACAAGGCTGACGTCATAAAAATCCAACCCTTGGTCACCGTTGAGTGTAAACTCCGCCAAACTCGCCGGCGGTATAGCACCGGCTCCGGCGCATTCAACCTTGCCGGAGCCGCAATCTCCGGTGAGGCAGGTGAATTTTCCGGTGGATGGGTCGTTTGAACAGAGGGTTCGACCCCAAACCCGACCCGACCAACCCCTGGGCATTTTAATAGTTTTGGATTTGCCAGTTTTAAGAACGAACCCAGTTGGGTTAACGGGTGCTCTGTCAGCTCCGGTTAGTATTCCGGGCCATACTGTGTGGTGGCACTTGTTTACTATCTTGAAATTTGTTGACTGCACCTCTGTAAAATTAAATAAAAAATAGTAATTTTTATAATCAAGATTTAAACAGAGATTAAGTGAAGGGGGTTAGTGATTAGCTTAATGATTACCTGGGAAGAGAGAGAAACTGATGATGAGAAGAAGACAGAGAAGACGATCCATTGGTGATGTTAGTGGTGAATGTTTGATTGATTTTCAGGTTTCAAACTCGTCAACTTTTTCTTTTTCATTTTCGTTTTTTTTTCCTTTTCTTTTTAGGTGTACAGGAATAGTAAAAGAAAAGGATTAAGTGGTGTGTTTGGTTCGGGTAATAGGAAAGGGAAAGGGAATGAAAGAATGAAATTTCATTTGCTTTTGTTTGTTTGATCTTATTTTTTCATTTTCTTTACCCATTATCCACTTTCATTCCTTTTCCTTAGATTCCCTCCACCCACTAGGTATTTGGATTTCATTTCCCCAATCCGGACTCCGGATTCCGGACCACTCGGATCACCCCGGACCCCAGACCATTCGGATCATCCCGGACCCCGAACCATCCAGAATCAAACATCTAGGGACAATCAGGTAATTTTTTTCATTTCCATTTCATTCTCTTACTGGATTCCATTCCGTTTGCCTTGCGCGAACCAAACGCACCCTAAAGTTGAAACAGATAAGAAACAGCGCAAAAAATAAAATGGAAAGAGAGAGAGAGGAAGAAAAAGTGATTGTAAAGATGTGAGAAGTTTTAGAGTTTGTTTGGTTCTGCGTTGGACATAATTGATTTTGATAAAAATGACAGAATTGAGTTTGCAATAATTAATTTATGTTTGGATGCAACAATGTAAAAGTGATTGTTTTCGATTCATGATGTTTGAATAGTTTTGATCAAAATTATTTTTGAATGTAGAATTATCAAAATAGACATTTAGTCAAATACATATAAATAAAAATTACTAAAATGGAAGTATGTAAATAAAAATTACAAATAGATAATAGAATTTAAAGTGCAATATAGTACTTAAATATTAGTAGAATATTATTACAATACTAATTTAAAGTGCAATATAGTACTTAAAATATTATTAAATATTATTAAATATTATTAAATATTATTACAATATTATTAAATACTATTATAATATTATTATAATATTAAATTAAAAAGGGTAATGAAGGAAAAGGTAACAACCCAAATTAAAATAAATGCAGAATTGATTCTACTCACCTTATAAGCTAGAAATTGTAGCTTCTTTCAGAATCAATTTTGAAGAGGAGAATTGATTTTAGAGAAAATCCAAACACCCCAACTTTGCTCATTTTCACGAAAATAGCAACCCAAAATCATTAGGGTTTTGGGTTTTTGAGACGTCCACTCACAAAATTTTAAAAAAAAAATTCAAGTAAAATGCATGTCCAAATGCAAATTCAAATTCTAAAATTACAACTTCAAAAACTCAAATTTCCAACATCAAAATTCATAGCCAAACGGGAGCTTAAAAAATGCTCAAATATAATTAACTATAACAACAACAACATGTCTAGTGAAATTTCACAACTTGAGGTCCGAGAAGAGTAAAGTGTACGCAAACCTTACATCTACCTTAATAGGTAGAGATACTATTTTCAAAAGACTATCGGCTCAAGAGAAAACATAAGCATAAGAAATGATTAGACACAAACAAGAAGGTTTTAACTAATTATGGAAGCTTTTAATTCATGACATTGCGATTGATATTTTATACTTTGGGAGAGGTGTGATTCTATGAAAAGCGAAAAGGAAAAGCAATCGATGGGGAAAGTGCTCGGTGAAACTTAAAACATTACAACACTTGGGTATTATGCAATGCAAAGTTACAATCCTTACAGCCCTCGTTGTTATGCAAAGCAAAGGTTACATTCTTTTGTTGGAAATATTTATTAAATGTGAAATAAAATAAATCTTATTAATTATGAATCGGACAATTAAGGCCCCGCACGTAGGAAATCTTGTTTCCACACACGTGTACATGTAGTGCCAATGATCAAAATTTTCTTAATGGAAGAGATATTGGTACGTATACGAATTGTTTGAGACGTAAGGTAATAGACGGTTATTGGTCAAATGACGAATGATTTCACGTTGGTAAATGAAGGAAGAAGTGTATAATGTGTAAAGATGAAATGAATCAGAAATCCCCACGAAACCGAGAAGGGCCGCGACTTTAATTGACGTTTCAATTCCAGTAACTCATTGGAATTGAAGGCGCGGCTTCAGTGGCGTTCAGTTCGGTGAGTTCTTTGGGCCCGAAGAACCGACTCTTCATTATTTGTCCGTTGGAGGTGAATTAAAAACTGATTCTTGGACTGACTTTGGAGTATTTACTCTCCATTATTTTGCTCATGAATTCAGTCATTACTTGGCTGAATTGTAACTCCAAATTCATGACATTAACATGGCATTCATGGCCATTACTTAGCCATTTGGAAGGTTATCATTGTACACTATAAAATGAGACACAAGGCTCATTTGGAAACACACTTGACATTCGCTAAACAATTCTGAATTTGTCTTCCTCTCTTGCAATCACAAATACTCAAAAATCTTTCTTCCAAAGCAAACACTTGAGGTCCCTTTGCTCATTTGTTTTGATTGATGTTTTATCTTGGGAGATAAGTTGTCATTACAACCATTGAAAAGATATACGGGGCAATATTATCTTAAGAATAGATCAAGAATTTGGTCGACTCAGCAAACTCTCATATTTGATCATTTCCAAATTTCTTACTCACTTGTTATTGTTGTTGCATTCTTATTTACTTATCTCTACACATATTTCCCACATCTTTACGTATAATTTCATCCCTCAAGTTGTTAAAGGTCACACCATGACTTTGGCTTAATATATGTGTAAAAAAATAATTAAATTTCTATAAAACAAAAATTCAAAACTCATTTATTAACACTTAAAATTATTATCTTAGAATTCAAATTCATAAAATTTAACTACTTCCTCCGTTAATTTTTACTTGTTCATTTTTTATTTTACACGCTTCTTAAAAATTAATAATAAAATATATATTTTATCATAATACTCATATTAATTGGTGTATATTCTCAATAGATTTAAAAAATAATTTTAAAAGGATTAATTAATGTTAATGTTAAGGATAAAACAAGAAGCAGAAGTTGATATACTAATGTAGACCTGAAAATTTATGTTTGATATAGTGGATAAGTAAAAATGAGCTGACGTGTAACTAGTATTTATAGTATAGCGAACTTTAACCAATCAGAGCAGATTATTGTACTCATTAAATATTCCAGGTCACTAATTCATAATTATAAGAATTGTAACCAATCAGAGCAAACCCACTTGCCAGCCATAACTGGCGGGTTATGAGTCCTGTTGCACGCATCTATCTCTCCTTTTGTATTCAGCCCAATATGACTTCACTACCATATTGGACCTATCTCACCTTCTGTATTCAACCCATTAGAACATGAGTACCATATTAGCTTTTTTTGGTAGATATCCCTTCAAGGCACTGGTTTTTTATTTTTGCCCCTCAAATTTAATTTTTTTAATTTTTGTCATTCACTCAAAAATATTTTGAGGTTTCTGTTTCGAATTCATGCTCAGTCAAAACTCAAAAAGAAAATTCGCAAGACAGAGTTTGTCTTATGTATGAAGACAAACTCTGCTTTTAAGATACAGTTTTCATGCAAACTTCGTTTGCCTTAAGGTAGAATTTGTTACCTTAAGGCAAATTCTGTCGAATAAGTAAGTTTGCAGGCAAAATTTGCCTTAAGGTATAGTCTATAATTCTGCATGTAGAGTTTAAAACTTTGTCTTCAGACATAGTATGCAGGCAAACTCTGCCTTGCGAACTCCAAATTATGTCTTGTAAATTATTTTTAGTTTTTTTCCAGAGCAGAGGTTCAAACTCGGACTTAGGGGTTTTAGGCAAAGGGCAAAAATAAAAATTTTAATTTGAGGGGCAAAAATTAAAGATCACGCCAAAATAAGAACATTCCGGCGAATTGTATGGGCCTAACCAATCAATTCCCTTTCAGGCTGAATCCAGTTCACGAGCCACTCTTTAGCTTCTTCATGAGGCTAAGAGCCTGTTTGAATTGACTTATTTTAAGTGTTTTTAAGCGAAAATAATTTTAAATATCTTTGTATAAGTAAAAATAAGTCAAACCTCATAAACTAAAATTCCTAACTTATGTTCTCTAAACCTCTGCCTGCTTTCCACAAGAGCAATGTCCATGTAGACAAAATTATCTCGTTTTTTGGTGTTTTATTTATGCATGAGCACTCATTATACTATATTAGGATTCATGAATAGAATGATAATAATCGCGCTCATGAAATTCAAAATCATTTTGATTCGAATGTAAAATGCTTTGATCATTTATAATGCATAGTCAAATAAGATATGGAAGTTCTATATTATGCAGATATATAGTATTAGCCCTAATTATATAAATCTAATGTTCCGTAGAAAGTGGAATGCCCTACTTCTTGTTCATTTGGCTATTGTTCATTAGTTGTCCGGCATACAAAAAAGGAAAAAGTGCATTAGTTCATTATTATTCTGAAGCCCGTATAATTTGGTATTTCAACATTTATATGGGCGAGAGTAATACTAGGATGGGTGACCCACTGGGAAGTCCTCGTATTGCATTTCTTCCCCAGACCCCATATTATGAAAATTCACTGAGTATGTTGTTGTTGTTGTAACATTTATATGGATAGATGCAGATGCAAGATGTGATGTTTTATGGGTTCTTACCTCAACCTTCTGTTAATACTACACTAATAACTACAGGAAAATATTTCTTCTTATTTGTTGAATTTCTTAATTACGTGATCGTAACCAACATCGTAGTTTGCCCCTTAATATGGATAAACATTGACACCCATTACAAAGATATAATCATTTCCAAACACTAATTAACGACATTTTTACGCACTTACCACCAAATCTAAGTCCCCAGAAGTATTAATATCCAGTGAAAGTGAACAACAATCAGGTGGTTTCTATAATGGACCTTTTGTGTGTATCATTGTGTTAAAACGAGTGCTTAAAGGCACTATTTTGACTAACTGTTGATCATCATACATTGGCCCTAGCGTGCATAATACCCATTTTTTCACGCCTGATTTTCCAATATAATTCGGTTTCCTGTTATCAATCATCAAGATAACCCAATAACCCCCCCCCCCCCCCCTTCAATTGAAAATGAATCATGATTTCCCCCCCTAAAGGAGTTAAGAGCCCACATACATTGGTATACTAATTTTGTCTCTCCATACTAAAGGTCAACTTAATTCTATCATTTTTATCGCTCAACTTAGATCCTCCCAAGCTTTTCAAGATACCAAAAGAACTTATTAGTGTGAAAAATAGAAAATTTCTTGTTTTAAATGTAACCAATTTATCAAACAATCATATAGGAGATATTAAGACACAAGATACAAATGCAATCTTGAGTTAGGATTAAATATTAGTAAATAAACATAATGTTTAACTTCATGCATGATTCAACGGCTAGCTAGCAGCAAAAACTTCCAGTTAACCCTGAAACCAACCTTGAATAACTAGAGGCGAATTCTGAATTTGAATTATATGAATTCAAGTTAATATACAATACTTACTAAGTTCACCGTTAAATATTTATAGATTTTGGTGAATTCTTCTTAATTCAAATACAGACTTTGGACAAAATTTTCTGGGGTTCACGTGAACCAGTGCTTTAAGGCATGCCTTTGCAGTTTGCATACAACTGCTAGTTATCATGTTCTTATAAATGTCATGTCGGGAGAAGTGACGATGGTAGGTCGACACAACTGCTAATAACATAGTCCAGGAACACTAGGGGTTAACTTCTATTTAAAAGTCGTGCGTACACATCACATGCCAATAGTTAGTGTATATACTTGTTATTTTCTGTAATTAAAGCAATGCTACTGCATTGTTCTTGAGGAATAAGATGAGTATAGGTGAGAAGAGAGAATGGAGAAGAAGAACATGTAAATTGTAGAGAGAGAATTATTGTATATTTGTATTCATTCAACTACATTACACAATGTGTGAAGTAGAATATATATATATATATATATATGCATGACTTGATAATTGAGATCAAATTTATATTTTATTCACAAACTATGTCAAGCCACTATCTTTTTCATGTTACAATTTAAGGTAATTAAAATTCAAAAGATGATGAATTGGGATTTTTATCCAACAATGGATGCTCTTGAATTCACAAACCAGCCCGTAATATAACTATATAGTAGTATAAATTAGCTCTGATCATACAGTAAACTAAATTATTGCTGCACAATGTGTTTAATCCGTCAGCCGTTTTAATTTCAAAGTCACGCATTCTCTGAAAATATTGGGACTAAGATTATGCAAATTTTAAACTAGAAGAAATAAACTAAGTAATGTTCAGCCCACCACCGCCATTGACTAGAAACTTCAGCCACCAGTAAAATTATTTTGTGAGCCAAAAGAAGAATAAAATGAAACCAAGTTTTCATATAACTAACTAACATAGCAGTAGAACGAGAGCAATAGGAATTAGAATTAGTTAGTGTAAAATTAAGACAAGAGAGTGAAAAATATAGCAGTCAAAGGGGAGGACAAAACTACTCAGGGAATGTTTCTGGTCCCATGAATATATATATGTCATGTCTGCAAAGCGTGACAAAAAACAAACTATCAGTGGCAATTTTGAACTCCTATTTATCCAACAACTAACATCAATATTTTGCACTTCGATCTTTTATGTATGTATCTGCTCAAAAGGGATTGGATGTATTACTTCTCTTTACTCATAATAATTATTCCATCCCCAGTTTTCTCTTTGGCTTTCATAATCAAGAACTAGAGTTAATCCCAAGTATGGTCATTGAGCTAAATTCACAGTATAGTACGTAATTAAAGTCATAAAATTATCTTTTTGTCACATTAAAATACTTACTCAATATAACATTAAGGTCACTGTAGCAATAAAATCACAAAAACAGTTTTGTGAATTTACTGTTATAGTGAGTTAAGTTTAATTACTTTAGTCGGTGTTATTGTGTATCTCTAGGTGACACATTCAAATTCAAAAGACATCTGCAAGAAGCAGAAGACATATATAATTAAAGGTTCTTGGGGACTGAATAGTAGTAACAAAAAACATCTTGCCTTTAAACCAAAAATTAAAATACAGGTTAAATAAATCTGAATATAGGCATTTTTTCTTTTGTCTTGCTCTAGCAATCAGTATGCTCTATTTAGTCCCCCTAACTTTTCTGAGTGAATGGTTGAAATTCTCTAACTTTTGACACTTTTTGGTGTTTCATTTTATGATAAAAGCATTTGTCCTTTTATTCTCTCATATTGTCTTGGTTTTGGAGCTTAAGATTTTGGGGTTTAGTTAGGTCTAAGATCAATTCTTTATATGGTAGGTTCAGGATCCATTCTTTACATGGTATCAGAGTTATGCCAAAGATTTATTCTTTACATGGTATTAGAGTTAAGTTCATTCCAATTTTTTGTTCATCGATGTTGGCCCCTCAAATTATATTGTCCACGCTCCACTTAACGAGCTTTGGGCGTGCGGGGAGTGTTAAGAGTCCACGTCGGAAATGAAATGAAAACATGGACTCCTTGTATATTAATTTGAACAATCATCACCCTACAAGTTAATTTTTGGGGTTGAGTTAAGCCCATGATCCATTCTTTACGTACAATTTTTGTGTTGCATTTCATTACTACATTGGTACCTATTACTAAGCATGTTTAACGAAAAACTAATTCTAACATTAGAAACATTTGGTGGAGAAAGGACAAAGATGAGATAGATTACTAGAGAAAGCTCAGTTCCAAGGGCACATGATCTAACAATTCTCCAAAACTAAGTTTGTCCTCATGTCCCTAAAATGTGTGAAGACTATAGTGTTGAGGACAACATGAATTTTTATGGGTAATTGGGGCATAAAATAATACAGTGGTAATTGAAGATAGTGAAGGACTTTAATTAAGTTTTATACGGATAAGAAATTGAACCTTATGTCTAACTCATTAAAAGCTAGCTAAGTGCTCGTGAAGTAAAAATGTAAGGAGGCAACAATTCATTCTCTCAATCAATATGACATACTTTTTACATTACAAGACTGACATATGAAACGTGAATAATATAACATAGGGTTCCAATATTCGATAGAACAAAAGTGTGAATGAATTTGACTTTAATATCATATTAGTAAGATAGTGATTTGGTCTGATAATTTAAAAGTTAACTCATAAGATTAAGATGTGTGACACACATGACAGAGTGCGGGCTGACGGGAAATGGTCACAAAAAAAGAATTGACAGACTTTAAAGCAAGAAATGCACGTGATATTTTAAGCGAATTTCATATCGCAATGTGAGAGGCTAATGGTAAATTTTATAAGGTATATACATGTTTATACGGTACATGTGTCTTTAGGTTCAATAATGATGTAGCCCAACAGACTAATTGATGAGGTAGGCAAGGCAAAAACAGACAATACATCCATTAACTTGGATAGGGAAAACTTATCCAAGATCATATAATGATACAATGTATGTAACAATTCATTCCTTTCAAATATGTAACACTACACATACACTAGTCGTATAGCAAAACCAACAATAACTTTATAAAAATATGAAATATATGGTCTACTAAACTCAGCTTCACAGTGATCAAAATGTGGAATATAGAAGATGGTGGTAATTAAATTGAAAGAATCAAATGGATTGGATGAATATCTCGAGATCATAAAGGTGTTACCTCGCAAAGCCATGTGAATAAAGCAGCTTTTTCTTTCTTCTTCTTCTGGCTATAAAGCGACCACGCCCCTTTGCCTCTAATCATGTGGTCTATTTTGTTATAATTCCCTCTTTTCCTTTACAAAGTACTACTCGTCTCAATTGATGTGACATAATTTAACTTAATATTAAATTTAAGAAATAAATTTTTTTTTTATAAATTTTTGGCTGAAAATCATATCATAATATTAAATTGTTTCTAAATATAGAAATTTAACATATTTTTGAAACAGACAAAATGAAAATAATGTCACGTAAATTGAGAGAGATGAAATACTATTTTCCTCATTATTTTTCTCTTCCATCTTTACTCGTTGTTCTACAACTTTGTGGAGTGTATCCTCGAATCTTCCCCTTCCCCAATTAATCCCACTCCAATTGCTTAAGATCGTTTTAGCTGCTAATTAACCCTTCTTTTACAGATTTTCCTTATATGTGTTTACTGATAATGTTAGAAAACTGTACACTTTGTGAGTAATTTGATTCGACATATTACTGTACACTTTGTGAGTAATTTGATTCGACATGGTGAGAAAATATATATTAAAGTATTAATCAAAGTTCATTCAGTTTGACTATCGAAGAGCAAAACCTGAATTTTGAGATAGAAGGAGTAGAATAAAAACGACAGTAACAAAAAATATATTTAAAACTGGACAAATTGGTGTTCGTCAAACTTCTAATGCAAAACGATGTTTAAAGAGCTTATTACACTTATGGTGCGTTTGGTTCGCGCAGGGTAAACGGAATGAAATCCAGTAAGGAAATGAAATGGAAAGGAAAGGAATTACCTGATTGTCTCTACATGTTTGGTTCTGGGTGGTCCGGGGTCCGGGGTCGGGGGTTTGGTGTGGTCCGAGTGATCCGGGGTTCGAGGTCCGGGGTTCGGGTTGGGGAAAGAGAATCTAAATACCTAGTGGGGTGAGGAGAATCAAAGAAAGAGAAATGAAAGTGAAAAAAGGGTAAAGGAAATGAAAAAATAAAGTCAAACAAACAACAACAAAGGAAATTTCATTCTTCTATTCTCTTTCTCTTTCTCTTTTCTGTTTACCCCGAATTAAATGCACCCTTAATGACATTGAATTTGACGTCATTATTACATCAGATAAAGACAAAATTAGAATTATTGTAGTACAATGTGTATTAGGCAATGTTTCAACGTTCATCATTTCCGGTTTTAGGCACTAGTATTTAGTAGTACTCATTAGTTTCACTTTAAAAATACAATTTCAAAGCATAGGTTAGGACAAATTAATCAAATATATTAATGCTCCATATACTATCATGGGAAGAAGAGAGACCCGCTCGTGCGAACAAGCCAGTCACGCTCCCATAATTACAATAGGTTCTTGCACTAAAAGACAATACTTAATCATGTTTAATTTGATTAATTAAATAATTTGCTAAAAACTAAAGATTTAATCATAGGAACAATTGCTTTGGACACGAAAACCATCGCTATTCGTCAAAGCTCTCAATGTTGGACTGCTTCTACATGGAAGCTATAAAGTATAAACCAATATCATTATACACTTCCCCAAAGCACACCCCCTTGTAAGTTCTAAGAGGTGATTTTTTTTTATTGATTCAAAATGAGGGATTGTTTGGTTGATCGTATGGACAAATTAATTACATGATACTCCACCGTCCAATTTTACTTGTCACATATTGACTTTATACGCCTATTAAGGAGCAAAAAATAAAATGCAAAATTTATCGTATTACCCCTAATTATTGTTAACTACCTAATGATTGAAATCAATTAAAGCTTATCAAAAAAACTGTGCAACCAACTAATTAAGTAATGAGTTTCAACAATTCAAATAGGAATGACAATATAGGAATGCAAAGTTAATTCATATATTTAAAATCCTAAATATGTCACTGGCCATCAGTTAAAAATGAAATCATTAAAGTGAAGAACGAAACATAAAAGAAGTTAACTATACAACATGTTAAAATATGCTACTAAAATAAAAAATATACTATATTGTTTTAACGTATGGGGTTTCATGGGAAGTAGGCCACTGTTTTTGTAGGTTTGGGCCTGATTTTCTTCAAAATCCACCACCTGTCCTACCCCATTTCAATTTTTAACAAAACTAATTTGCCCTGCCCCGCCCTGCCCTACCCCGTTTAAAGTCTTTCCTGTCCTGCCCCGTTAGGAGCTTGCCCCGCCCTGCCCTGTCCTGAGCCAATTGCCATCCCTAAATTCAAACATTTCTCATAAAAAAGTAGTGTTGGTAAAAGGGATTGGAAATTTTGACTTATTAATTACTAAGGTTAAAATAGGGGGGGGGGGGAAGATAAATTATCTCTTGACAAGTAAAATTGAACAATTATTTTTAGTATAGTGGACAAGTAAAACTGGAGGGAGAGAGTAAAATTTAGTATAAATTAATACAATGTTGGGTTGGTTGTTGATGAAATTGCAATAACTTAATACAATGTATGATTGGCTTCATTCAATTTTATCGTGGTTAATAGTTATATAAAAGTTATTCAAGAATCTATATATTATTGATGTAAAATAGATTGTGAAATGAAAATACATGAATTAACGGTGCATATATAAGAGTAATTATGGATAAAAATGCCCCAAAAATAAGTAATAATGCTTACATTATTTCACAACGCATATATAAATAATCTCTGCATAATTAAAACGTGGAAAAAAACAAATGACCTCTTAGCCTCCCTGAAATATCATAAACATGGTGTACTAGTTTTCTCATTTGGTATATATAATTCATTCAAGAATATATGTATGGATGGCAGATGAGCCGTTTGGCTAAAGTTGGACGGGTCAAGATGGACTGAAGTGGTAGATGAGTCAATGTCCAATCCGTTCAAAATTTGTATGGGCTAAGATGGACGGGTCAAGATGAACTAAATGATGAGTCACAAGTCATAATCCAACTTGCCCAACTTAATTCATTACTTTTACAAATTTCAAACTTACCTTTTTTGATGTAATTTTATTTTGTATGATTTGATTTTTCATATCTTTATTTTTAAAATAAGAATAAATTTTTAAGAATTTTTTATTTTTTATAAAAGAAAAAATATATGAAATCGAAATTTAAGAATGGGGTGGGGGTATATGTGGATAGGGGCGGGATTTAAGAAAAAAACTCATATTTTTTTATAAATTGTTTATAAAAGTAAAAAAATATAAAATAAAAATTTGAGAATGAGTGAGGGCAGAGGGGGATAAGAAAAAAATTCATATTTTTTTATAAATTGTTTATAAAAGTAAAAAAATATAAAATATAAATTTGAGGTTGGGATAGGGCGGGGGGAGGGTACGACAAAATTTCATATTGTTAATAATTTTTTTTTTATAAATATAACAAAAAATATGAAATAGAAATCTGAGAATGGGGTAGGTGGGGTTAGGGCGGTGGGGGATGTAAGAAAAAAATCCATATTTTTTATAAAAGTAAAAAAAAATGAAATTGAAATTTGAGGATGGGGTGTGGGTAGGATAGGGCGGGAGGTGAAGGTAGGTAAAAAATTTGAGGATGGGGTAGGGGGAGCAAGTAATCATTTTTTTAAATATTTTTTTTTATAAAAATAAATAAATATATGAAATAGAAGACTTGGGTAAACAATAGAATAATGATGGTTACTTTGGGAGGCTTTGGACTAATGTAATGAGTTGATTTAGATTGTTCACGATGAATGAGTTAAGTTGAGATAACTCAAATTTAACCCATTTAATAATATGTCAATATCCAAACCCATTAAAATCTGGGTGAATTCATCGAGTCAATTTGGCTTGGATTTAATTTGTCACCCCAAATATATGTGTGTACTTTAAGTGACAACTAGTAGGCAGTAGCTAGTAGACACATTCTAGTTATATGTTTAACTATGATAGCCATACCCACCCTTCAAGAACACCACTTACCCATCCTTCTTTCATTCGCCCCAAAACAAAATTTTGAAAAAAAGAAGCTAAAAGGACAAAAAGAAAAAAAATGAAAAATTAGAAAGAAAATGGGCCCACCAAAGATTACTCTTTAACATTCATTTCCAGCAGTATAAATATGGGCATTGACAAGTAGTCTGCTATACTAGCCAGCTCTGTTTATAAGTCCATTTCTAGAGTGAACCACATTACTCCACTTGCTACCAAAGAGGAGAAAAGAATCTAGAAGGAAAATATGGAGTCTTCAGATAAAGTGGTGGAAACAGTGATAGCAGGGAAATATGTTGAGATGGAAACAGAAGGGAAGAAGGCTAATAATGACATGAAATCTAAAATCTCTAATTTATTCTGGCATGGTGGCTCTGCTTATGATGCTTGGTTTAGCTGTGCTTCTAATCAGGTTTAATTTAATCTCTTTCTTTCTCTAACGCATTGATGTATCAATTTACTTAATATTATTTTAATTTCAGGTAGCTCAAGTGCTATTGACACTACCATACTCATTTTCTCAACTGGGAATGTTGTCTGGCGTTTCATTTCAACTCTTATACGGTTTATTAGGTAGCTGGACAGCTTATCTCATTACCATTCTCTATGTTGAGTACAGAACCAGAAAGGAAAGAGAAAAAGTCGATTTCCGCAACCACGTCATTCAGGTAACCTCATCAATCATTAGTGTATGTGGGGTCTTAAAAATGTAGAGCGCGCCCACTGTTTCGAGAGACTTTCGGCTCAACATCAATTTACTATTACAACTCGTCTTACACTTCGATTTGTCCCAAATTGATGTCAGTGTCGATTTATCATGATCATCAGTGAAAAATCTCTTCTGGTTCTGAAGGGGTGTCTTTCGTTAATTTAACTTAAGGACACTCCGACAAGATATAAGTTACTGTTAGTTATTTTGTCTGTGACATAAGGGGTAGGACAACTGTATAAATCCATTTTTTGCACATGCATTCTGAGTTAACTATACTATTTTAATTTAATGTCTATATTTTTATGTGATTTTTTGTTTACAGTGGTTTGAAGTTCTTGATGGGTTACTTGGAAAACATTGGAGGAACGTGGGTTTGGCGTTTAATTGCACTTTTCTTTTGTTTGGATCCGTCATTCAACTTATAGCCTGTGCAAGGTTTGTTTAATTTTCTACCTGTCATTGCATATTCTGTTTTTTTATGCATTTATTGCTCCAAAAGGTGAAATTTCTCACCCATGAGCCCCCACAATCCGGTCAGACAGGTCTGTGGTAAATCACTGTGACTTAATTGATTTTAAGGGTTATATCACACGCTGCGCACAATGGACTCTCCTTTATTGACGGGATTTGATCTTTGGTCATTACTCTAAATATCCCTTTGAAACCAATTAAGCTGCATGACCAATATATTTACTGTGTATTTTATTGAAATTTGCAGCAATATATATTACATAAATGATAATTTGGACAAAAGAACTTGGACTTATATCTTTGGAGCTTGTTGTGCAACTACTGTATTCATTCCATCTTTCCACAACTATCGAATCTGGTCTTTCCTTGGCTTGTTAATGACCACTTACACTGCTTGGTATCTTACTGTCGCATCTCTCCTCCATGGCCAGGTACATATTTGTTTAATTTCACGTACAATCACTTAATTTTATACACTAGTATAAGATAAATTTACTAATCAATTTTTTGCCGTATTATAGTAACCAAGGTTTATCCTCTAATGCTCTAACAGTAAATAAAGTTACTCTTTCACTAAATTAAACACTTATCACATATTTAGAGTTCTCATTTAGTAATTAGTTGTGACATGTGAATTAGGAACATCTAGCCCACTATCTTAGTCTTTATTACTTGCACTCTTTAAAAATATTGTCGCCTCTATGTCAAATTTTTTAAAAATACATTAGCTTTGAATGATCCGACACGTAAAGATTGACTTTTTTGACAAGTTTGATTAACATAGATTCTAAATAGGTGAACTGTCAAGAAAACCTTTTATTCATTTCAATGCATATGTATTAATTAGTTATAATTTGAATTTTGAAATGCTATTCATATTTTATTTTTATAATAAAAACAGGTAGAGGGGGTGAAGCATTCAGGTCCAACAAAAATGGTTCTATATTTCACAGGAGCAACAAACATTCTCTACACATTTGGGGGACATGCCGTTACTGTGTAAGACACAGCATCATCTAAATTTGGTGCATATTGTCTCCTTTTTTTTCTCTAACATTCAAGTAAAGCTAAAAATATAAAATTTGGAGTAAATTTAAAATTTATGGATTGTAAAATACTTTATATATACATATTTAATGAGGAAATACATAGCGTTTAAATCAAAATTATTAGATTATGTCTAACCCGTACTATCCATGTTAGCTCCACGCCCTGACTATAACTTTATTCTTATGAAAATTGACTTAACCTCAACTGGTTTCTACATATTCTGAAGAAGTGATATTATTATTTTGTCTAAGATACTATTCTCCCCTTTTCGATTTATGTGACATCATTTGATTTGACACAGAGTTTAATAAAGAAACGAAGACTTTTGAAATTTGTAATTCAAAACAAGTCTTATGTAAATGTGTAATTGTAAATCATTTAATAAAGTAAAATTATTTTTAAATATAAACATATGACATTCTTTTTCAGACATATTAAAAATTAAATGATACCACGGGACATGAGTATTATTAAATATTCTCTCAAAAAACATTTACTACACTGACCAATCCTTGTCAAAGCTCTATTATTACTGTTATTCTATAGTCTATACAACTGTCCATTTCACCTTTAGCTTTTTACATGCATTTGATGTATAAATATATAATGGCTTCAGCATCTTTCTTCCAATTTGCCAGAGTGGCTTTAATTTCTGTGGCCTGTTAAGAAAAAAGTCATTACTTCCCTGGAATTCCCTTTTACCCTTTTCAAGTTAGAAAGCAAGAACTCTTTTTCAATTCACTTTTACTTTTATTACTGAATCAATGAAGGAGAATGGTTAAAGGCTCTGAACATAATTTAAAGGAACCATTATCCAAGGAAAAGAAGCAAGAAATTAGTCCATCATACATATGAAGGGGACTGCAAATGAATCTTGATATTTACTCAACTGGATCTTTAGGTTCTGTGAACTGTAAAAGACATTTAATTGTGGGCATGGATATAGGTCAGTAGGTTGTAGGTATATTGATAGAAACCTCTAAAATATCACCCTTCCTTCCAAATTTATGTGCTAGTGTTTGATTATTAACAAGTTTAAATAAAAAAGAAAAACTTTTAAAAATTGTAGTTTATACAAGTTATAGATATTTTCTATGACTACAAATAATCGCATTAAAGGTAAAATAGAAAATTTTAAGTTAAAATGTTTCTTTTGAAGTATGAAATTCTTTCCGGGGTCGAGACTGTTAAGAGTCCCACATCGGATATGGAATGAGAACATGAATTCCTTATATGGACTCGGACAATTCTCACTCTACAAGCTAGCTTTTGGGGTTGAGTTAGGCCCAAGACCCATTCTTACATGATATTAGATCCAGACTCATTCCAATTCTTTGTTCACCGATGTTGGGCTCCCAAATTATATTATTCACATTTCAGTTAACAAGGTCTGGTTGTGTTGGGGAGTGTTAAGAGTTCAACATCGGATATGGAAAACTAAAAATGAAAGTATGACACAAATTGGGTTTGAGGGAGTAATTTTTTCACAATATATAATAGTACAAATTTAACTTACAAACTCTTACATTAAAGAATTTTTTATACTATAGTGTATTTTAACATGTTGAGAAGATAAGTTAGCTGATTTATCAAATTATTAATCTCACCTTTCATTGACAATTATATGTGTTTATGTATTATGTAATGTAACAGTGTACAGAAAAGATTTATCTTATCACTATAGTATTTAAGCTTTTATTTTTATTTTTTCAAAATTTATGAGTTGGCAATGACTTAAGAGAGACTAACTTTTGTGATTTTTGGGCAGAGAAATAATGCACGCGATGTGGAAACCACAAAAATTTAAGGCAATCTACTTATGGGCAACTCTTTATGTGTTGACACTGACACTTCCATCAGCAGCATCAGTGTATTGGGCATTTGGAGATTTGTTACTTGATCACTCCAATGCCTTTTCTCTCCTTCCTAAATCACCCTTCCGAGACATGGCTGTTATCCTCATGCTCATTCATCAGGCACTCCTCTTTACTTTCCTTTATTAATTATCATCATTCATTTAATATATCATTTTAGTCAATTCTAATTGTTAATGATATTAAAGTTGAATACATACACGACTGTTAAATTTATCTGATTTTTTCACTTAGTATACCTATGGAACATCACAATCCGTTGGCGTGGCACAATACATATTTTGGGAGTGTGGGATATCCATTATCCCACTATTTCATCACAACTTCTAAGTGAAAAAATCCAGCAATGATTAAGCAGTCGCATATATATTCTGCCTTTTTAAAAGAGTGTCAAAACTTTAAACGATGTGTAAAATGGACCAGAAGGAATGTAGAATTAAGATAATTCATATATCTAACATTGAGTTGTTTTACTTGATCTTGCAGTTCATAACATTTGGTTTTGCATGCACACCATTGTATTTTGTATGGGAGAAGGCAATAGGCATGCACGACTGCAAGAGCCTATGCAAGAGGGCGGCAGTGCGGTTGCCGGTGGTGATTCCGATATGGTTTCTGGCCATAGTCTTCCCATTCTTTGGCCCTATAAATTCCTCCGTCGGTTCACTCCTCGTTAGTTTCACTGTCTACATTATCCCGGCTATGGCTCACATGTTCACCTTTAAATCGGCTGCAGCTCGAGAGGTACAAATCTTTATTTTCCAATATTTCAAAAATAGTAAAAAATTAAAATAAAAAATCTTACATAGAAGATTAGATATTGCTATTATTATTGTTCTTCTAACCAGTCATTTAGTTTCAAGTGTGAGGGTTAAGTGTTAAAAGAGTAGTACTTATTAGTAATAAATTTGTTTATATTTTTCATACCATTGGTGTGTTGTTAATATGTGCTGATTATAAGCTTCACGTTATGCAGAATGCGGTTGAGCAACCCCCAAAATTTGTGGGACGTTGGGCTGGAACGTTTACAATAAACATATTTGTGGTGGTTTGGGTACTGATTGTTGGGTTTGGATTTGGTGGTTGGGCTAGCATGACCAATTTCATACATCAAATTGACACATTTGGTCTTTTCACCAAGTGTTACCAATGCCCACCTCCTCCCGGATCTCCGCCGCCATTCCTCCCTCATGTTGGCGCTCCACGGCCAGCTCCGGCCAACTTCACTCACCATCACCACTTATGAGCTCGTCCCCGTTCATGCCGGAAATTAAACAGGATTAAAAGGGCTAATCAACCCTCAATTGGCACATTCCTCCCCACTCTTCCTATGTCTCGAAAATCTTTTATGTAGCCTGATTTGGGAATTTGGTTAGTGTTGGTTAGCTAATGTAGTGTGCGACATGTTCTAGAGAAGAGATTTGCAATTTTTGGTTCTATTGTGATAGCTGATGCCTAAATTTACTCTTGATGTATGATGGATTAACCGCTACTTTGACGATTGGTGTGAAAAATGTTGGACAAATATAATGAAAATTATAATTATAATTGAAAAATATGAATGAAGAAAATAATATCTTCAGGTCGAGCCACGGATATCTCGCTCTCTTTAAGGAGATTCAAGTCCACTTCAACAATTTTTTATCGATTCAACAGTAATCTTTCTGACTTGTCTCTTCTAGAATACAACAGTCCGACAACGTCGTACAATTCAACAAATTCTGGACAAGATGTCGAGTTTAAAGCTCCACCAAAGGAACACCCAACTTCAACAAAATAATACTTCTTTTTTTTCAACTCACTTTTTATGCATTCTATATTTTTCTCTACCAATCAAAAGCTAATAATAATTTTTATTTATAAGTGAAGAAATTCATCCTTGAATTGAATTAGATGAGGTGAGAGAATGAGGTAATAAAGTAGGTAGAAAGTGAGAATTATTGCTTAGAGGTTATATAAGTTACAAGAACTTGGGTAAGTTAATGTGATAACGGAGAAAAGAGTTACAGAGAAATTATTGTCACATTCCTCCACTACTAAAATGAGTAATTGGCTAAAGCCACATTCTGCCGTGAGTAATGCCACATTAATATAAGGCACAAGGCAATAACATATTATAATATTAAAATGTCCAAAATCCAATAATTTCTCATTCATTTCAATATTAAAAATAAGATAGTATACCAGCTGAAGAGAGACAATCATGCAGAAGGAAGGTTTGTTCTGCATTGAACATTTGAACTTTCACTTAGTGAAATAGTAACATTTACTTTAAAATAGTAGTGGTCTCAGACTTGAACTACGACTGTTTAAGTAAAATAAAAAATTAATGTTTACACATAATAATCAATGTTGACATGAACTTTTATAGTCAGCACATTACGGCCCTGTGCTCTCTCGATTTCATGAGTGCTTTTGAGAATGAGCCCTGTCGCGCCCATTTTCGGCCGCGGCATTATTTTCTAAACTCCTGCTTAAAATGCAAATGTTAGAAAAATAAAATAAAAAAAATGCTAATAAAGTTTAAAAGGCTTAAAAATGCTCAAGGGGTGCTAACATATTAGAAGTGCTAAAGTTTAAAGGGTGCTAAAATGCTAAAGGGTTGCTAGAATGCTAAGGGTTCGCGGAGTCGCCACCTAATTAATTTGGGTGAATTAGGACACCTAAATGTTTAACTAGTTTAAAGTAAAACATTAACTCCCTTTTATGGTCTGCTAAACTTAGTGAGATTCTGGGTAAGGGTTCTTTATTAATCTAGAGGGAAGGGGTTAGGCACCCTCTAAGATCCGCTAACTTAGTTGTCTGCCAAACCTAGGGTAATTATTATATTAAAAATGCAAAATGAAAGCTCCTCGCTTAATAAAAATGCTAAAATGCTAAAATGTTTAAAAGGTGCTTAAAGTATAAAAAGGCGAAAGGTGTTATAAATAAATAAAAGAGCCAAATGCCGAGTGTTTAAAAGTGCTTAAAATACTAAAGGTTGATAAAAGGTTTTAAATGATAGAAGGGTGCTAAAGGTGCTAAGAGGTGCTTAAAAGTGCTAGATGCTAAAGCGCCGAATAATTAATAAAATGTTAGGAAATAAATGCTAGCTTGTTAAAATGTTTAAAAGGTGCTTAAAGTATCAAAAGGGGCTAAAGGAAATAAACGCTAAAAGGTTTAAAAGGCTTAAGGTGCTTAATAGTGCTCTGATTAATTTTGAAAGTAAAAGGTGCTAAAAGTGCAAAAAGGATGCTAAATGTTAAAGAGTGCTTAAAAGGTGCTAGAAATGCTAAAGAATGCTAGGAAGGTGTTTTAGAGACTAATTATGTGTTCATGCAAAGGTTATTTATAGACTAACTATATGTCATGCTAGCTAAACTAATCATGCTTAACCTACGTGTAGTATAAAATGTTAAGACGATTTTTTGAGAGTTTAAGAGAAAATCTTCTTATGGATTTTAACACATTGTTGGTTTTATGATGCAAGTTAGATTATTATTTTTTGCCGCTTTTGAACATGCCTAATAGCCCCAAAAGACAAATAAAGTAGAAGCGTATTCCTAAAATGTAATTACTTCCCGTCTCATATGTTTAAAGGCTAATAGAGTTAGTTATCCTATTAATTACAATGTTAGCAAATATGACAATAATGAATGAACAGATAAATAATACATAAACAAGGGAGGAACGAGATTAAAATTGTTGTGATGTCTAAGACGGATGGCGACACCATCTGTCCCTATAGCTGTTTGGAAACCCTGTGACAAAAGCGTGGCGGCGATATGGAAATCCTGACGAGTCTCGTACCGAGACTCTTGATTTGACTCCAATGCATGTCAGATAAGATAAGAAAGAAAGGAAAAAGATTAGAATATCTCGAAATTTATGAAATGATAAACATTTGTCGACATAAAGGCTTCAAGCCTGCATAAGCCTTTTTTTTTTTATTATCCAAAGCGCAAGCGGTGAAACAGTGAAAAAATTCAAAAGATCGATCGTGTGCGAGACCACGATAACGAAAATAATGCACAGAATAAAGCGACCCAATACTTTGTATTTCTCGATTTTTCCAAGATAATAACTACAATATCTGAGACCCATTAACATAAGCATAGAGTTTAACACATTGGGCCTTTTCCATAGGCGAGCAGGCGTGGGCATCAAAAGCCTAGTAATTGCACCCAATATACACTCGGTAGGAACCATTATGTAGAAAGCAGTCAAAGTATGTACACAGCGCGCAGTACGCTAAAGACTATCATACTATATGTGTTTATACATCTTTGGAATATACATTCTGTGGGCAATGGACTCATTTCGTAAGGTTTAAAGAATGCTACGTGTCGGGACAAGAAAAAAGCTGAACTAACACTCTTAACATGCTTAGCTACTCTAGGAGCATATTTTAAGATGTTGACGTGAAGCCTTAAGCTAATTTAGGACGGGGGTTGACGATGAACTGTTTGAAGTAACCTATACCTAACTAGTTATAGACTTAATACGTGTGTTAACATTATAAACACATGCTAGCCAAATCATACACAAAGAGTCAACATCCAACTTCGGCATGTTAAATCAACACACAAAAGATTTCAAAGTAACTTCCGGACTACAAAACTTATACCTCTAGTTTGGACCTAACTGCGGGTCCACATTTACTTAATCAAAGCTAAGACATGTTTAATATGCAATTAGTCAAAAGCGTAAATATAAGACGCTCTTTATTCATCCTCAATATTATAATTCCAACATTACAGTGATTCTATTATAACTCCTGCAATTACCAACAACTCCAAACAATGGTAACAAAGTAGCAAATATATTATGGCAGACAATTAAACTTGTATAGCTAACTTAATAGTAGGATACCTTAGCCATTTCTTAAGGGATGAGAACGTACATATCTTATTCTTTAATTAAAATGTTTGTTACTTATATCGGGAGGATAACACGACATTGTAAATCGTATATCCTTGACCTTAGTAACATTTTTTATTGGAGGCCAGTTTTAAGTTATTATATCACGATAGTAATGTTTTAGAAAGTAATCAGATCCGAATCTTTTGAACATAGACATACATACAAACACATAATCCTCTTGTGAAATTCGGGTTGTTATGACACATAGATAGACATATAATCTTTCTTACGATATTTTGGAAAATGAGTAAGAGGTTTGAATCTTGAATGCAGGCACATAATTATACATACATATAAACACATAATCCTTTTAAATATTGGTTGTTGTTATATGTTGGCTTGATTTTAAAATTCGGGATTAGACCTCGTAATCCCTTTTATTTCCCGCTAACTATTTGTTAGAGAAATATTTGTTTAGAGAAAATTACAAGAAACGACATATGTAATGAATTTCGTTTAATTTCCTCATGATTAATATTGATTTTTCTTTGGATTTAACATGTCAATGCATTCCCGCTAACATCCAAATGATACTAGCGCTTTAAGCAATATTCAAGTCAATGTTTACGACCATCAAGATACAACCAACAAATGGATCTACGACTTTATACAATCGTTATGCATTCGATCATTCCTCGTAAAGTACTATAGAAGCATACGTTCATGCTCAAAACAGAGTTGACGCTACAAAACATCGAAGGCTACTGCTAATGGACCTATCTGGACACAGCAACCAATCCAAATTGAGCAAGTTTGAACAGAATGTTACAGACACCATCACATAGGACACATAGTATCAATTAGACAATTGAATAAATGAAAGAAAAGGATTTCCAGACCTTTTATAGACAGCGAACCGAGGCGACGACAAATGTTTTCTAGAATCGTCGACGGGAAGTTCGCAAAAAGGGAACTGTTTGCAAGAATCAATGACAATAAACTGGAAGCCAGGAAGGGATGCTAGGCTTCGACTGCTAAAGGTAATCTCCGCGATTGATGACTGATCGATGATATGGGTCTCCTGCCTTCTTCTCCCTCTTTTTCGACTGACTTTGCATGTAACCATGGCTTCACTTATATAGCCTCCGTTCAGCTCTAATATTGGCAAGCAATTAAAGGTCGATTCGTCCGATTTTAGTGCGATTTTGTGTATGATTTTGTATCGATTCTTCGACGACTTATGGTAAGGTTCTGATTTTGGTTATGGTAAGATGTCGTTGGTGGCTTGTACGGGTAAGGAAGGTAAGTGATTTGGTTAAGGCGAGATTTGCGCGTGTGGGCGGCGGAGGCGCGAATCGCGGCTTAGGGTTAGGGCTGCGTCTTTGTTAGGGAAACGGGAGTGACGGCGAAAGTGTGGGTCGAGGGAAATAAAGTGTGGCGGGTTGGGCATGTCGCGTGTCAGGGTAATGTGGTGGGTATTATTTAGGTATTGGGTATTAGGTATTAGGTTAGTTTTAATTAGGTAGAGTTTTAAGTTAGTGTTATAATTATTAGTTTTAGGCTCTTAATTAGTGACAAAGTAATTAATTAATTGTGATTAAATTATCTAATTGTTATAAAATAAATGCGGGTGTGTTATTTAATTAATGCTTAATGCTTCAGAACGCGGCGCTATTATTTAAAAATCTTATTGTTGCATTATTGCGAAGTTAAATTAAAATTGAGTCTAGATTAAATTACTTAAATGCTAAATGCGAGTATGATATTTAAGAATCGTTTAAAGCTTTATAAATGCGGTGCTATTAAATGCATATATCATATTAAAATTGATTTTTAAATTACAAATGATTATGAAATTCTCTGCGTATTACTAAACGCGACTACGCTTACTGATACGACGTCATTGCTAAATTATTTATTTTATGCATTTATTACTTACTTAAGAATTACGACAGAGCTTGAAATCAACTAACGCGACGCGGACTCTAAGTGCTTGAAACTCTACGTAAGATGCGATGCCATTATTAAATTATTTATTTATGCTCAGATTTATGTTTTATTCACATTTTATTATAAAAATCCCTAAAATTATTTTACAAAAATTAGTGCAATTTTATAGTTAATGATCGAGAGGGTCAAAATCGTGTCACAACATGTCCTCTTTGTATGGAGATGATGGAAGAATCTTCTGACAAAGACGCTGACTCATAGCCAATTTTGTCTCGATCTTCGAGTTGCAAAATGTTGGGCAAGTAGCGCCGACGCAAAATCAAATCGCCCCAGGTGTCGAGTTATGACGACACCGACTACCACGGCCAAAACACTGCGCGCTAACGCGGACTAAATCGCCCCAAAGGTCGAGTTACGACGACATCGCTACCATGGTCAAAACACCGGCGGGCTAACGCGACTCAAATGCCCCGAGGTCGAGTTATGACGACACCGGGCTACCATGGTCAAAACACCAAGGCGCTAAGGCGACTCAAAATTTATCCTGTCGAGTTATGGTGACATCTGGTTACGCAAAAAGTAAAAGAATATAATCGGCTTGAACTCGGGTGTCGCATGGCTTGTGGCTGGGTTCTATGGTGATGCGAGCGAGTGGACCGACGCTGAGGCCTTCGCCAATCGTTGGGAAGGTTGGCCTCAACAGATTGCCTGTCAGTAAGAGAAAATCCACGTTGTGCTCGCTTCTCGCGTGCTAAGGCTTAAACAAACGGTTAGTGCATAATCATAAGGCAAAAATGATGATGTATAATTTTAAAAGTAATGCAATCGTGAGTAGAAAAGGTTATCTCGCAAAATGCGACGCCTTGTGTTGATGCGACGCAGCAACGCTGTGGCTTTCGCCCTGCACGTGTTGCGATAGTGAATGCGCGATATGTCGCCCTTGCGAATCGCCTCGCAGACTAAAGCTCAAGAAAGAGGTAGTGCATAAATCGCTAAGACGTAATAACAAAGCGTGAATGAAAATGCAATTTTGAGAAAAGAGAAAATCGCCCGCGCAGATGTGATATGCCGATGATAGCGCGTTGCGGACTTGTTGCCGATAGCGCCGTTGCTGGGACGTGTCGCCGGGCGTCGCTGCGCACGCACGCCTTGACGCCGCGTTACTGACGCGTGTTGCCGGGCGCTATCGCAGACGCACGCCGCGACGCTGCCGACACGACTTGATACGCCGGCCGCTCGACGTATTCCGGGGCGCCGCGTAGACGCACGCCGGCGACGCCGCTGCTTTGGCGCCGCTGCGTAGACGCACGCCGGCGTGTCGCCGCTCGACACACGCCGATAACGCCGTTGCTCGGACGTGTTGCCGGGCGCCGTTGCAGACGCACGCCGATGGTGTCGCCGCCGACACGACGCCGAATACGCCGTTACTGGACGTATTCTTTGGGCGCCGCTGCGTAGACGCACGGCGACGCCGCCGTTACGCGGCGCTGCCGGGCGTCGTTGCGTAGACGCACGCCGACGCCGCTGCCGACACGATCGCCGAATACGCCGTTACTCGGACGTATTGCCGGGGCGTCGTTGCGTAGACGCACGCGTCGTTGCGCCGCCGGACGGTTGCCGCCGGCGCCGTTGCGTGACGCAATCGACGGTGTCGCCGCTCGACACAACGCGGATAATGTCGCCGCTCGACACGTTGCCACGCGCCGCCGCGTGACGCACGCCGGCGTGTCGCCGCCGACACACGCCGATAACGCCGCCGCTCGACGGGCGCTGCCGGCGCCGCTGCGTAGACGCAATGCCGATGGTGTTGCTGCTCGACACGATCGAATACGCCGCCGCTCGACGTGTTGCCGCTTCGAGAATAAATGCTCGCAAGCCGAGCTTGAGAAAACGTTAGTGCATACCGCTTAAACAAAATGATAAGCATATAGGATAGGTGCACTTTTACGGGTAGAGATGTCGCCCCGATACTCCGCATGAATATCGAGATATTGTCCTTGCACGGATATGCTAGATGTCGCACCGAATTGCCCCGACGCTTCGTTGGGTGCGATGCGGTCGCAAATTTGACTTTATGCCCACGCCAAATGCTAGACTTTGTCGTGCGCTTTGAACTTTGGATCGTGGATTGTTGTTGCCCCTTTCGCCGGCCGCTTTCGCCCGCCAATATGAAGAAACTTTTCGCCGTATTTTCTCGCTTTGGCTATTGCGCTTCGTCATAACATGAAAAACTCGCGCCAAAGAAAATTTGTGAGTTTTGGGGTCGATTCGATATCGACTTTGCCGCTTGTCCTCGATGTCCGCGCGTTCGCCTGCTTGGATTTGCAACCCTGCTTGACCTCTTTGAGATGTTTAGTAGTGTTCCAAAAGCATTTTCCAAAATGAAGTGTTTTTATGAAGTATGCACAAAACATCTTTAGAAATAAACATTTATATGACATGCGTAAAAATGTAAAAGCCTCGCCTAATTTGCCGAATATGACATGTATTTCGACCAAACGAACATCTTTTGGAGTCCTTGTTATTGCCTTCTTCCTGGTGCGCAAAGCTGTCTCAATTATGTGTCACGCGGGCGGAACTTGACTTCGTGATGAATTGCTCATGTCGCTTTTGGAATAACCCAAACCCCTTTGTTGCCTGTAGACAAATGGGAGATTTCTAACTGTGACGGCCGATTTAGGCCGCCACGTATCCCCACGAGGAATCAGTCACGTAGTTCATTACAAGCGAAATTGGGTAAAATTCTAAAGAGTGGGACCGAAGCCGATATGGCCGCCTACGTATCCGCCAAGGGAATCTGGTCATGACGTAGTTCAGATTAAGCGGATCCATCCTCGAAATAAGATAAGTAGTGTATGCCGATAGATAGTGCCTGAACTTCTGGGCGACCCAAGTTAATGCGCAACAAGACGCTCCAAAGAGTATAACGAGCCATACGCCGTGAACTTCTTACTCAAATAGTATATGGCCTGCCTTTTCCTCGTTTCATCGTGTTGCCCCAACACGCATCCGAAAGCATTTTCTAACACAGACAAATAGAGTAGCAAAGGTCTCCCCGGTTCTGGAGGTACTAGAACTGGCGGATTAGAAAGGTATTCTTTGATTCTCAAAAGCTCGCTGGCAACTGTTGTCCACTTGGTAGTCGCATCCTTTTTCAATAATTTGAATATCGCTCGCATATCACGGTAGATCGGGCTATGAACTCTGATGTAGTGAGGCGACCAAGGAAACTCATCACGCCCTTTTTGCTTTTGGAGAGGTAACTCTTGGATGGCTTTTATTTTCGGCGGTCTAGCTCAATCCTCTCCCGCTCACTATAAAACCCAACACTTCCTGCGGAACGCCAAATGCGCACTTTGCGTGATTCGACTTCAAGTTATAATCGCCTTAGTCGCTGGAAAAATTTCTTCAAGTTTGCCAAACGGTCCTCCGCCGCGATTTGATGATGACGCCGCCCACATAGACCTCAATTTCTTTATGAATCATGTCATGGAAGATGGTGGTCATGGCTCATGTAGTGGCGCGCTGCGTTCGAGACCGAACGGCATAACTCGATAATAGTACACCACCGGGGTAGTGAACGCCGTCTTTTCGCCCTCTTCTCGCCATAAGGATCTCGATGATAGCAAGCAGCGAATTTAACGATCAGTAGTTCATGCTTCGCACAATTATCGATGAGTATATGGATGTTTGGAAGAGGAAAGTCATCCTTCGGCCGCTCGCTGAGGTCTCTGTAATCCACGCAGACTTGACCTTTCCATCTTTCTTCTTTACCAAGACGATATTTGCTAACCAAGTAGATACTTTGCAACTCGAATCACCTTTGCCTCAAACTGCTTAGACACTCTTCTTTGACCTTCAAACTCATGTCCGGTTTGATCTTTCTACTTTGTTTTACGGGGAAATAATATGGCTCAATAGGTAGCTCATGGCGATTTAATGCAGACTAAACCTCGCATGTCCTCATATGACCAAGCAAACACATCGCATCGCTTCGTGAGCTCTATTAATTCTTCCTTCCGTGTGACGCTTAGGTGGCGCCGACTCTAGTCTCTTTCACTGCCTCATCGCCTAAGTTTATTAACTCGCTTTCTTCCAAATTTGGTTTAGGCCTATTCTCAAAGTTTTCCAAATTTCTTGGCTAAGTTCGATCATGACATTCCTCTTGTTCCTGGTTATGCTCGTCATTTGAACTTTGTTCGGTCTCATTACATGTCATATTCAAGTTATCAACGTGTTTATTAATATGATCGAAAGAAAAATGCTTAAAGAATTTAATTTTAACACAAACAAAATCTTTTAAAAGTCGCAAAATGTCCTGAATTTATGATGAAAGTAAATTGCGAGATTAAAAACATATTAAGAATCATAAATGCGTCTGCTTTCTTTCTAGATAAAAGGTCACATCGCTGTAACTAATCATAAATTCTACCAAGCTTCTGACGGCCGACAGTGCAAGTCCAATTATTCAGTCAGATCCATGCTCAGATCCCAAATGGTGAGCTCCTCCGCGATCTCCTCGCGATCACGCAACAATCTGCCTCATCATCACCTATGAACAGATTCTCGAACCCTACCGCAAGATCATCCGGTCATCTTCTCTCGATCCTGATGGTGTAGGCTTTGACGAATGCGACTCGAGGGCGGAATGGCGCAGTGAGGAATGTATCCTTCTTCCGAGGTTCGTGGTCACCAAATCCTTCGGGCCGGTACCCCAAACCAAAAGTGTCTCTCTTCCCAAACAACCGATAGGCTCGCGATCCCTTCATATCGACTCCAAGACCTCTCGGGCTCGATTCCATTTTTTAACATTTCTTGGCCACCATTTTGAGAGAACGTGGCAGTGAATGGCCGGACTTACTTGCTCTCTTGATCTCATTAATATGAAAAACCGAACCATCCGATCGTTTCACGCCTTTCTATGACAGGATTGCATAATCGTGTTGATGCTTCCTTCTTATCTCCAAATACTACCACTTCACCGTGATTCCATATAAACTTTAGGCATCGACGCAGGTGGACGGATCGCACTCACCTCACGGATCCACGGCCTTCCTATCAACAAAGTTGTAACATGTAGCAATATCCAATATTTGAAATTCCACAACGAAGTCCGCAGTCCGATCCGCAGTGAGGTCCATCACGCCTTCGACTTCTATGGACTCGTCGAAACCTTTGACTCGATATGACTTTCACGAATTTCCTTACGATGCCCTCAATTTCAACAGTACGCTATGGGACAAATGTTGACGGCCGAGCCTCCATCAATCAAAGACTGTTGAAACAATCTTGTCTCGCGATTTGGATGGTGATATTCAATGCAGCGTCAGGTTCGACGCCTCACCGGTAACTCGCCATCGTGAAAGGTGATTCTGCGCCTCTAGTACTGTCCGACCAAAGCCGCCAAGTTCCCGTCATGTACCTCCGAACGTATGCATCCTTCAACACTCCATCAATGCAGCCCGTGCGAGGCGTAACGCATTAACAATGAAAGTAGAGAAATACGCTACCGAGGTTTTCTTTAATCGCTTCTACGACTTAATACTTTAGTGGCATCTTCTCCAAAACTCCTCGACTTCACCTCTGCCACGCTTCTTTGCGGTGCCTCCTCTGCCTCTATAGGTGTGTAATACCTCCGACTGGTTATACCGCAATGGTGACTTCTATGACCCGCTTCCCACTTTCTCGCGATCCATCTTGACGGTGGCCCTTCCGCGCCAACAACCGTGATTGAACCTTTATGTCTCGGCGGTGCTCTTTCCAACTCAAATCGCTTTCTCGAGGATTGGTGGCGGGCGACGAAAGCGTATGTTCGACTCTTCCTCACTTCGAATCGACGGATGGTTCCTCCAAGTCAGATTCTCATCTAGGGTTATCAAGTGCACATTGGCGCTGCCGTGGTTTGGCAAGGGATTATCATGCACGCTTCAGCGTGATCCTTCACCAATTACTCCTTCTTTGATCAACTCTTCGATTTTGTCCCCGAGGTGTAGAACTTCCGTCATGCCCTGGCTATCGAGTGATACGCACAACGCTTATTCTCATCATACCATCTGGGATAGGGCTAGAATCCTCCCCGAATTGGTCGATCAAACCCGCAGCCGCAGCTTTCGTATATCCGGTATGGGTTCACCAGCGCGGTTCGATGGTCTTCCTTCAAAATTGTGATTCGTCCGGGCGCATTGGGTGCTCGGCGTTGTTGGCGGCTTGATGGGCGTTGATGCGGGCCGATAAATGGGTGCTCGGGAAGCGTTATATACGGGCCGCATGTGGTAGCCGGCCTGGGGTAGGTGTATAGTGAGGTGTGAAGTTTTGGCACGCGTGGTAGTACGGGTTTGATAGCGGTTCGTATGTTATGAATGCTTCGGTTTGCGTTCAGTACAAACATGGAAGGGGAAATCGCTCCTTCTTCCTTGAAGTACTTCGATCGCCCCCGATCGATCGCCTTTATCGTTGCTCGCAATGCCGCCGATTCGTAATCCCGCCGCTTTAATACCTTCTTCTACGGTCACCCATTCTCGACGACCTGCAAAATTTTGCCCGACGACGCTTATCATCCGCTCATAATAGGTCGATCCTTCAAAGATTGTACAAATAGTGTGGTCATCTCACTCTCCCATGGGTGGTTGTACCTTTGTCGCCTCAACGCCACCTCACGGCGTACTTCGAAAGTCTCCGAGACTTCTTTTCCAACTTCATTAGATAACTCGCCCACACCGTTTCGTGTTAAATCCAACCGCCCACAAAGTCCTCGCCAACGATTCCGGTATGCCATTTACGTGGATCTCGGCTAGTGTACAATCTATCGCCTCGCGGTTAAGCTTCGAATGAACAATTTCACGATGATCGCTGGTTCTTCCCTACCCCGATTAGCTTGTCGCAATACGACCTCGTGCGCACGGGTTCCTTTCCCATCAAATAGATCGAACTTCAGACTGTATCCCACCGCGCTCCACATCCGTGCATGCAAAGATCTTCATAATCTAGTCCTTCGTGACCTTTATCCGATCGCGTGCCACGAATCGCTTTTTCAGCCGAATCTCCCACGCCATCGCCCATTTTGGCTCTGACTTCCTTTCCATTTCTTCAGAATGATCCACTTCTGCGCGTGGGGACGGTGAAAGGTTGGGTTTCGCTGTGTAAGTTAGTTGTCGGGTGGTTTGGCCGGGTGTGCGCGCGCGGGCATTGGTTGGCTTGGCGACAGGGCTGATCACGCGGTGAAGTGAGTAGCGGAGGCCGAGGTACACGGGCGTGGGAGGATCATTTTGAAGGTGGGGTTGATGATTGGGCGGGCGGGCGATTGGTCAGAATCGCGGCCGTGGGAGTTTTGGGGATATGCGCGGAGGTCGATCCGGGTTGTTCATGTAGTGGCCCTTTGCTGCTCGCATAGGGTATTCAAACCGATGGATAGGTTGGTCGATTCCGTAGCCTTCCATCTCAACTCGCATATCGCCAATTTGTCAGAGCAATCGCGCAATACATTCTTCCCGATCGTGACATTCCTCCTTCAAGGTTCTGTTTACCGACAGAATAATTCCCAAACCATTCGGCCGACGCCGAGCTACCATATCGCCATTTCTTGCCTTGATCCGTGAAGTGTGGATGCTCCGACATTGTTGAGTCAAATACGAACCGACCTTTGGGAAGATGATAAATCTTTCTAAAAATGCAACAAACAAGGTTAGCATAAAGCACATAATTTGCGTATGTATCGTATATATTGCACATAGCACATTCAAACGCTTCCTAATATGTATGGGGCCTCTTTGTGCCGCAGGTAGGCCTAAACGCCATATATGCGATAATGATGGATCGTCCGAGCCATCTGAAAAAATGCTTTTATTAGGACTAAAAATAATTAAATTGCAACAATGAAATGTTAAAACTAAAGATCTATTCCTAATGCTACATTATCGCTGGCGAACGCGCGCGTGTCATAGGCCCCGCTTCCCGCATCTTCAAATATTGCATGATGTTTTGAAGTTGGTCCCACCTCTCGCGGGAACGGTGTTGTTCCCTAATCGCACACTTTTACCCAATCGTCATGCCGATATCCTCGAAACCTTGCTTGCCTTCGGGCTGGATCGCTACAATCTTCCTCGAACCACGCACGATTCGCGCACTCTCCTGCTTGCTCGTATTTGACATCTATTTTCTCAACGTTGTTCCATTCTTCAAGGATTTGCTTCTTTCTGGGGAAAGTGCAATTTGCCCCAAACGCGACCTCTGAATCCTTCATGTCTGATTGAGCGATTACCGTTTCGACCAAATCAGCGAGTACACGCAATGAGCATATGGTCAAGTCCCTTAATCCGATGAGCTCGATGTAATAACGGTCCTTGCTCCTTACATAGGCTTTGTTGATACGATAGCAGCTGGTACCTCCATTGCACTTGGTCAGTGCGGGATGCCGTAAATTCATACCAATCCCTAGTACCGACGCGAAACAAACCGCTTCATCCCGCCGTAAAGCTTACAATCCTATAATCATTGCTAAAACAAATGTCCGCTATATTCGATCACGATAAAAGTGTTCCATGGCCCACATCCGTAAGATGATTGCATCCTCAAGAAATTGGTTTCCTTCGCTTGCATTTCCTAGAGCTCAAATATCTCGCCTAGCATCACGGGAACCAAAGTAAGTCATGCCATTAATGCCTTCAAAACCATCCGGTCACGTAACATATGCAAAGATCGATCCGCCCATGCTCGGGAAACACTAGAGTGCCTAATAGAGCAACGGTGAACGCGGTATGTCGCCTAGTTTTCCATTGTCCTGCATCGCAAGAAAACTCCTTTCGAACGATCGATAGCTATCTTGGCGACCATATCTCTCGCAGATAATCTAGGGAAACCTAATTGTTCTCAAGCAACGGAGTTCCTTTGTGTTTTAGGCCCATGTAATGCAAGAATCTCTTTCCGCATTGATTATAAGGATGATTTGCCCTCTGCTCGTAAGCTAGGCTCGTGAAGTAGTTGATCTCTCCAACGCGGGTGAGTTCAAGTCTCAAATCAACACCGCCTTTATCCGATCCCGCAATCAATTAAGGCCCTAACTATATGTTGATCCGAGCGATGTCAAACAAAGCCGTGAGACAACCTAATTTGCTTCGATAATCATTTTATCACGCCGCCGAAATTCTCCCACCAAACCTTTAGCTTTGTTTAACACCGCTTACCATTCGACCTCCGGATTATTGGAATACCGCTCATCCTATACATAAATGTAAGTAAAATGCAAAATTTCCCAATGTTAGCATGTCACGTTGGGCTCGGATTCGCCCATTAATATCACGTAGACATAATATGTTGTTGGTCGTTGGGTCGCGAGAAACCCTTCGACAATTGGGCTGCCTCCTAATCGCGTGTCGATACCGCGACCGACCCACCTAAGGTAAATGCATGCATGACTAAGTATGAAGCGTGGTATAGCTCTATCCTAAGTTGCTAATATTTGGCTTTTCTAGACGCAAGGTTCCCGAGCGGACAACTCGAGTGAGAAGGCTACGCGCCACCGTTAGACCGCACTCCACGATATTACCAACTCTCCTAAATTTGGATTTTGAAGAAAGAATTTTGCTGATGCACCCAAATGCGACCTCGCATGTAGTGTGTTTGTGTGAATTTTCCAGAGTGGAAGAAATATGAGCGGAATGCCGCTTAAGGAAAGCGAAAGATGTAGCAATTAAACAGTTAAGCATACAAAATTAAGCGAGCAATTTTAAGGCATTTAAAACAAACAAATAAAGCTAAGCAATAATAAACCTAGGTTTGTTATGGTCAAGAACCTAAAATCCCCAGTGGAGTCGCCATTTCTGTCGCGCCCATTTTCGGCCGCGGCATTATTTTCTAAACTCCTGCTTAAAATGCAAATGTTAGAAAAATAAAATGAAAAAATGCTAATAAAGTTTAAAAGGCTTAAAAATGCTCAAGGGGTGCTAACATATTAGAAGTGCTAAAGGAGGCTAAAATGTTAAAGGGTTGCTAGAATGCTAAGGGTTCGCGGAGTCGCCACCTAATTAATTTGGGTGAATTAGGACACCTAAATGTTTAACTAGTTTAAAGTAAAACATTAACTCCATTTTATGGTCTGCTAAACTTAGTGAGATTCTGGGTAAGGGTTCTTTATTAATCTAGAGGGAAGGGGTTAGGCACCCTCTAAGATCCGCTTAACTCATGGTTGTCCTGCTAAACCTAGGGTAATTATTATATTTAAAAATGCAAAATGAAAGCTCCTCCTGCTTAATAAAAATGCTAAAATGCTAAAATGTTTAAAAGGTGCTTAAAGTATAAAAAGGGGCGAAAGGTGTTATAAATAAATAAAAGAGCCAAATGCCGAGTGTTTAAAAAGTGCTTAAAATACTAAAGGTTGCTAAAAGGTTTTAAATGATAGAAGGGTGCTAAAGGTGCAAGAGGTGCTTAAAAGTGCTAGATGCTAAAGCGAATAATAATTAATAAAATGTTAGGAAATAAATGCTAGCTTGTTAAAATGTTTAAAAGGTGCTTAAAGTATCAAAAGGGGCTAAAGGAAATAAAACGCTAAAAGGTTTAAAAGGCTTAAGGTGCTTAATAGTGCTACAGATTAATTTTGAAAGTAAAAGGTGCTAAAAGTGCAAAAAGGATGCTAAATGTTAAAGAGTGCTTAAAAGGTGCTAGAAATGCTAAAGAATGCTAGGAGGGTGTTTTAGAGACTAATTATGTGTTCATGCAAAGGTTATTTATAGACTAACTATATGTCCTGCTAGCTAAACTAATCATGCTTAACCTACGTGTAGTATAAAATGTTAAGACGATTTTTTGAGAGTTTAAGAGAAAATCTTCTTATGGATTTTAACACATTGTTGGTTTTATGATGCAAGTTAGATTATTATTTTGCCGCTTTGAACATGCCTAATAGCCCCAAAAGACAAATAAAGTAGAAGCGTATTCCTAAAATGTAATTACTTCCCGTCTCATATGTTTAAAGGCTAATAGAGTTAGTTATCCTATTAATTACAATGTTAGCAAATATGACAATAATGAATGAACAGATAAATAATACATAAACAAGGGAGGAACGAGATTAAAATTGTTGTGATGTCTAAGACGGATGGCGACACCATCCGCCCTATAGCCGCTTGGAAACCCCGTGACAAAAGCGCATACGATATGGAATCTCGACGAGTCTCGTACCGAGACTCTTGATTTGACTCCAATGCATGTAAGATAAGATAAGAAAGAAAGGAAAAGGATTAGAATATCTCGAAATTTATGAAATGATAAACATTTGTCGACATAAAGGCTTCAAGCCTGCATAAGCCATTTTTTTTTATTATCCAAAGCGCAAGCAGGCCCAAACAGTGAAAAAATTCAAAAGATCCAGTCGTGTCTGAGACCCTGATAACGAAAATAATGCACAGAATAAAGCGATTTCAATACTTTGTATTTCTCGATTTTTCCAAGATAATAACTACAATAATATGCACTTCATTAACATAAGCATGTAGAGTTTAACACATCGGGCCTTTTCCCATGAACCGAACAGCTGGGCATCGCAAGCCTAGTAATTGCACTCCAATATACACTCGGTAGGAACCATTATGTAGAAAATAAAAGTATGTACCGCGCACGTGTACCTAAAGACTATCATACTATATGTGTTTATACATGCCGAATATACATTCTGGGGCAATGGACTCACCGTAAGGTTTAAAGAATGCTACGTGTCGGGACAAGAAAAAGTCAACTAACACTCTTAACATGCTTAGCTACTCTGGAGCATATTTTAAGATGTTGACGTGAAGCCTTAAGCTAATTTAGGACGGGGGTTGACGATGAACTGTTTGAAGTAACCTATACCTAACTAGTTATAGACTTAATACGTGTGTTAACATTATAAACACATGCTAGCCAAATCATACACAAAGAGTCAACATCCAACTTCGGCATGTTAAATCAACACACAAAAGATTTCAAAGTAACTTCCGGACTTCAAAACTTATACCTCTAGTTTGGACCTAACTGCGGGTCGCACATTTACTTAATCAAAGCTAAGACATGTTTAATATGCAATTAGTCAAAAGCGTAAATATAAGACGCTCTTTATTCATCCTCAATATTATAATTCCAACATTACAGTGATTCTATTATAACTCCTGCAATTACCAACAACTCCAAACAATGGTAACAAAGTAGCAAATATATTATGGCAGACAATTAAACTTGTATAGCTAACTTAATAGTAGGATACCTTAGCCATTTCTTAAGGGATGAGAACGTACATATCTTATTCTTTAATTAAAATGTTTGTTACTTATATCGGGAGGATAACACGACATTGTAAATCGTATATCCTTGACCTTAGTAACATTTTTATCGAGGCCAGTTTTAAGTTATTATATCACGATAGTAATGTTTTAGAAGGTAAGTACAGATCCGAATCTTTTGAACATAGACATACATACAAACACATAATCCTCTTGTGAAATTCGGGTTGTTATGACACATAGATATATAATCTTTCTTACGATATTTTGGAAAATGAGTAAGAGGTTTGAATCTTGAATGCAGTAATATAATTATACAGACATATAAACACATAATCCTTTTAAATATTGGTTGTTGTTATATGTTGGCTTGATTTTAAAATTCGGGATTAGACCTCGTAATCCCTTTTATTTCCCGCTAACTATTTGTTAGGAGAAATATTTGTTTAGAGAAAATTACAAGAAACGACATATGTAATGAATTTCGGTTTAACAGTTCCTCATGATTAATATTGATTTTTCTTTGGATTTAACATGTCAATGCATTCCCGCTAACATCCAATGCATACTAGCGCTTTAAATGTAATATTCAAGTCAATGTTTACACACCATCAAGATACAACCAACAAAATGGATCTACGACCTTATACAAGTTATGCATTCGATCATTCCTCGTAAAGTACTATGTAGCATATGTTCATGCTCAAAACAGAGTTGACGCTACAAAACATCAAGGCTACCGCTAATGGACCTATCTCGACACAAATGACCAATCCAAATTGAGCAAGTTTGAAATGTAATGTTACGTACACCATCACATAGACACATAGTATCAATTAGACAATTAAATAAATGAAAGAAAAGGATTTCGGACCTTTTATAGACAATAATCGAGGCGACGACAAATGTTTTTCTAGAATCGCCGACGGAAGTTCGCAAAGCGGAATTGTTTGCAAGAATCAATGACAATAAACCGAAGCCGTGAAGGGACGCTAGGCTTCGATCGCTAAAAGTAATCTCCGCGATTGATGGTGATCGATGATATGGGTCTCCCGCCTTCTCCTCTTTTCGAATGACTTTGCATGTAACGTGGCTTCACATATAGCCTCCGTTCAAACTAATATTGGCAAGCAATTAAAGGTGATTTCGTGATTTTAGTGCGATTTTGTGTATGATTTTGTATCGATTCTTCGACGACTTATGGTAAGGTTCGATTTTGGTTATGGTAAGATGTCGTTGGGTGTGCACGTAGTGGAAGGTAAGTGATTTGGTTAAGGAAGGCGAGATTTTGCGCGTGTGGGCGGGAGGCGCGAATCGCGGCTTAGGGTTGTGGCCGCGTTTTGCGTCTTTGTTAGGGAATGGGAGTGTGAGAAGAAGTGGGTCGAGGAAATAAAGTGTGGGCGGGTTGAGCGCGTGTCATGTGTTGAAATTTGGGGTAATGTGGGGGTATTATTTAGGTATTGGGTATTAGGTATTAGGTTAGTTTTAATTAGGTAGAGTTTTAAGTTAGTGTTATAATTATTAGTTTTAGGCTCTTAATTAGTGACAAAGTAATTAATTAATTGTGATTAAATTATCTAATTGTTATAAAATAAATGCGGTGTGTTATTTAATTAATGCTTAATGCTTGAACGCGCGCTATTATTTAAAAATCTTATTGTTGCATTATTGCGGTTAAATTAAAATTGAGTCTAGATTAAATTACTTAAATGTTAAATGCGAGTATGATATTTAAGAATCGCTTAAAGCTTTATAAATGCGTGCTATTAAATGCATATATCGATTAAAATTGATTTTTAAATTACAAATGATTATGAAATTCTCTCACAGACATTAAACGCGACTACGCTACTTGATACGACGTCATTGCTAAATTATTTATTTTATGCATTTATTACTTACTTAAGAATTACGATGAGCTTGAAATCAACTAACGCGGACGCGGACTCTAAGTGCTTGAAACTCTACGTAAGATGCGATGCCATTATTAAATTATTTATTTATGCTCAGATTTATGTTTTATTCACGATTTTATTATAAAAATCCCTAAAAATTATTTTACAAAAATTAGTGCAATTTTATAGTTAATGACTGGGCGAGAGGGTCAAAATTGGGTGTCAACAAGCCCAATTTTCACAAGAAACGACTTACTTCTACACTCATATATGTGAAATTTGTCAAGAGTGCTTTTGTAACTTAACACCCCACTCATACGAGCTACATAAATTCATTAAGAGTTCATAGACTCAACCTCCACAAATCGTTACAGAATAATGTACTCACACCATATGAGGGAATGAAAATTAGTGCCATTTCACAACAAGTCGTCATATGATTTGTCTTTCCCATTGAACCTGGTTAGAGGATCTCTAGTCCCCAGGTTGGATTTCATCATCTACGTTTCATGAAAATATGGGCTTCAATCTCATCCCTCTCAACGTGCTCTAGACATTTTCTCTTGCCAAGGTTCTGGTTAGTGGATCTGCATGATTATCACAAGATTTGACATAATCAACGTTAATGGTACCAGTTGTCAAATATAATCTCAGAGTACTTTGTTTTCTCCTTATAAGTTTGAATTTATCGTTGTAATAACAATTTTGAACTCTACCAATTGCAGCGGTTCTACCACAGTGAATTAAAATAGTAGAAATTGAATTTTCAAAATAAGATATTTGAAATAATAAATCTCTTCATCAATTCACTTTTTCACTAGCTGAAGCTAAAGTAATTAGTTCAGCCTCCATGATAGAGTTATCAATAATAGTTTATTTTTTTACTTTCAACAAATAGCACCACCTCCCAAAATAAAATATAGTCAGTGGCAAAATAGGAATCACCAGATAAAGTGTTCCCATCTGCATCACAAAAGCCTTCAAGTACAACATGATATTTTTAATAAAATAAGCAATAAGATTTTGTAGCAACTAAATATTTCATAACTCTCGTTATGACATGCCAATGTTCATTACCTGACTTGCTTTTAAACCTGCTAAGTACTTCAACTGCATATGCAATATCATGCATAGTATAATCAGTTACATATTCTCAAGTTTTCAATTAAGTTAGCATATTTCTTTTGATTTATCACATCATTTTCACTTTGGACAGAAAACACGTGAACACTACAATCAAAAGGAGTTACAACATGCACGCAATCAAAAAAGTTATATATTTTTAAAATTTTCTCAAGATAATGTGATTGGTCAATAAAAATTCCATCACATGTTTTAGTAAATTTTATTTCAAGAATAAAATTTGCCTCACCAAGATTTTTGTTAAGTCCATTTTAGTACTGTTTTAGAGTATGTTTTAGGGAGTCTTTTACGTGTCTTTTTAGTGTTTTTGTACAGTATTATGCTTTGTTTGTTGTGTTTCAGGTTATAAGCGACTTAGGTGGGAAATGGCGAATTTAACATGAAATGGCGGATTTGGAGGATGTAAATGCGCAATCGAGCCCCGAACAATCAAGCAAAAGAGTCCCGAGGAGCATGGAAGGAATCTAGTAAAATCCGGACGAAAACCGGAGAAGCGCTGCGGCGCAAGGCAAGAAGAGCCTCGACGTAAGACAAGAAGAGTCGCGGCGCTGATGAGCCGCGGCAAAAAATTGTTGAGCCGAGGCGTAAAAATTCTAGTAGTTGACGACGAAAAATCACCGTCAAAGGCGCCGCGGCGCAATATTTCCAGTAGATTCAGTTGATTTTTGGCCTAATTAGAGCCGCGACGCTTGGCAGCAGCGTCGCGGCGCCGACACAAGATTTTTCAAGAAAAGAAGCCGAATTTGCTGAAGGGTAAAGTGATCCAAAACGAGACTTTTCTTAATATAAAACGATGGAGCCTGCACATAGAGAAAGATCATACTTTTGGGAGGCGAGAACTGGAGGCAGACACAAGATTGGAGACAACTTTTGTTCAAGTGCTTTTTCTTTCCTTTGTTTTATTTCAGTCTATGTTGGATATTAAATTAGTTCTTAGCATGACAATGTCTAGGAGCTAATTTCTTTATTAGAGTTTTCCATCGAATCAACTTGAAACTCTTTTTATAAGTTAATGCATTGTTAGTAATTTCTTCTTCAGCTATATTAAGATTTATTCAATTTGTATTGATTGTTTGATAATTAACTGGTCATTAATTATCATAACTTATATGATTTCGAATCGAGATCTGAAAAGGGAATTTTGAATATGCTATAGTTGATTAGACATAGGTTAAAATCGTGGACGAAAGTACCCCGATACTTGTGTAGTATTTAAGGTTATTGTTTTTAATCCTCTTGTGTGGTAAAATATATCATAGAAATACAGAAGATTTCTGCATAAGGTTGAGTTTTTATATGTCCTAACCGGAATATAGAACATGTTCGTTAATCTGCTATCTTAATAAGAAGAAAAATCATCGGTCTTGCATTAACAAGTGTTTTAACCTAAAGTATTATCATCTTAGCTTATTTTATGCACTTTACTTAGCTTTTAAAACTGTTTCTCCCCGTAAATTTGTCGATTTTCACATTCATTCAGACATCTTTCAAACAAACAAATCCGGCCCTGATACCAATTTGTTATAGCAGAAGCAATTAAACAGAAGAAAGAATAATAATGAATGTAAAGGACACAAACGATTTAACGTGGTTCACTAACAATGTGTTAGCTACGTCCACGGGCAGAAGAGAGAAAAGTTTTATTGATCTTGTGGAATACAATTTTTTGGGATTTCTCTGGATTGTATTTCAGATTGCTTATTAAGTTATGACCTATGGAGTTTATATAGAGTACTCCTTGCACAGACTAAGGAAAAAGTTTTTCAAACAAAAAAGGAAAAAGTTTTCCAAACATAAAAGGAAAAAGATTCCTAAACATGGTATAAACCTAATATGCCCGGATTCAAGACATATTTCAACAATCTCTTTACACAACAAGGCAAAAATCTGCTCAAAGGATAACAACAACAAGGTAATGAATCTGTTTGAATAATAATTTTGCTCGTCTGTGTTTTGAATAATAATTTTGCTCCTCTGGAACCCAAAATTATTAATTGGCTATCAACATCTTTTTCACTGTTTATATATTTGTTTGGTTGTTTATATAAAATCTTAACTTTTGAGTGTTTTGTGTACATAGTATTATGGCTCCACAGAGGAAAGTTTCAGCGGATACTCCTACAAATAATGATGAAGTTCAAAAATCTAAAGCTAGTTGGTTGGATCTTAAAGTCAATGAAAAATTCATTCAAGCATGTTTGGATAAAGTTGTCAAGGGTGAACACATTGACACTAGTTTTATTAAGAATGAGTGGGAAAATATTATTTCCCAATTTAATGGATCGACCGGGAGAAATTATGACAAGACAAAATTGAAGAATAGGTATGATACCTTGAGAAAGGAATGGCGAGTATGGTATAATTTATTTGGAAAAGTTATCGGAATTGGGTGGGATTATGAGAAGAATACATTTGATGCACCAAATGAGTGGTGGGAGAACAAACAATTGGTATGTGAAACACAAATATGTTGTTTAGTAATACTTAGATTTATATTTAGTGTGTTTATTACATGATGATTCAGAAATGGATATTGATTTTGATCTTTATGAAGATGAAAACACAGTCATTCACCATGATGATTATCATAGATCATCGAACTTGGATCAATCACAGGTTTCCAATGTAGCTTCTTCATCAGAGATGGATCACGTTCGAGACTTAGTTCGTAATCAAATTATAGAGTACATGCAAAATTAGTATTGTAATAATATTTAGGTACTATATTGCACTTTAAATTAGTATTGTAATAATATTCTACTAATATTTAAGTACTATATTGCACTTTAAATTAGTATTGTAATAATATTCTACTAATATTTAAGTACTATATTGCACTTTAATTCTATTATCTATTTATAATTTTTATTTACATACTTCCATTTTAGAAATTTTTATTTATATGTATTTGACTAAATGTTCATTTTGGTAATTCTACATTTAAAAATAATTTTGATCAAAACTATCCAAACATCATTAATTGATAACAATCACTTTTACATGGTTAAAGAAAACCATCCGGCCACATTAAAAAGTAGTAAGCAGGTATGACGCTATTTAAATATAAACTTGCTGATCAATGTTTGATTTTAGCATTTGATCATTAATTCATTATACTGTTTTCGTGGGGTTTAAAGTGATCCTAATATACCAATCCACTCAAATCTAGTTTCAAGTATTTTTTGTTGGTTTTTGGGCATTTTAATATTATAATTTGTTACTGCCTCATGCCTTATATTAATGTGGCATTACTCACGACAGAATTATGAAAAGTGCGATGAAGATTCATATAAGTGTCAGTATTATTTACTTAATTGTTTATTTGATAATTTTTATGATTATTATGATAGAATTTACTCTAGTGCAAACAAAGTTTGAAAAGCATTGCGGAGTAATTATGATACCGAAGATGTTGGAATGAAAAAATATGTTGCTAGTAGATTTTTTTTATTTTCAAATGATGGATAACAAATCAGTGATAGACTAAGCTCACTTATAATGATCGTCGGAGAACTCAGGTCCGAGGAGATCAAAATTGAAGATAATTTTATTGTTTGTGGCATAATAGATAAACTTTCACGTTCTCGGAAATAATTTCATAAAAATATGCGCCACAAACAAAAGAAAACCTCTCTTGAAATGTTGATTATGCAAATCCGCACGAAAGAAAGAGGCAAGGGTCCAAGATGCACATTTTCAACCGAAAGAGAGTGACTTACATCCCAACAATAATAAGGTAAATTTTATTACTTCGGATACTGATGCTCCTAATACTCACAAAAATGCTTTTATGAATCCTAAGAAGAAAATATTCGAGAAAAATAATGGTGTCAATAACCACGCACAAAATCAATAAGTTCAAAATTGATGATCGTGTTTTGTCTGTGGCAAAAATGGGCATATTGCTCGATTTTGCAATTTTTGAAAACGTGGTCCTACACTTCAGGCGAACGTTATCGAAGATCCACTTGTGGCGGTGATAACAGACATAAATATGGTTGAAAATATTGATGAATGGTGGACTGATTCTGGTGCAAACCGTCATGTCTGCTATGATAAAGATTGGTTCAAAGTGTATACTTCTTTTGAATAGCCCAAAACCATTATGCTTGGTGATTCTCACAACACTCAAGTGCTTGGAAAGGGAGATGTCGAGTTGAACTTCACTCCTGCAAGGATATTAACATTAAAGGATGTACTTTTTACTTCTTTCATGATTTTTTTTTTGATGTCTAGTTTTCTTCTAATAAAGCAGGCTTTAAATAAATTATCGAGTCTGATGAATATGTAATAGTGAAAAAAAAGTATTTTTGTGAGAAATGGATATGCTTGTGATGGGATTTTCTTTTTGAATGTTGAAATGAATTAATTTTATACTTTTGTTTACCTGCTTTCTTCTATTATTCTTTTTTGCATGCTCGTTTGTGTTATATTAATAATCATTATATGAAAATCATGAGTAGTTTAGGATTAATTCCAATGATTAAAAAAGATTTTGAAAAGTGTGAGGTTTGTAGTAAAGCCAAAATCACTAAAAGGCCTTATTTTCAAGTTGAAAGAAAAATCAAATTATTAGAGTTAAATAGTTAATTCACATTGATATTTGTGAACTTGGAGAAATTTCAACTCTGTGGAAAAAAATAATATTTTATCACTTTTATTGATGATTTTTTAAAGTATACATATATTTTTTTGATGAAAAATAAAAGCGATGCTTTTAAAAAAAATAAAGTGCTTCTCCATGAAGTTGAAAATCAATTTGGTAGAAAAATAAAAAGAATTAGAAGTGATAGAGGCCGTGAATACGAGTCTAATGAGTTTAATTCTTTTGCTGCATCATTGAGAATAATTCATGAAACTACTCCACCTTATTCTCCTTCATCTAATCGTAGCAAAAAAAAAAATAGCACTTTAGTTGAGTTAACAAATGTCATGCTTCCTGCGTCAAGTGCACCTCAAAGTTTTTGGGGTGTAACTATTTTAAAGGCTTGTTATGTGTTGAATAGTGTGCCTCATAAAAAGAACATTGTTTGAGTTGTGGAGAGGACACAAGCCAAAATTGAGATATCTAAGAGTTTGGGATTGTTTAGCATATGTGAGGTTAATGAATTCCAAATTTTTTAAATTGAGTAAAAAAAAAAGTTACTACTTGTGTTTCTTGATTAAGCTTTAAATAGTACAACTTATAGATTATTTAGTCTTCAAGATAATATTATAATAGTATCAAGTGATGCTATCTTTTATGAAAATAATTTTTATTCGATTCTAAAAATAGTGGGGATTCTACTTCGATTTTGGAAAATGAAAAAAATGATGATTTTGAGTTAAGAAGAAGTAAAAGAGCTAGAGTAGGAAAAAAATTGTTCTGATTTTTATGTTTTTAATATTGAAGATGACCCTCTCAATTTACAAGAAGCTTTATCTTCACATGATGCTATTTTTTTTGGAAAGAGGTTGTAAATAATGAAATTGAATCACTAATTTCTAATAAAACTTGAAAGTTAGTTGATTTATCACAGGGTTGTAAAACAATTGGTTGCAAATGGGTTGTAAGAAAAAAAAGTTAAAACCGGATGATTCAGTTGATAAATACAAAGTTATACTAGTTGCTAAAAGTTTTAAGTAATTAGAAGACATATAATTTTTTGGTACTTTTTCTCCGGTAATTAGAATTACATCCATTAGACTTTTAATTGCTGCTGTTGTAATTTTTAATTTTCATATTCATCAAATGGATGTAAAATTTGCTTTTCTAAAATGGGGACCTAAATGAGGAGATTTATATGGAACAACCCAAAGATTCTGTTGAAGCAGGTCAAGAAAGCAAAGTGTGTAGACTTACTAAATTCATATATGACTTGAAACAAGCACCAAAGCAATGACATGATAAGTTTGATTTCTGCATGATTGAGAATGGTTTTAAAACAAACGTGGGTGATAAGTGCATCTATCATGAGTCTCGGAATAGTTCATATGTTATCATTTGTCTTTATGTTGATGATTTGTTGATCTTTGGCTCTAACGTGAATATTATTGGTGAAACGAAAATATTCTTAGAAACCATTTTGATGTGAAAGATTGTTGCGATTTTTCTATATGTTTACGCAAGTGTACGTATCGCTCAAGTAATAAAGTCTGTAAGACTGAGTTATCTTCCACAGAGACTGGTTTATCAATTACCGTTTATCTAATCTATGATTTCTATTTGGTTAACGTTCAAGTGTTTGAGATTTTAAACTAAGAATTAAGTCTGTGAAAGATCAAGATGCGAGCCTTGTTAAAATAACAAGGATTTTGGGCGCCGCTTGCTAGGAGGCCGACAGAACCCATTGACACTGAGATGGTCGTTCTGGAAGAGAATGTTCATTCAACAAGTATGTTGAGTCTTGCTAATGATATTATCACTGAGGTCGCAGAGGAGTAAACTGCGCAGGGGCTATGGGTCAAGCTCGAGAGTCTTTATATGACGAAGTCCTTAACCAACAAGTTGCTTCTGAAGCAACATCTGTTCAGTCTACGAATGCAGGAAGGTATGCCTCTTTGAGATCACTTAGATCAACTAAATACAATCTTGTTAAAGTTGCGTAATATTGATGTGAAAGTTGAGGATAAGGATGCTGCATTGATTCTGTTAGTATCTTTACCATTATCATACGAAAATTTCGTACAGTCGTTCATTGTTGGAAAATATACTGTGTCTCTATAGGAGGTGAGATCGTCTCTCCATACTAGGGAGTTGCGCCATAAGGCGGCTGGTACATGTACAGATAATCATGCTGCAGGATTAGTAGCCAGTGGAAGTCATGTACATAGAAATCCGGGGGAGAAGAAGTCCAAGAAACCATTTTCTAAATGTCCAAAACCAAATGATGTCTGTAATTACTGTAAGGAGAAGGAACACTGAAAATCTGATTGTCCCAAGAAGAAGAGGCAACAGAATAATCCGACAGCATCTGGCCAGAGCGTATACCAACTCTGAAGATGATATTGCTCTAGTTGCAAATGAGTACACGCATCACAATGATGTGTGGATCCTCGATTCAGCAACATTTTACCATATATGTCCGCGCAGGGAATGGTTTATAACCTATGAGTAAGTGGATGGTGGCAGTGTTTTTATGACTGACAGTTCTGTTTGCAAAACAGTTGAGATAGCCTCTATTAAAATTCGGACACATGATGGTAAATTCTGCACATTGAATGACGTCAGGCATGTTCATGACAACGAATCTGATATCATTGAGTATGTTAGATAGCAAGGGGTTCAAATTTCGAGGTGGAGGTGGAGTTCTATATGTCTGCAAGGATTCGAATGTGGTTCTGAACGGCATAAAACGTGGTACCTTGCATTTTCTTCAAGGTTTTACGTTATCAGGTTCTGTTGCTGTTGCTGTTGCATCCTCAGAGGTTGATAAAGAAAATTTGACTAAGTTATGGCATATGAGGCTTGAACATATGAGCGAGAGAGGGATGCAAATTCTGTCAAAATGAGATATTATTTGTGGTCACAAGGTCGAGGACCTTAAGTTTTGTGAACACTGTGTATTCGGAAAATTACATCGCAACAAGTTTTTCAAAGCAATACACAGAACAAAAGACACACTTGATTACATCCATTATGATTGTTGGGGTCCTTCCCAGATGGAGTCTCAAGGAGGTCACAGATATTTTATGACTTGATGATTTCTCAAGGATGACTTGGGTAGTTGGGTGTTCTTTATGAAGCATAAAAGTGAAGCTTTCAAAAACTTCAAGCAGTGGAAGACATTAATGTAAAATCAAACAAGGAAGAAGATCAAAAGACTGCGAACTGATAATGGTCTGGAATTTTGTTGTTCTGAGTTCATCTATAATAAGGATAACGACATGTGACGGGACAGGTCCCCGTCGTGCCCCTAAATATACAAAAGTCAAAATAATAGGGTTTTGTACCAAAATGACAAAGCTCTGAATCAAAGGAGCTTTCCAAACTGCTGAGCAGGAACCTAGACCGGAGGATCACCAAACTGAGCACATGTACCTGCGGACATGAACGCAGCCCCCCGAGGAAAGGTGGGTCAGTACGAAAGAATGTACCGAGTATATGAAATATAAAGTACAAAATAGATAATCATAACTGGTCAAAACGTACATGAGACATGTAAGATTATCAAATGCCAAGCTAACTGTGCCATAGAAAATAGAGAACCAACTGTGTCTTATAAAAATGAGAGTCAAGTCAAAAATCATGAATGTATGTCCATATGGTCACCATATACATATATACATATATACATATACATATAACGTAATTCGGTCATCTAGTGCGGGACTCGGTGGAATCATATCATAATCCGACCCATATTGGGACTCGCTTAAGTCATCATCTCATCTATGCATGCATCATACGTAAGTCGGCCCTCTAGTGAGGGACTCAGTGAACAATGCAAGGTTATGCACGAACATATGTCGGCCCGGGACTCGGAGAAGTGGAATAGTAATAACACTTAGCACAGTAGATCAATTAAAAATCATCATTTGACTTTCAATAAAATTATTATAATAAACTATTGCTGAAAAATCATAGGCACTTCTCATAACTAACATCTTTAAGAATTAAACTGTGTAGATATCATGTACGTCCGCCGTACTTTCATTAAATCATGCCAAAAGAAAGAAGGAAGAGTTTCACATACCTCTTAGTCGAACTAATCAACTCAACATTAAGATGTGTCTTGTCTAGTACGTCAACATATAATAATGGTAATATACTCGTCAATTCTATGATCACTTAGCATACTTTATATCGAATGACGACTTCATATTCTATAAAAATCCGGGAAGCACTTCCCCTATTTATATGAACATCCACAATTTACAACAAATGTCAACCAAACCAGTAACCAAGCACAATTCCAAGATATAACCAAATTAGTCCCATGTACTTCATATACGCTATCATAATACATTCTTTCTCTTTTACATTTATGCAATATGACAACTACAACGACCAAGGTGATTACTCCACCTATTTCTCATGTTAATTCAGCCCTTAATCAGTTTTTCAAAAAACTAGAACCATATCGCTTTGAACAGAGTCTCCCTCTTTGACTAGTGCTACCCCCGACTTCTACCCCGAGCAGACGCAATGAAACCGTAGATAGTCAAGTGAAATCCAATCCACGAAATAATTTGGTTACCTTTTGAATCAAAGTAGCGACAAGCCGAGTATTACGACTACAAGGGGAGAAGCAAAGCTTCGTAGACATCTTCGCTTCCTCCTCGCTTCTTTCCTGGCGACTAGCTTCTCAAGTGGGCGGGTGTCAACTGATTCCCATCCCCGATTCTTGAATTGTAATATTAGAACAATCTTAAAACAATCCATCAACTCTATCGACAACAACAAGAGTTCAAGTCCCATAATTTGCAACATAACACATTTTTTTATACTTTAATTTCTTTAAGACATATATTAGTAATTATATATGATCATAATTTATAATTTCCAGCATTATACTTCGACAAACAACCCCTAAAACACCACACCACATGTCCAACGATTTCTTACAAGTCTCGGCCAACACCACAATACCAAACTCCTTTTATCATTCCATAAAATCCGATTGAAGTCTTAAATCCAATTCATATTCCAACAATTCCATAAGAACAACTACAACCTTAAATATCAAGATTTTCTTTCAACTATCAACATGCAATTCTAATTACACCATAAAAAGAAGAGTTCTTACCTAAATTTTGAGCCAAACACAGTCCCCATGATCGCCCACTGCACAGTGCGAATTTACCCACTGTTTTCGTTATTCTTCTCTCTTTTATGTTCACTTCTTCAACTCCAAATGACATGCATGCATTCTATAGGTTTAATCCATCTTCTTAGCATGTTTTTCTTCCAAAATTTCACCTTAAAATCTTGAATTTTGGAGCAATAATTTTCGGCCAGCAGTGGTGAAATACCCACTGTTTTGGGTGCTGGTTTTGGGCTTAGAATTTAGATGCAGGATTAAATCTAGGAAGAGGAATAAAAGCTTAAAGTTTTGGCTATGGAATGGGACAAAAATCGGCTCAGCTTAAGGAAGAGAGGAGAGGGGATAAGTTTTTGAATCGTGAATGAAGATGAAAGGTTTTGTTTAAGTCTTAACAAATCTAAAAATAATTTCCTCTTTTTGCAATTTAGTCCATTTTCTTACCCTTAATTAATATTATGTCCAACTTCTTTTAAAATTTGAAAATCTCCTAAGAACTCGTATCCTCGTCGTCGTAACTTACATAATATGTTACTAGTTCATAGCGGAAATATATATAACTATAATTTTTAATTCCCCAATGTCACACACGTTGTAACCAATTTTTTTTTCCGGGATTGCATCCTTTTGTATTATAATTTCCTCATTAGCATATGTAAGTATACTTTATATCCAATATTCGAATCTTACTTCCTTAATGACGTTCTTAATTATCGTCTTAAACTCACGAGGTGTAACATATATGATAGAGATTGGCTACAACAGAAGTTCATATGATTGTTGTGTTTACTACAACAGGTCAGCAAACAGTTCTTTGATTTACTTGGTCCTGTATGTAGATGATATGTTGATAGCTGCGACGGACAAGTCTGATATCCAGAAGTTGAAGGATCTTCTCAGTGCTGAGTTTAATATGAAGGATTTGGGTGCAACCCGAAAAATTCTGGGAATGGAGATCTATAGAGATCTAAGCAGATGGAAGCTCTTCTTGTCACAAAAGGGCTACATTCAGAAGATTTTGTCAAGGTTTGGCATGTCTACAACAAAGCCTATAGATACTCCCAGTGCTGCAAATGCACATTTGTCTATTGTATTTGCACCTAAATCAGCTGAGGAGAATGAGTACATGTCTCGAGTTCCTTATGCTAGTGCAGTAGGAAGCTTGATGTATGCAATGGTCTGCACTAGACCTGATCTTACACAGTCTGTTAGTGTTGTTAGAAGGTTTATGAGTGAGCCTGGCAAAGAGCATTGGCAAGCTGTGAAGAGGATTTTTCGGTACCTCAAAGGTACGTCAGATATTGGTCTCATTTATGGAGGTGATACAGAGTGTTTGGTGACAGGGTTTTCAGACTCCGACTATGTTGGAGATGCTGACGATGAAGATCTACGACCGTTATGTTTTCACTCGTGGTTCGGTTGTCGGTTGGAAAGCTACTGCGACCTACGTGACTTTGTTGACTACAGGAGCAGAGTACATGGCATTACAGAAGCAGCCAATGAGGGAATCTGGTTGAAAGGATTGATCAGCGATCCGGTCTACATCGTGATCGTGCCATAGTGTATCGCGATACCTCAAGCAATCTGCTTAGCGGATCAAGTCCATCATGAGAGGACTAAGCACATTGATGTGAGGTATTATTTTCTGAAAAGTGAGAAGAGAATCAAGGTGAACAAAGTGGGTACTGCTGATAACCCAACTGATATGTTCACAAAGTCGGTTCCACACAGCAAGTTCCAACACTGTTTGGACTTGCTCAATGTTAGGAGTTGCTGATTTCCCCTTGAGGGCAAAATCTGGGGCAAAAGGAGTCTAGTACATATGGCACTATAATGGTGCATATGGTACATCTGTTATTTGTGAGAGGATTCAAGTCAAGGTGGAAATTTATTGAAATATGCCTTGAATCGGACATATTAGGTTTATACCATGTTTAGGAATCATTTTTATTTTATGTTTGAAAAAACTTTTCCTTTTCTGTTTGGAAAACATTTTCCTTTTCTGTTTGAAAAATCTTTTCCTTAGTCTGTGTAAGGGATACTCTATATAAACGTCATAGGGCATAACCTAATAAGCAATCTGAAATACAATCCAGAGAAATCCCAAAAAATTGTATTCCTCAAGATCAATAAAAATTTTCTCTCTTCTGCTCGTGGACGTAGCTAACACATTGTTAGTGAACCACGTTAAATCGTTTGTGTCCTTTATATTTATTATTATTCTTTCTTCTGTTTAATTGCTTCCGCTATAACAGAGATGCTGATGTTTATTTCAAAATTGTGAGTTGCACTTCTGTGTAAATAGAAGGTTGTGAGCAAGTCTTGGTGCACCAACCTTCTACCCTCTTTAATCGTGAGCAAGTCTTGTGCACCAACCAAAAAGCAAAAATTAAAGAGGCCTTGAAGGAAGAATATAATTAGTTTGGTACTTATCATCTTCTATCTATGTTGTACTGTGTTGGGGTTTCTTGTGCTTCCACAATATACATATTAACTACGGAAGGATCTAGTTATTTGAAGTTAAGAGGAGGGATTTTTACACAGATATTTTTCTAGTGGATTTCCTTAAGAAATTACATTATTTTTGGGTTCAATTTTTAGTGTCTAGGAAAATATAAGAGTATGTGACATATAGTAATGTAAACGGTGTAGGATATGGTTTGAGAATAATGAATTAAATGTAGAATTGACATATAGTACTCTATTTACAATATTATTAAATATTATTACAATACTAAATTAAAGAGGGTAATAAAGTAAAAGGTAAAACCCAAATTGAAATAAATGTAGAATTAATTCTACTTATCTTAGAAGCTAGAAATTGTAGTTTTTTTCAGAATTAATTTTGAGGAGGAGAATTGATTTTGGAGAGGAAATCCAAACACCTCAATTTCGCTCATTTTGAAGAAAGTAACAACCCAAAATCATTTTTGAATTACCAGAATTGAAATCAAACGTGCACTAAAAAAAAGTAAGGTTACTTCACACAAATTAGCAACAATTTAAACCTGAGAATTTCAAGATATTCATCTGTCCTTTGTTAAAAGGTACATCCTGGAGTTATAATATAATGAGACGTTGGAGATGAAAATAATATTTATTTGATAGACAACTCTTTGACTGCTACGCAGATATTAACAGCAACATTTTCTGCGCATTAAAAAACAGAAAACATTCAAACTGACAATACTATTCCCAGTAACAAACACACATGACACAACACGGAACGAAGAGGATAAAATCGTCCAGAAATTTGAAATTTGACCATTGGTCTTACCCCTATTTCCAACCTTACTGCCCTGACCGTCAAATTTCCTTGAGAATTTCTAGCCGTCGATTTAATTCTCCAAAGCACAATAAAAGAATCAGGCCCACTTTATTCTGGGCCCAGCGAATTCATCACTATATAACACAGCCGTTTCTCTCTGAAAAAAATAGGGTGACAATACCAAAGGGAACACAAAAGGGGTTTTAGGGTTTCTGTTTGTGAGAGAAAAAAATGGCGGATGAGAGTGGACAGAGGGTTAAGGGAACCGTTAAGTGGTTCAGTGATCAAAAGGGTTTTGGTTTTGTCACACCTGATGATGGTGGTGAAGATCTGTTCGTTCATCAATCTGGTATCAGATCTGAGGGTTTCCGTTCCCTATCTGAAGGTGAAGCCGTCGAGTTCGAGGTTGAATCCGGTGGTGACGGCCGTACTAAGGCTGTTGACGTAACCGGTCCTGACGGAGCGGCTGTCTCAGGTGGTTCACGTGGCGGCGGAGGTGGCCAAGGTGGTTTTGGCGGAGGTAGCCGTGGTGGTTTTGGCGGCGGTGGCGGAGGTGGTCGTGGTGGTTTTGGAGGAAGCCGTGGATATGGTGATGGTGGCTACGGTGGCGGTGGCTATGGAGGAGGTGGTCGTTACGGCGGCGGAGGCGGTGGATATGGAGGAGGAGGCGGTGGTGGTGGCGATGGGTGCTTCAAGTGTGGTGAGTCAGGTCACTTTGCTAGGGATTGTGACCAGGGTGGAAGCGGTGGTGGTGGAGGCGGTAGATTTGGAGGAGGCGGTGGCTATGGTGGAGGTCGCGGCGGCGGCGGCGGTGGAGGCGGCGGTTGCTTCAAGTGTGGTGAAGATGGTCATTTTGCTCGTGAATGCACCAGTGGTGGTCGTTGATCCATCCTTCTATGCTTTTAAGTTGTGTTTCTTGTCGTTATTTCTAGTGTTTTGTTCGGATATGGCTGCTTTAGTATCTTCTATTTTCTGCTGTTAAGTAGTATTATCATTTTGAAGCTTTTTAGTGATGGGGAGTCCTATTTTTGTTAGTGCTTTCAATGAATACTCTCTGTGCATGTATACATACATGTTTTCGAAGCAATATCAATTAATCAGCTGCTAAAATTTCTTGCCCTTTAATTTCTTTATTACATAAATAATGTCATTAGTAGATTCTTACCCATCTCAAGAATGCTAGATTAATTTCTGTAATTTACTGCTTTGAGTTTATGCTTTTGTGGGTACATTGAGTATTCGATTTATGTCTATTCGTGTTATTTGTTTTGTCTACAAGTTGATACCAATGGGTTTTATATTCGTATGATGCTATTAAATAACAGGTCCATATGCAAATGCAACTGTGATATGCTTTTGTTCGCTAGATATTAATTGAGTGGTTGAATCACTAGTGAAGGAATAACTTTTTGACTCTGGTTTTTCTCAATTATTGGTCTTATCCTATTGCTGAAATTGTGATGCATTAAAAAATTTCCATGCTGCCTTTGTAAATTAACTCTGATTAAATGGTAGGTGCAAGAGATGCTATCATATTAGCCAAATTGGATGATTCCTTACCGTTTTATATCTTAAAGTACATCTTGTTCTTGTCCTGTCCCACGTATTGGCCCGTTGATTAGGGTTGAAACCTAACTTTCTATTGCGAAGAGATACATTTTGGTAGGAACTTTAAAAGCAATTTTGGCTTTCCTTTGCTGTTTAGTTGATTGGATTGGACCATTTATATTTATGGTGTGAATTTATGATTGAATCAGCGACACAGTTTGATTGCCAGCCCAATGAAAAGTAATAAGCTATAATGCAATAACCATTAGGCCCGAGCAGTGTGAGGCATATTGTTCACTTTTTCGGGGCTATATGTACATGATCTAACTATAGTACAAGCGAAATATCCAGGATACTAAAGAAGATTATAAGTGGAATGGTGATATTTTTATCAACTCTTACTGTACACAACACATTACGAGTTACAAACTCTAAAGTAATCTCGAGGAAACAGTTCAGTAATCAAGAGGTCATAACTCCAATCATCATGGCCATTGCTCCAACTCCGAAGTAAACTATATGGAAAGAAAAACAAATCAAATAAAGATTGACTGCAGTGAACTGACTTCAGAATCAAGACCTACCAGTTTGTTCATTCATGTCTTGATTACCTATCTCTACCAGTCTCTTGGACTGCGCCAAGAATTCTACACTGTATCTGTATCGCCAATTTGCCTTTCGATTTGGGAGGTAGTGGTCTTGTTCTGTTGCACATTGATATTGTTCAACTTTGGTCCAAGACAAAGAGGGCCTCGAATTTCAACCTAAACCATGATAACACTTGCATAATTGAATCGAACTCAACATAAATGGAGCATGTTGCATCATGCAAAATAAAGATTTTAGGGTATCAAGGATAATGCTCCATTCTTTGGAGCAAAAATCTCTAGATTGAATACTCTGCCCTTGCAGCGTTAGAAGACATCACAACGTCCTCAATCCCAAGCAAGTTGGGTCGGCTATAGTTACACATCTTCACTTACCATTTCGCTCCATTTAAGTACATGATGATGTGAACCGTGTCTAGATGAGCGCGTCTTACGATATATTATGTATGGTGATGATTTATTATAAATTAAATGACGGTTGTCACCCTACCACAACCCTCCTTTATCTGTACATGGATGATGATGTGAACCGTGTCTAGATGAGCACCTCTTACGATATATTATGTATGATGATGATTTATTATAAATTAAATGTTGGTTGTCACCCTACCACAACCCTCCTCCTTTATCCGTACCTAGGACTAGGGCTGCACAAAATTCGGTCCGGACCGAAAAAAAGGAACGGACCGACCATGTTCAGACCGGACCTTTTTTGAATATTTGGTCCTCGGTCCGGTCCGGTTTTACCCTGTGCAGCACTTAGTCCATATAACCGGACCGGACCGATAAATTTGGTCCGGTCTTCGGTCCTAATTTTCTGAATATTCGGTCCGCTCCGATCTGATTTTACCCTTTTGTGCAGCCCTACCTATGATGTCATCAAGCTATGTGAGTTTCCTCCTTTATCCTATGTGAGCAAAGCTCACAGACAGTTTTCAATGCTAGAACATCAAGTAGACAATGCTGGTGACTTGAACATGTTAGTCAATGTACAATGAAGCTAATCTTGTATACACCAACATAACTGGAAAAAAGAGTTTTAAAAAGGAACACTAGAAGTACCTGAATTTCGGACGTACTGAGGAAGTATTATACAAGTTGATAGGTTCACAGCCGTGAGCCTCTGGACTGATAAAGTTCCATGCTTTCTCTGCCTTTGTTCACTAGTTCTTCAACTATAGGATCTTGCATTAAGTGCCCTTGCTTTGTAGCCCACTCCAACACTATATGTCCATTATCATCAGCTAATGCCTCACTGTCAGGAAGTTGTGTTGCTATGTAACTCAAGAGAATCAAACAAGGAATCTGAACCATTTGTTCACCAAAGTAAATATGTTGAACTAGGTGCTTGGTGCCTCCTGCCTGAATTATGGCCTTGCAGTGATTGACGCTGAGGAAATTATCAGAGGAAGCAAATTTGTTTAGTGCAATTGCAGCCTCACTAGTTACTTCTGGTTCCCTATCTTCTAACAGCGCCACCAATGGACCAATGATTCTCGTCTCCGTTGCTCGGAAAGTCCTAGCCAGATGGCCTATAGATTTGATGCTTGGAATGAGCAATTCTGAATCTCCTTGGTTGATAATTCTCAAGAATTGATCTACAACGGCTTTAGCAGCAGGTGCAGTGGGCTTGAAAGCAGAGCGCCTCAAGTCTGAATTTTGCTCAGCAACTCCTAGGAGTGTCAAATGAGCGGGTTGAGCTAAATCCATATGGGTTTAAATGGATTGAATCAATAAACATGGTTGGGTTATAACTCGTCTAAAATTTGTTCGGGTCAAGATGGAGGGGTCAAATTTTGTTGGATCATAATCCAATCTGCTTTCTTTTCATTAAATTATCAAGAGTATATTAAATCAAACAACCCTAAAATCTTACTATTTGTCTAAATTTTGATGATTACATAAGCTGCACAATTTCCCCTAAGCTTTTGAACGGGCAAGCTTGAAGCTTGGGTTATATGCCTAATTAACACACCAATTAGGCGGGTCATACCTCTCTATAACAGTCGTCCTTTATAACGACATATCAATATAACAATCAAGTTCTCTTTGGAACCAACATTTCATGTGACTATATATTAATATATGTTTTCTATAGCAGCATTTCGTTTAGCAGCCAAAAGTTGATCCAATGAACGACGTTGCTATAGAGAGGTTTGACTGTATATTTTTATAAGCAAAATGTGACAACTTACCTGTGATCTCCATGAGTGCCATGGCTGAATGATATTGTACTTCTTCAGGGCCTTTCTCTAGCAGAACTGCAAAGCACAAAAGAGCTCGGGATTCTGTAATATTACTACAAATGCTAACATTTCCTGCACAAAGATGCCTAAGTGCTCTGGCAGCCATTGCCTTCATGTCAGCTTTTGTAGCAGGATCTTCATATTCCCTCCCTTTAATGCTCGTCCCGGTCAGTCCAACATGGTGGTGCCTCTGCTGATTCGGGTTTTGTCGTTGTTGCTGGTGTTGATTTGGACTTGTTATAGGCTGATTCTGTGCCTGACTTTTCATAGCCATCGCGCTTGTAACCAAACTATGTATTTGGTTTGTTGTTTGATTATCCGTAGGGTGATAAATTTTACTATGAGTTTTACTCTCATCATCTTCAACTTTACCTCCAGTGTCATTAAATTTGCTAGTACTAGAAGAATTTGAATGGGCCGTCGCAGCTACGTGTATCGACATGTTTTGTTGTTTGGTAACAATAGCATACTTACTATGTTCTTGAATTGTTTCAAAAGCAAGATGACTAACCAATAACCTAATAGTATTCGTCTGATTAAAATGATCTTGACATTTGTGGTGATTTGCAGCCAATTCTGAAATAGCCCAAGCCACAACTATCTGAACTTTCATAGGTCCATCTTTGAGAATCTTAGAAAAAACAGAACAAACACCAGCATTAACAATTTGTTCAACGCTTTCGGGGTCTCGACCAAGTAGGCCAATCGCCCTCGACGCGTTCTCCTGACCCTCCATTCGTCCCTCTTTAGCCAATTTCAACAACGGTACGACCCCGCCTTCTTCTATAATCAACTTCCCATATCGCTCATTGTCCCGAGCCAATGACACAAGCGAAGCCGCTGCATCATAACGATCGTCTAGCGACCCCGTACATAAAATCGCAATTTGTTCCCATATGAGACACAAAATCGGCTCGTTAGCTGCAATCGGAGGAAGACCGAGGTACTCGTCATCACGATCATCCGCTGGAGTCGACACACGTAACAACCATTGAACATCACCACATGAATTCTCAAGCTGTTGAGCGGTTTTCTTTAATGCAGTATTCGGTATAATCGTGAAAACACGGCTCAATCCTCTAGCGCAACATTTAAATACGAGGGTGAGTGCCTTATCTAGAACTTGTTCGGTGTCGTCGATGATTCGACGTGTCGGACGTTCGTATAAGTCGTTGCTCGCACGTGCGGCTTGTCGCAAGAGCGCGGCGAGCCGTTCTGTTTTGGCTTTGATCTCAAGACAATCGGCCTTGAAATTGCAAACCCCGTCAGCCGCTTTTGTTATCTGGTCCGCCAATTGTATTGGCCGTGCTAGAATTTGTTTCACTATGTCCGCCATCGTAATAGCGGACTATTAATTCTTCCTTAAACACCGCAAACGAGAAAATGAAACCACTTTGATGATAAATAAAACAAACGGGAATTGGCGTTAAATTTTATATCAAAATGAGACGAAGAAAAAACAATAAAGGGGTAATCTTTTTGCTTGTTTTTCTATGGGGGGTTTAGGAAAATGATGAAATTGGCCATAAACGGAGGACGGAGGAGGAGGCTGCGATAGGGTGACGGCGGAGGAGGATGATTCAGTATGGGTTTTTGCAATGGTCAAAACGCAATTGTCTCTTAGCTATGAAAATGGAAAACAAATGCGCATGGCCGTTACAACCTTATTTATAGGAAATGTATTTGTAGTAGCCGAAGAAATTGAGTCATTATAATGAATATGATAAAATCCATTTTAGCTGTTGATAAGTTCATAGCTTACTATAAGGGCCATTTTGGTACAATTTATTGAAAAGAGATTACAGGAGTATAGCTTATAAGATTAGAGTTTTTTCAAGTAGAATTTTTATAAAAAAGTTGATAGGTATTTGGTTGTAATAAAAAAATGTTTTTGTATAAAAAAATAAAAAAATTGTTAGGCTTAAAGAAGTTCTACTCCCATGCTAAGCGGTAGGATTTTGGTCTAGGGAGCAGGGAAGCTTCAGTGTTTAGGGAGTCAGGAAGCTTCAGTGTTTAGGAGTCAGAAGTCAGAATTGAGAACTATTATAATATAATGAATATTATTAGTAGTATATTAGGAAAAAATTAGATTTGAGGGGGAGCCCGGGCCCCCTGGCTAAATGGTGGCTCCGTCGCTGTCATGGAATAAGTATTTATCTCACCCATAAACTCTACTTCTTTTTCAACCAAACACATCTAAAAAATTTCATAAGAGCTTATTTTAAAAAATAAGCACTTATGAGCTTTTCATAAACTCAACCAAACGGACACTGTGTACTATAAACCATTGGATATAATATAATGTCAATTTTCAGTTATGGGAATGTCAAAATATCGGAAACGGAAAGTAACGAAAGCAGCCAATTATTGCTACCGCTATAGCACTACTCCATATTTTTACAATCATATGGTGGTGTGACACACCGTCTAATGTAGATTCACATTCCATAAGACTTATTAGATAGGAAGAAACTTCCTGCTAGAGTTTTTTTTTTAGAACTCGAACTCTCATTTGCAGAGCTAGGATTTTCACTGACACAAATCGATTCAAAATATAAAGAAGTAAATATCCGAAGAAATTAAAGGGATTCAACATTTACTTTATATACATGAAAAATAATTTTAACAAGGGGGTTTGGAAGAATCTCTTTCTGGAACCTTGTTCCACACATGCGAATTCGAGACTTGATTAAAAGTGGAGGTCGAATATATCATTCTTACAAAATTAGCTTCCATAAGTTATTCGTTGCTTAAAAGTATGGTGTTTTTTTTTTTTTAACGGCAACTCATACCGCTTCTTCGAAAGTCATTGTGAGTAAACCTGATCGACGCAATAGCCGCAAACCACGCCAATAATTAAACCACACTTGGCCAGTGTGTGATGCACTCCTCGAAGAGCGCAGCCGACGTTACTCGGCGTTTCGAACTTGCGACTGTTCTCTCCCACACCACCCAAGTTAATATCCTTCTCGCCTTCAAGCCAACCTAGTGCGGGCGGATTATGGTGTTTCTTTTTAATGTGTTGTCACGTGATTTCAAGTATATCATGTCAAATAACAATAAATAGAACGTATCCACTAATAAATAAGTATTCTAAAAAGAAAGTACCATAGGAATGAGAAATATCTGTGCTGACTACTCCCACAAGTATTGCGAAATATATGCAAAATTTTTAGTTGAATTATTCAGCAACAAACCTCTATAAATTAATAATGTCGAAATCAATTAATTTTATTAATTTTAAAAAATATTAATTAATCGATAAATTAATAATTTATTAATTTAAAGAGATTTTTTCAGATTCAATGAACCTACATTATTCTTCATGAATAAAACATATACATTGTATTGACTAATTGAATGACGTTCATGTACAATGTGTAATTAAATATAATACATCCCCCTAAAAGATTAATGTTTTAGATGAGATCAATCTTGCAGTCTCAGCTTGGACGATAAATGTAGCAAATTGTTTTCGACACTGTAAAATTCGTTCGCAGAATGAAGTAGCTTCAAGGAATTTAAATGAAGGAACTACTGAAGAAGACATTCATGAACTTGATACGATGATTAATGGCCTTAGGTACCGCAACAAAATGAATGTCAATCATCTATTGGATTACCCGGGTGAAAATGATACATATTCAGAGGTTCACAGTTTAGAAGAAATTGTAGTTAGTGTTGTTGAAATCCTATTGAGGATGAAACTGAAGATGATACAATGCATTTGCAACCAATTACGCGGAAAGAAGCACTCATAGCGGCAACAACTCTTCACATTTTTTTGTTGCAGTGTGAGAATGCAACACCAGATCTTTTGGATGCAGTAAGGAAAGTTAAAGATGAAATACAATTAGATTTAAATTTTAAGAAGAAGCAAACAACAATAGAATCATATTTTATTAAGTTGTCCTAGTTATATTTGTAATTTTATAGAATTATTAATTTATAATATTGAAGAGACCATAAATTTATATAAGGGTCTTCCGAAAAATTATTATCTTATTAATTTATCGAAATTATTAATTTAGTGGATCCAAGTCAGGACCGAGAAAAATTATTATTTTAGAGAGGTTATTAATTTATTGAGTATTAATTTATAGAGATTCTACCGTATATTAAAAGTAATATCTCATACATTAAATACATATGGTAAGTTATAAAATGAACTGTTCAAAAGCAAAAGCATGTACTTATTACTGGACAGCTACAACAAAGAACCATATCGCATGTGATGTTTCAACTCTATGCGTGGAATTATTATCGACATGAGTTAAAAGTTTTAGGCATGGTGCATTATATTTTGTACGTACTATTGGTGAAATAAATTGCATGCAAAAGTATGACGATCCTTCATGTTGTTCTTCAGATTATCGTCATATTCCATGAATATATTTGCAAAAGAACAAGAAAAAAACTAGTTTGTAACATCAACAGCAAGGACATACATCATGATTTATGATTACTGTACTTATAATATCAGAGCACTCCTTATAATTAGTGCAATAATGGAACGAGGCGTTTTTATAAATGTCCCAAAATGTTTGAGACGAACTTGTTTACGGTCCAAACATTTATGTGCAATTCGAAAATGAAACATCTGAGTATATATGGATTCGGAATTTTGTTCATTTGTCATTGTCAATACCCCTACTCGTTGTTTCCTTTGTTTCATGAAGGATCGATTTTATATACATTGACCGTGACACGGAAAAATGATTTTCATCAAGGAAATTCAAACAAATAAAGAAAGTAAATGCAAAACAAAGTCAAGAGGAATTTAACATATAATACATGTACATAAAAAATACTGTGAAGGAGTTTATGTCGGATTAAATGCACGTGAATTTAAAATTTATGTTTCATACTGACAATTGACTATGATATGATATGTAATGAAAATACAAAGTACATAGTATAATGTAATACCTCGACATAATACTTACATTATTGTAGAAATCAGTCAAGCAGTTGATTCTCAATGCTTTGTGTAGTCCGAAGGTGCACACGCAAAAGTCCCTCGATTTGTAAGTTCTGGAAACTGTGATGTAATTGCTAAGTCAGGAGTGCTAGAAATTCTGACAGAGCTTTAGAAGAAATTTACCTCTCTAGGTTTTCAGTATATCTAGAATGGGAGGCAAGTCCTCTATTTATAATTACAAATAGAGGCTTTAGGTTTACGTAATTTGGGCCAAGAGAGAATCGACAAAAGTTGATTGCCGCAGAATCGTGCACCGCGATCCCACTAAAGGGGCATCGCGGTGATGCCCAGTGTTCTTGGCACCGCGGTCCAAAAACAGGGCACCGCGATCCTCTCATATTTTTCAGTCTTTTCCCATTTTAATGTCCCGGTCATCAATCGAATATATAGGTATAATCTTCTTCTAATTACATCCTTCAATCGATGAAACATTTGACTTATTGTTACCCTTCAGGCCTTTACATATCGTCACTAATTACATTAGGATCTTCACGGAACTCCTAGACTGCGCCGGAAGACGAACCCAATATGTAAAGTTTAGCTACACAAAATATGTGAACTGAACCTCTATGCGGGAAGATAAAATTCTTTCATTCATGACACACTCAATCAAGCTTAGGATCTGTCGAGTGTCTATCCAAATGGCTTGATTATTATAACTCATCTATATTAGTTGACAACAGGACCATATCACGCATACGTATCCATTCGTTGCCAATGACTTAGTCAACCTAATATCATATGAGTACCTGAGTGTTCACTCGAATATAAATTCAAGGAATGAATCCTTTCTTGGCTCACATACCACCTTTAATCTACTTCGTAATGCACCCAGAACAAGCCGCGTCTCAACCCTATAAGACATTTGAGCTTAGGACAGGATCAAAGTACATTACTCCGTAAACAAGATGATATTGACCTTAAGTCTAAGGACTTCTATCTCCCACATGCCGATGACATTATAGACATATAACAAATAGTGCATCAGCAGGGTATACCAATACTCTAACAAGTATCCATGTGTCCATCACGAGTTGTCATAACTCGTAGCAAATGAGACATACTACATCTGATGCGCGATTTAATGCACACACTTTAACGCAAGTGCACGTTATCGTGACAAGTAATATAGTCTAGGTAAGACCGAATATCGTCCTCAAGGATTAGTGTTCAAGTACCAATTATCTATCTTTGTTATCTATTTGGTAACCGATATTTGAGTTTGTTGATTGTACTAACAATTATAAATACTAATTAACTATATGTTTACTTCAGTAGTGATGGGAATAGGGCTTCCAAGTCTCCTCAACTATCCGCTTATATTACTTATTAATGCAATGAATTATGGTTCTTCTTCTTTTGGAGCTAGCAGGTTTACTAATTCGTTTTATACTCCCGTTAAGGCTATATAAACACTCAACCCCAGTAGCGCTCCTTTCTACCTTTCGGTGATAAAGATGACTCTATAGGAGGATTAAGACCAAAAACCTTGTTAATCGTCACGCGTCATGCGTGAAATTAGGTGTTTAAACCTCTTATCAACGCTACACAAGTAATTGAGGTATTTTCATCCCCAATCCAACGTATGTCTACCCAACTTACAGCATAGTCACAACCTCCTCCTTTCGAAGTTTGATTAGAAATCATATAAATAATGATAATTAGTGATCAATTAATTACCAAGCATTCAAAGCAATTATTGGGTAAATCTCAACAATAAGAAGAACAACCATAAACGTCGTCAATTCATAACATAAGGTTCAAGTGATTTGACATGGAAAGCCTATAATGGAATTAGTTCCTAGCCGTTGACATGTGAGAACTAATTCAATATCCAACATAAAAGCGAAAGTAAAGTAAAGAAAAGAAAAGAAAATTACTAAGTAAAGGTCTCCGATCTTGACTCCAAGAAGTCTTGTGTTTGTGCGAAAGGAACCCTTGAAAGCGCCTGGGTTCTCTTTTATAGCCTCAAACCGCCTCAACTTTTCCCTTCAGCCCGCCCGAAATCGTCTAAAAACTGATTTTCGCGTCGGCGCCAGCGGCCGCTATCGGCGCGCGGCCGAACCGCATTGCTCGTAATTAGGCGCGCGACCCGCTCTCTGTAGCGCGCGCCAACTCTGAGACCTTCGGATATTGGGCGCCGGCGCTGGACTGATGGCGAGGCGCCGCCCGGCGTGTCGTGCACAGTTCGCCACTTTCTCGTCTTTTAAGCTCTGGAACCTCCACTTTTGCCCTTTTTTCGCTCCTTTTCCGCCATTGGGCCATTTTAACCACTTTGACTCAAAAGAAAGAAAATATATCCTAATACGACACATATTTGTACAAAAAGGGACAAAAGACTAACTAAAAACGACTCAAAAAGTGTATATAAAATACACCGATCAACATCCCCTAAGGATATGATGCAGACCACATGTCGACGTATCACATATCATCGATATCCCAATTTCGATGATCATTAGTCGAGGCAATTTAAGAGTTACGTTATAACATTAATTCTCATATCATTAACAAACACATAAACTCTAGGGATGCATTTATAGAATATTATAAACAATCAACTAATAATTCAACAAATGCAAATGTCATAATATTAATCATCATTAATATAAATACGAATGTGTATAAAGTACATTGTGTCCTAATACAGATTATATCTAGGACATACATATACTTTCAATCTCCCACTTGGCCTATAGCCAATCACCAACATATCGAATACCCATGTTCTCAAAATGACCATTATGCTTCACCAAGCTTAATGGTTTAGTAAACGGGTCTGCTAGATTATTGTCTGTGGGAATATAATCTATCTTGATATCTTCAGCTTCCACCATCACTCTCAGGATGTGGTACTTCCTTGGTACATGCTTGTTTCTGTTGATCTTGATTCTTTTGCCTATACAATGGCACCAGTGTTGTCACAATAAATGGTTATTGGACAACTAGCACTCGGAACAACCCCTAGTTCCTTCAGGAACTTAGAAATTGCGACAACATCCTTGCGCCTTCCGATCCAAAGAATGTACTCGCCGATGAGTCGAGTCTGCAGTAGTAGCCTGTTTGGAACTCTTCCAGCTCACTGCTCCTCCGTTGAAAATGAACGTGTAACCAGACTGAGATTTGAAATCATCAACATCTGTTTGAAAACTAGCATCGATATACGCAGTGGAAACCAGCTCATCAACTCTAACATAGACTAAGAAGTAATCTTTAGTACGTCTGAGGTACTTGAGAATACTCTTGACTGCTTTTCAATGTTCCTCGCAAGGATTCTGCTGAAACTTGCAGGTCATACTAAGTGCAAATGCCACATCTGGCCTAGTACAGGTCATGGCATACATGATTGATCCTATAGCCGAAGCATATGGGATCCTCTTCATGCGCTGAAGTTCAATAGCATTAGAAGGGCAACCCTTGTTTGATAACTTGATGCGTTGAACCATCGGAAGACCGTATTTCTTGGAATTCTCCATTGAGAAGCGTCTAAGCACTTTGTCTATGTAGACTGACTGTGACAGCCCCAACAATCTATTAGGTCTATCTCTATAGATCCTAATTCCCAGAATAGCAGGCTTCACCTAAATCCTTTATCATGAATGTCTTGGACAACCAATCCTTAACTAACTGCATGAGGGTCTTATTATCTCTCATTATCAATATGTCATCAACATATATTATAATGAAGACAATACCCTCATCCTTGTGTTTGGAATAAACATAAAAATCCTCTTTGCTTCTGACAAAATCAAAAGATTTGATAGCATTGTCGAAGCAAATGTTCCAACTCCTAGATGCTTGCTTAAGTCCATAAATGGACTTCTGTAGCCTGCACACAACATTTGGTCTGGAGTCTGGACTCACATGAAAAACTCTTAGGTTGTTTCATATACACTTCCTCAATTAGATTACCATTGAGGAATGCAGTTTTGACGTCCATCTGCCAAATGTCATAATCATAATGTGCAGCTATCGCAAGCAAAATCCGAATAGACTTTATCATAGCCACCGATGAAAAGGTTTCATCATAATCCACACCAGGACGCTGAGTAAAACCTTTAGCCACTAGTCTAGCTTTATAAGTCTGAACCTTGCCAGATGCATCAATCTTCTTCTTGAAGACCCATTTGCATCATATGGGTTTAACCCTATTTGATAAATCAACCAAGTTCCACACCTGATTGATATACATAGATTCCATTTCGGATTTCATGGCTTCTTGCCATCTCTTCGAATCAATGTGTTATACCCCGTGGTTCGGGCCTGGATCGCGGTCGGTCTCGTGTGCGCCTCCGGCCGCGGCTGGCGGGTGATTGTAGGGCGCGGCCGGTCGCTGAGATTCAGCATGGCCGGAAGCAAGATCGAGGTTCGCAGGAGTTGCGGCCGCCGGAAGCGCGCCTTGGCGGAAATCGAGCGGAAAAACTTAGGAAAAGTCAGATTTTTACTTTGAAAGGGCCGGAGTGGGGGACAAGTGTCCCCCATCTGATTTTTACATTGATATATTGACCAAGTCTTAAAGACTTGGTCATTTGTCATCTCTCTCTTTGAAAAACCTCTTCCTTCTCTCTAAATATTTCAAGCTCCTCCTCTCTAAAAATCCAAGAGGATTCTAGCCTTAAGAAAAATCAAAAATTAAAAGACAAGAAGGAAGCTTGTGGCTAGCTTGTGAAGGTGGTGGTGGTGGTATTCTTGGTATAAAGGCTAGCAAATTGTTGGATAAAATTTGGCTAAAGCTCTAAGGTAATGATTCTTCCTCTATTATTAGTTTATAGAGTTGCATGTTAAGAAGAAAATACTTATGGTGGTAAATAATGCTCTTAGAGTCATTGCATGCTAGAAATGTGGGTTGAATATGAAGGATTTGGCTAAAGGAATATTATGAGCATGTTGTAGCCTAAAAACCACCTTAGAATTGTTAAGTGTACTATTACAACTTATGGGGCAGAATTTTACACACCCAAGATTAAGTGTGTAATCCCCTTTGTGTTGGTTTGGTTGTTGGGCCTTAATAAGGCGTTTGAATGTTGAAAAATCGGCCTTTGAAAAGGTGGCAAAGTGAGTAGAAACAAAGGAAATGCTGATTTTCCTTAGGAATTGATAACTTGAATTTGGAATTTCTACATTGAAATTAGAGGTTAATAAACACACTATGGTTATTATAGGTTGACATATTACTTGCGGTAGTTGGACTTAGCAAGCGGATTGACGAGGTATGTAGAGTTTTCCTATCTCTTGAGCATGAATAGTTGTATCTATGTATGCGGTATCGTCTGAGATTTGATAATCTACACTTGTTCTAAAGTAAATGATACTTGTTTCATTTCAAAAGTATAAGTCCTTTGGTTTGAGGGAAAATGTTTTGACAAAGGGATAACACTAATATAATGACTTTATGGGGAGTTGGTTATATTAGTTTACTTGAAAGGTTCACAAAGAAAGGTTTACTCTAATTAAAACAAGTACGGGTAAATGATTTGAAACTAAGAAAGGTGAATTGATTTTTAGGCATTGGTTGCCTAAGGTTTTAAAGGAAATGGAGTCACTTGATTTAGAAGCCTATTATATTTCTAAAAAGGAAATGTGACTTGTCTTGAAAAGAAATCGTAACATTGATACTATGGTGATTAGTATCTTGGAATCTTTGTATAAAACGATTTTTTCTTAAAAAGCTAGAAGTACATGGTACTTGGGTTGAATTCCCGGATTTTCTATTAAAAGGCATGTTAGTGCCTTAGGATACTAAAATGAGAGGATATATTAATAATGCTAATAAGAAGTTAGGGGATTTCTTAACTTGCTTATGTTATGATAAGTAGTGCTTAGGTATGATATGATAGTGCTTATGTTGTGTATGATAGGATGAGCTATGTTATATATTTGTATTATTATTACGGGTAAACCCGGGTTATTATCTATGCCATGGATTTGCTACCCATGATGCGAGTCAGACTCATGCGGATCCGGACCACGGGATCCACGCGGGTGAAATAGTCCCGTGCGAGTGCGGAGATGATACATGCGGATCCACATGATCCATGCGGGTGAAATAGTCCCACGGGTGAAATAGTCCCACGACGGCGGATGACCTCATGCGGGTCCACAGGACCCGTGCGGGTGAAATAGTCCCGGGAGTAGGATGTTTAACGATGCGAGGTACCTGTTTTGATCGTGAGCCTCCTATTTTTATGCTATAAGTTTTATACTTGTTACTCTCATTGTTAGTAAGGCACAGTCCAAGAAAATTGATTTTTACCTATGACTCCAGCTTATCTTTGACTTGTGATATTACTACAGTATTTTCGATTTTACATACCACGTTGTGTCGACACCCTTCGGGGCTGCGTTGGAAGCGGTGGTAGATCCTCATTCCTGGGATCTCTTTCAGTGTCGGGAGCTCTATTTCTTAAGCTCGACTTTTGGTATGGTTCTCCGGTGTTGTGATATTTTGTACATTCACGGGCATGGCCAGGCCTGTCGTCATAGTGCTACTTATTCTTAGAGGCCTGTAGTCTTGTCATAACTTGGGTTGTTTAAGGATAGCTGTTCGATTTGATGTACTTTTGGGGTAGCCATTTTGGGCTAGACTGTTTATACTATTATGGTTGTTTTACCTTGAGTTTATTTCCGCTGGTTTTCTCTGATGTTGTGTCACAAGGGTGCCCGGGTCAAGGCACCGGTCACGGATCCGGGGTCGGGTCGTGACACAATGTCTAGCATTGCTTCGTTGTAGGTTCTAGGCTCGTCATCATCTGGAATATCTAGCTCATTTTGTGTTTCCACAAGTAGATTTAGTCTTTTCGGAGGACGATGAGATCTAGTAGACCTACGAAGTTGATTGTCTTGTAGTTCAGTTACAGGTATGTTCTAACTGTGAGTAGGTTCTTCTGCGCCGGTCGAACCACTAACATTAGAGCTTTCAGAAATATCATTTTCATGTCTTTCCTGAATGAGAGGAAATGCAACTGGTGCACTTGCTCCCAAGGTCTGTGCCGGAAGAACTTGTATTTCTGCATTACTCCTTGTAGCACTCCCACTGGTCGAAGGGGGTACCCTAAATACTCAATCTTCGCCAGATGTTCCCACTGAATTTTTGCCTTCATCATTGGGCAAGGATTCAACCTCTTCGTTACATTGTTCTTGAATTTCTTTAAGTTCTATCTCTGTGCAACTCTCATCCTTGTAGACATATTCATCTTCAAGGAAAGTTGCATTCCTAGAAACAAATATCTTATGTTCTCCAGGAAGATAGAAATAGTATCACTTAGTTTCCTTCGGATACCCAACAAAGTGACATTTCTCACTTTTAGATTTCAACTTATCAGTGATCAATTTCTTGACATATGCAGGACACCGCCAGGGCCTCATGTGTCTAAGTGATGGCTTCTTGCCACACCATACCTCATATGGTGTCTTTTTGACTGATTTAGATGGAACTCTGTTTAGAACATATATTGAGGTCAAAATAGCGTATCCCCAAAGGTATGTAGGAAGAGCTGAAAAGCTCATCATGGAACGAACCATGTCAAGCAAGGAGGTGTCCATTCGGAATGAACTCCATGAAGCTTTAAGAAGTCAAAAAATTCTTTACTTAAGTATTCACTCCCACGATCAGATCGGAGAGTCTTGATACTCTTTGAGAGTTGTTTCTCAACTTCACACTTAAACTCCTTAAACGTCTCAAAAGCCTCGGATTTGTGTCTCATAAGATACACATATCCAAACCTTGATAAGTCGTCTGTGAAAGTGATGAAGTAAGAGAAACTCTCTCTAGCTTGAGTAAAAAATGGTCCACATACGTCTGTATGTACCAACTCAAGCACCTCCTTTGCACGGATCCCCTTTCCAGAAAGTGGTTTAATGATCATCTTACCTTTCAAATAGAATTCACAGTTACCAAAAGATTGTAAGTCAAATGGTTCGAGGTAATTTTATTTCCTCAACCGTTATATCCTTGTTTGATTGATATGACCAAGTCTGCAATGTCATAAGTAGGTAGAATTTCTTTCATTTAACTTAGCCCTTTTATTTTGTACATTGAAAATTTTCCTGCGGCAGTTTAATGTATACAATCCATTCACAAGAGGCACAATTCCATACACAACATTATCTAAAGTCAAAACCATGTTGTCATTAGACGTGTTTGAGGAAAAACCCTCTGAATCAAGTACAGGAATGGAAATAATATTCCTTGTCAAAGAAGGAACATAAAAACAATTGTTCAACATTAAAATTTTGCCAAAAAGTAAATTTATCCTATAAGTTCCCACGCTCTCAGCAGCAACTCGTGCTCTATTTCCGACGCGCATGTCCACCTCGCGAGGCCCGACCTTCCTGCTATCAGTTAGCCCCTGCACATTTGTACAAATGTGTGAGCCACAACCCAGAAATGAGAATCATTTATAGATAGATTAATTTAAATGACAAACATACCTTGCACATTAGCACATGGTGCCATTTCTCCGCCTGGAGCAGTGCAATCCTTTCTCCAATGCTCCTTCCTGTTGCAATTCATGCAAACATCCGATGCCGACAGTTTCGTCTTCTTCTTCTTCTTCTCCGCCCCTCCCTTGGGCTTCATTGCTGCTGCCGGAGCAACAACTTTGCCCTTCCCCTTCTGTTGTCCCTTACCTTTCAGTTTGGGGCGACTAGAGGAGCCAACTATCAGAATAAGCTTGATCTTAGAGGTCGAAGATTCAAAAGTTTTCAACATATTATGTAACTCCGGCAATGTCGCTTTAGTTCCATTCATATTATAATTTACAATGAAACTCATAAACGATCTCAGAAGTGAGTGCATGATGAGGGTGGTGGAGACTCTGTCATGAAACCTTATGTCTATAGAAGATAACCTCTCAATCAACTCAATCATCCCCAACACATGAGTTGAAACTTGACCCCCTTCATTTTAGCCTACACTTGAAAAGTTCTATGAGCAGGTCATACTTCATTGTCTGACTCTGTGAATCATAAAGACTCTTCAAATGGGCTAACATTTCGTTGGGGCCCATAATTTCATGTTGTATTGCAATTGTGGTGACATAGAAGACAATATTAAGCATTTAGCTGAGGTGGCATCCTTATAATGTTTCTGGTAGGCAGCCTTGTAGAAGGTTGCATACTCTGCAGAGTCCTCCGTCGGAGCGATTGGAAATACTTTGTCTAATGTATACTCAATTTCTTTCTGTCTTAGAACAATTCTAACGTTTCTTAGCCAGTCAATGAAGTTGGGTTGGTGAATCTGTTTGACTCCATGAGCATTTTCAACGAAAAGTTTGATATTTCTGAAGATCTGAAGATATAGATAGAATAAGAAAAAATACAATCAATAATTCATTCTTCCAATAATTTATACACATTCATAATTTGCTAATTTTAACATGACATTTTATTTTAAATTAGCTCCCACTATTTTACATACTTGTACGACCCCAATGTAGAATACGAACCTAAATCAATATAAAGGTCATAATGAGCAAAGATCCTTCATATGTTATATCCGCGTTTGCTTTGATTTATAACTTCAATAACACACTTTGGTAGGTCCTCAACCAATTGTAAAACAACTCTACAACTCTTGGTTTGATTAAATATCTTTCATTTTAATCTTACGTCTTTAGACTAGTCCGACACTTTGGCGCCAAGATTCATCTAAACAAGTCAGCACCATTACACGACTGCGTTTAAATGCCTAAGTAAATTTAACTTTTGCAAGCAAACACTTTGGTGTAAATACCTACAAAATTTTATTATCTACTTTCATTTTAACACATCTATGAAAAGACATCGGTCCTCTTAGACTTAGAGCAAATGTTTTGGCATAAATACCTTTATCGCCGAAAAGAACTTAGCACCCTAACAATTATAATGAATGACGCGTTATAATTAGACTTGTATTTAATATTTGGGGAACATTTTTAGTTTTCGGGAATTCATTCAAGATCAACAATCAAGTCATACATCATATGACATCCTATAATGCAATTTCGAAACACAATTAGGTGGGAAACCATCAAACCCAATAGACATGATAAAAGATGGTTTTAATCACATATCACGCCGCCTACCTGCATATTATAGCGGTCATTTGAAATTAAACAATTACTGGGTGCCGCCTACCCAGACAATAATTGCGGATGCTGTGCTAATAATTTAAATGCATCACATTTAACACTTAGCACATTTGTATATTATTCAATAATATACTATTAATGATAACTATGAGTCTATTTGTCTAAACTATATAATCTATGTAAATGTCAAACAATCCCTAAACATTTTTTGATTTTTAAAATTCTGATTTTCGGGAATTCTGTAAACTTTTAGAATTTACACTTTAGTCCCTTAAGAATTTAAAATTCAATTCTGAATCCTTATAAATTCATAAAATGCAATTCTAAACTTCAGAAAAAAATTCAAACTTTTAGGACCTGTTTGCAATTTCCAGACACTAAAATCAACTTTCAGAAAACTTTCTTTAATTACAAATTTGTCCAAAAGGACCAAATCTGTTTGATTCAAAACTTTATTTTCAGAAAATGAAACCTTTAAAACTTCAGATTCAGAATCTGAAACTTTTAAGTCTCTGTTTCTGACTTTCAATTTTTTAAAAAAAATTGTCGTCGGCACCATGATTCGGCAGTGTACCATGATTGCCTCCAGGCGATAATCTCGAAATCAGAATTAATTAGCACCGCGGTCCTAACTAGTGGAACCGTGGTGCCTCATAATTACCGTCACAGGCACCACGGTCCTAATTTGTGGAACCGCGGTGCCTCGAAAGCAGATTGTCCGAAAAATAAATTTTAAGCTTCTGGATGAACAGCACTGCGGCTCCCATAAACAGGACCGCGGTGCCTCTTGCTTCATCTGGGCAGCACCGCAGTGTTTCAATTGTGGAATCCTGACGCCACCACAATACCCTAGCAGGAACCACGGTGCTCCATCATGGAACCGCGGTGCCTCTCCTCCAGAATCACTGTAACGCCCCATTTTCGACCGGAGCCGGAAACGGGATTACCGCTACGCATGGTTGGATTCCTAAAATGCATTTTTAAGGAGTCGCCACCTAATTATTATAGTGAATTAGGACACTGAAAATGTAGCATAAAATACTACGGATGATCTTCATTTTTAAGGTCTGCGAAAGCTATGTGAGATTCTAGGTAAGGGTTCTTTATTATCCTAAAGGGAAGGGGTTAGGCATCCTAAAGGATCCGCTAACTTGCGGTTGTCCGTTCAAACTTAGGTTTTACAATTATTGTGCTAACATGCAATTTACAATTCTAAAAGTGTTCTAATTATTAAACTAATCAAAAGATATTTAAACTAGGCATGCAAATATTTAAAATAAATATATATTTAACAAGATAGTAATAAAAGTAAACAATCATAAAAAAAATGTAATGAAGAGAAATTAGCGACTTTTCCCTTTTATTTCATTGTCTGCGAATGATGTGACTTTGGGGTGCTTCTCAGGGTCCTCGCAAAGACATTTAGTAGAAGAGTTAGTAAATGATAAATAAATTACCAAACAAACACAATATATGTATATATATAGATATATATGTAAAATATATTGTAAAAGATATATTTTTATATAGTGTGGGCTCAATAGTGTTATGCCGAGAATACTAAGACATGAGAAGCCAATATCGCTACGGCTGATCGACTCGCCTCGGTGAGCGATACTATGCATTCTCGTCCAATCTTTTCACTTTCCTCGCCCACATATTAGTCTCGCTTACCACGGAGGCCTCGGATCGACGGATAAATCCTTCTTTGGCCAGTGTAGTATCAAGTTCAAAATCAGTAAAATACCAAGTGTAGTAACTTGTTCAAAAATCAGTAAAATACCAAGTATAGTAACTTGTTCAAAAATCAGTAAAATACCAAGTGTAGTATTTTGTTCTAAATCAGTTTAATGCCAAGTGCAGTATCTATTTCAAATCAACTTAACAACAGGGTAAAATTGCCAAAATCAGTCCCGAAGTAAAACAGCGTGGCGATGGTAAACAAAACCGATCCGTAAGATCCCATATGAGTAATCGATAGTAAAAGGCGCACGAATGCACGCGAGTATTTTCGACAAAAAGCGATGGCGATGGTCGACGGAAAATTGAAGCTTCACGAGTAAAACTCCGTATTATAAAACAAGAAATCAAAACGATCACAACCAACAGATTCCAAGAAATAAAAAACGGACAAGCGTCTCCAACAAGACCAATCGATCAAAATAGAGAGCAAGCGCGGAGTTTTTAAACTCGGTAGTACTAGAAATCCAAAATCAGTCAACGAACAACAATAATAGCAACAAAAATGAAGAAACAAGCGTAGCGTCGCGGAGTTTAAACCGAAGATTGACGTTACCAAGAGAGCGGCGTCGCTTCCGCGGCGAAATCGCGGGCGCGCCGCCATGCGATGGTCTGATCGGCGGGAAGCAGTGGTGAGGTTCACTGGTGATGTGGGGCGATGGGGGTGTCGGCGGGTTTTGAGGAGTGGGAAAGCGAGGTGGTGATGGTGGTGTTCGCCGGCGGCGGCGACGGTGATGGGTGGTTCGACGAGTGGAGAGGGAGAGGGCGGGGGTAGGCTGCGGGGTGTTAAAAAGGGGGTTCGCGGAGTTCTAAAACTCCGTGAAGAGCGGCGTGAAGAGCGTGAAGGCGTGAAGGGAGAAATGATTCTCCTTCTTTTAAAAAGCGAGCGTTGGACCTCTTTCAAAGCGACGTGCTGCCACTTAAAAATTCTTGAGCGTGAAGTGGGTGTGTTCTGCAGTGGGCTGCCTCTTTTAATAAAGGGGTAGAATTAATAAATAGGGTAGATTAGGGTTTGGTATTTTAGGGAAATGAAAAGTGGGTTTGAAATTTAAAATGGGGAAATAAAAGGGTGTTTGGATGAAATAGAAATGGTGTTGAATTGGAATGATTCGGATTGGGTTAAATCTTTGTGGTTTGACAAAATGTAAAGCGGGTTAATTATTTTAAAAGAAAGATTATTTAAAAGATGCAAAATTATTAAAATGCAAATCTGACGCAAATGCAATATTTAAGACATGTTTAATGTCTGATTAAAATTAAAGCAGGATGTCAATTAATTATTTAAAGAGATGCAAAATATTATTATAATAGAAACATAATATTAACAAAAACATAATGCTTAAATAAAAATAAAAAGATGCAATGTCATTTTGTGAATAAATAAACATAGAATATTATATAAAATATGCAAAAATAACGATTAAAATGCGGTGTGCTAAAATACTTAAAATTGCACGAAATATACAAAAAACGGGTCAAAATTGACTGTCAACAATCACAAAATCCGAAATTTTCGAACCCCTAAAACTGGTTTAGGGCCAGATCTTTCAGATATATCACTTGTATTACCATCACCATTGAAATAACATGTTCATCGACCATCAAATTCAATTTTCTTCTCGTTCTTCGTTTCAATGCACCATGCTTCAAGGCGAATAACGCATATCAACTTAGAAGAGTTATATATTGGTTCGATTTTCTCGAATACATAATTGTTCTAACAGATTAGTACACAAGGTCAATGTGTTCTAAAGATTTAGGATTTTAAAGCTTTTAAATACATAAAATATAGATCTAAACAAATCCTAAACCATATTATCATTAATATCATTACAAATCACACGAAACAGCCCAGACTCTGATACCACTGAAGGTGTTTACGTCGGATTTTTGGAAAGTGCAAAAAAGATTCAGATTTTTGGACACTTCTAAGACAAACTTGTAACCTATTGATTTTGAGATTTTTTGTTGCAACTAATTTTTTCCTTTTTTGCTTATTCAATAATTCAGTTCGCCCATGGAAAACCACCCATTTCATAATTGTTGTCAGAATACTGAATATTTCTAATTTTGGATATGTATTATGCAACTCACTGTCTAGTTTTCTTTAGAAAAGTGTCCATATACTTATAACGTTAAGTCACACGTAAATACTAAAACGGGAAATATAATTTCAACAGATTTTTTATGCATTCAATGGATTTCACTATATCATATGGTATTTATGGGGTTTATTTCTGTTAGCGAATATTCTTAAAATATTCACAGTATATATTATATTTATTAGTATCATGTATTTAAGGTAACTTAGGATTCTTATTGTATTAAGAATCACCTTTGTACAACTATATATATTGTGATTAATGAAATAAATCCCTAAAGAAAATTATTTCAACATCTTACATGGTATCAGAGCCTAACATCTCAAAAACTGCAGAAATTCCCCTCCCATCCCCTCTCGGCCACCGCCAACCCCCCCACCACGGTGCCTTCTCTTTCGAAATTTCTAACCTGTGGCTATCATGTCTCCTCCCACTTCTCCTAAATCTAATGGTTCTACCTCTGACATAGATGACACCCCACATCCCTCCACAAAGTCATCTTTTCATCCGACTTTTGTTGTCACAAACATCAAGAATTATGTCCCTATTATTCTTGTGCGTACAACGTTCTCGACCATATTGATGCATCAATCCCTCGCCCCTCTGACATTAATGATTCAACATGGCTCCGTCTTGACGCTATCGTCAAACAATGGATCTATGGTACCGTCTCTAAGGACTTGCTGTGCACTATTATGAAAATAGGTATTTCGGCACGCGAACTTTGGGTACGCTTGGAGGAAATTTTTCAGGATAACAAAAATACCAGGACAATGTATTTAGAGGAGCAGTTCAACAACACCCGCCTTGAGAATTTTAACAACATGACTGAATACTGTAAGAAACTGAAACTTATTGCTGACCAACTCTCTCATGTTGGGACATATGTTTCTGAGACTAAGATGGTACTACAACTTGTTGCAGGATTACCAAAGGGAAATATGATACTCTTACAACAATAATTCAACAGGTTGACCCACTTCCATCTTTCAACAAGACATGTTCTCAATTATTATTGGAAGAAACACAGCGTGCTAAACAGGATGAGCACAATAAAAAAACATTAGCCGTTGAAAATTTGTTGTCGCCGACCACTGCTCCACCACCGCTGGATCATCATCAGCAGCAGAACCGCGGTGGAGGCAGAGGCAACAGAGGTCGCGGACAAGGAAAAGGGTCGAGGCAAAGAAAAAGCCACTGATGCGATTTACGCCACCGCCAAGAATGGCCGAATACCCAGCAACAACAGTGGCCGAATGTCTAGCGATGGCGATGGCGGCGATCCAAGAAGCGGGTCGATTTCAGCGGCATGGCGGCCCAGTATCCTCGTTCCAGCACCAACAGGCCCATCTCCTCAACATGCTCATCTGATGTCAGCCCAACAGTTTTCTTTAGCCCAGCAGATGCAACCCACTGATATGGGCCAAGCTTTCAACACACTCACTCTGCAACCGCCTGACAATAATTGGTATATGGACTCTGGAGCCACATCACACCTGACCAACTCTTCAGGTAATTTCTCCCAACTGTTTCAGTTAAAGTATCCTCAATACATTACTGTTGGAAATGATCACCGCATTTCCAATTACAAGTTATGACAATACACAAATCAAAAATCCCCATCCACCCTTCTCACTTAACCATGTCCTCTACGCCCCTCAAATTATTAAAAAGTTGATATATGTTAGGAAATTCACTCGTAATAATTAGGTGTTTGTAGATTTTGACCCTTTTGGTTTCTCTGTGAAGGATCTCAATACGGGGAGAATTCTTACTCGATGCAATAGTGTGGGAGACCTCTACCCCTTCACAAACTCTTCCGTTGTCAGAACTCAACAACCAGTCTCTCTTGCTGCATTATCTCCATCCACCTGGCACAATAGGCTTGGGCATCCAGGAGATCATGTTTTTTCTTTTCTTAGAAACAATCAGCGTATTAAATGTAATAATGGGAAACTTGCCCAACATTATTTTTCTTGCCCGCTTGGCAAGCATACTCGTCTTCCTTTCATGTCTTCAATGAATATTACAGTTTCACCATTTGACATTGTTCATGCTGACTTGTGGACCTCTCATGTTGTTAGCTCTCTAGGTCATAAATTATATCTTGTGCTATTGGATGATTTCTCACATCTTGTATGGATTTATCCTCTAAAGTTCAAATCTGAAGTTTTTGCTAAACTTCTTGAGTTTCACAGATCTATTAAAACTCAGTTTGAAAAATCTATCAAATCATTTCAATGTGATAACGGACGTGAATTTAATAATTCGGCTTTCCATAATTTTTGCACCTCACCTCAAAATGGTAAAACTGAACGAATTATTAGTACTATTAATAACATGGTCTGTACCCTCCTATTTCATGTCTGTCTGCCATCATCTTTCTGGGTCTATGTTGTCAAAATGGTAGAATACCTTCTAAATATTTTACCTACTAGCACATTACAAAACAAGACCCCCACAAACATTCTATATCGGAGAACTCCTTCTTATGACCACCTACGGATCTTCAGCTGTTTGTGCTATCTCAATCTTACCTCCACCACCCTCATAAGTTGGCTCCTCGAACTACACACTGTGTATTCCTCAATTTTCCACCCAACCATAGGGGTTATCTGTGCTATGACTTGTCCACTCGTAAAATTCACATCTCTCGTCACGTCACGTTCAATGAGACGATATTTCCGTTTTCAAACCCTCGGAAATATCGGAAACCATACTACTTATTTCTTGATAAACCAGTCATATCCCCAACCATTCTAAGTCAGCTTACCCAAATTTCAACTTCAGAACTGCGGTCCACAGTGGATGCACCGCGGTGCCATCCTTCTAGTAAGCCTCATCTTCCTGCAGAACTTTTAGCGTCGCGGTCCCTCGAGGATGCACTGCGGTGCCTGCCTTCCAGTGAGCCCCCTCTTCCTACAGAACTTTTAGCACCACAGTCCCTCGAAGATGCACCGCGGTGCCCCTCTTCCAGTGAGTTCACTGCTCCTCCCTCGCCTTCAGCATCGCGGTGCCGTGAGGATGCACCGCGGTGCCACCCTTCCAATGAACTAACCTCAGAACCTGTCACTTCAACAATGCCACCACTCAATGTCCCCAGTCATCAAATGGAAACTCGTGCCAAACACGAGATTTTCAAACCTAAAGTTCAGTTTAATAACCTGTCTATACAAACCATTTTTCCACTCCCAAAGAACCTCAAATTGGCCAAACTTGACCCTAATTGGAATGCAACCATGTCTGAGGAATATAATACTTTAACTAAGCAGCATACATGAGATCTTGTCCCTAGACCAGAGGGGGTGAATGTGATCTGATGCTTGTGGATTTTTCGTCATAAATTCAGAGATAATGGTGTTTTGGAATGCTACAAGGCTAGACTTGTGGCAAATGACACTAATCAGCAGGAGGGCATTGACTGTGGTGATACCTTTAGCCCGGTTGTTAAATCGGCTACGATTCGTATTGTTCTTAGCATTGCTATGGGTAAGAAGTGGCTGATTCATCAGCTGGATGTCAAAAATGTATTTCTTCATGGGAATTTGAAAGAAATTGTATAAATCCATCAGTCACCTGGGTTTGTTCATCCGACTGTTTCTCATTATGTATGTCGTCTCAGAAAGTTACTCTATGATCTAAAGCAGGCACCTCGTGCTTGATATGACCGGTTTGCCATGTATATTATGCAGATTGAGTTTATTTGCAGCAGGTGTGACACCTCTATGTTCATTTTTCATCATGGTAGTGACATCGCTTACTTGTTATTATATGTTGATGACATTATTCACACTGCCTCATCTGATAAGTTGAAAAAATGACATTATTACTCTTCTCAAAACTGAATTTGCTATGACTGATTTGGGCAAGCTGAGTTACTTCTTGGGTATATCAGTCACTAGATCTGCAGATACTATGTTCTTGAGTCAGCGTAAGTATGCAGAAGAAATTGTGTTCAAAGCTAAGATGTCGAATTGCAAGGCTATGTCTACTCCTGTTGATTCGAAATCCAAGCTCGTCTTCCGGGTGATCCGATGTCGATCCTACTCTCTATCGAAGTCTTGCAGGTGCTCTTCAGTACCTCACTTTCATCAGGCCCGACATTGCATATGTCGTCCAGCAGGTGTGTATGTTCATGCATGCTCCGAGGGAACCCCATTTTGTTGCTCTTAAGTGTATTATCAAATGCATTAAGGGCACTCCTGACTATAGGTTGCATCTCTACCCCTCCGCTCTGAACATGTTACTTTCCTACACAGATGATGATTGGGCAGGGTGCCCGGACACGAGATGCTCTACTTCAGGCTATTGTGTGTTCTTAGGGGATAATCTGATCTCTTGGTCTGCCAAGCGACAAGCCACGTTATTAGATCCGATCTTAAAGCGAGTATAGGGGTGTTGCTAATGTAGTTGCTGAGATCTGTTGGATCCAGAATCTCCTCTTGGAGGTGAGTTGTCCATTGCGTAAGGCATATATAGTCTATTGTGATAACATATCTTTTATCTATATGTCTTATAATCCGGTCCAGCATCAGCGGACCAAACATATTGAGATGGATATTCATTTTGTTCGTGATAAGGTGGCACGTCGTCTTGTGAAAATTCTACATGTACCTTCCTCTTATCAGTATGCATACATCTTCACGAAGGGACTACCCAGACAACTGTTCACAGACTTCAGATCCAACCTGAGCATTCGGCCTCCTCCCGCTCCGTCTGAGGGGTGATTTAGCGAATATTCTTCAAATATTCACAATATATATTGTATTTATTAGTATCATGTATTTAAGGTAACTTAGGATTTTTACTGTATTAAGAATCATTTTTGTACACCTATATATATTGTAATTAATAAAAAAAATCCATAAGAAAAAAATTATTCCACCATCTTACAACTTCACTACGTACCTACTCTTTCTTACATGCTATCCTAGAAATCATAAGATATTAGTACAATAGGAAGTACATGAAATCATAAATGTGTAACTTCACTTGAAAGTAAATACTTGATTGTCTTCTACTCCACCGTCTCTATTTGTTTGAAGGTTGATTAATTTGGAAAATCAAATAATTTTTTCTTTAACTACGATTTTTTCCAACTATTTTCATATATTATAAATTATTAATTATGCAAATTTATATTATTTTTTATATAGTTTTCAAATATGTAAGTTTTATTCTAAAATACTCGAAGAATTTAAATTTAAAATTAAGTAAAAAAAACTGTTTGACTCTCCAAACTGATCGATCTTCAAACAAATTTAGACGGAGGGAGTATGACATATTACTATTCAGCTTTTATGGTCTTAAAAAAACAATACATTTTTTTGGATGTACACGAGTGGCGGATCCATTGTAAGCAGGGTGGTGCAGTTGCACCACCACCAGAATTTCCATTTTTTTAAATACAAAACGACGTCGTTTTGTACTCTACCCATCAGAATTTTTAATTTTTTATATACAAAACGACGTCGTTTTGTACTCTACTCACATTGCCTTCATTTTTTTTACTACGCAAAAAAATATTATTTTGAAAGTTTGCACCACCAGAAAATGTTGCCTGAATCCACCACTGATGTACACACTATTAGTTTTGTTCTTTTTCTTTGGAAAATAATGTGTGTATTAATATATGATTTTAGAGAAGTGTTTGCTTTCTTCTTTGTTAAAAGAATTATTTTAACATGAATCAATTGTATTTTGCTTATGAAAAAACAGAAGAATTGTTACTCCGTCGAATTGTTTCCTGAGAAATGAAATGGGCCAAACTTGTGGCATCTGAACGTATTTTCCGAGGTTCATTTGTAATACATTTGGGCCTTTAAACTTGGGCTCAATAACTTGAAAGGAAAGCAGTACGAGTAGTTTAGTGAGTTCAATAAGGCTTAACACATACCATTCATTAGAGATGAAAATGATGATGCAAGTAAAGAAATAAAGTCTACATGTTAAAATAAATAAATTGTTGATCTAACTCAAAGTCAAAAGTTAAAACATAATTTAGAAGTTGTACAAAATCATATAAAGAAGTCATTTACTACTTATTTGGAACACTTAACACCACTTTGTACGCGTGAAATTAGACATCAGGGAACAACCTAACATGGGAGCCCAAGAATTGTAAATTGTAACGGATTTGACTCTAATATTATGTTAAGAATCGAAAATAGACGTTGGACCTCACACCTCAGAACAAAACGGTAAAGCTGAAAGAATCATACGCACCATTAACAACATGATTCGCACCATATTGATTCATGTCTCTCTCCCTCCATCATTCTGGGTCTATGCTGCTAAAATGTCAGAATACGTTCTAAATATTCTCCCTACTAGCATTCTTCATAATATGACCCCTACTGAAATCCTCTACCATAAAGTCCCCTCCTATCACCTACGGATTTTTGGTTGTCTGTGTTATCCCAACCTTAGCTCTACCGCCCCTCACAAGCTCGCTCCTAGGTCCACTTCATGTGTCTTCCTAGGATTCCCGCCGAACCATAGGGGTTATATATGTTATGACTTGTCGACTCGTCAAATCCACATCTCTCATCACGTCACATTCGACGAGACCACATTCCGTTTCAATCTTGAAATTTTAAAAGCTGGATTACTTTCGCTTCGACGTGACATCTCTCCCATCCTCCTCGAACAACTTATTTCTTCTGTCCCGTCCTCAGCGCCGCGGATCCAAAATTCCTGTGAGTCGACACCGCGGCCCTGCACAGAGGAGCACGCGGCGCCAAATGTCCAGAGAAGACTGTCTGCCCAGCGTCGCGGCGCCAAATGTCCAGTGCATAACCCTTCTATATTTCTATGATATGATTTACCACATAATAGGATTAAGAACAATAACCTATAATGCTAAACAAGTATCGGAGTACTTTCGTCCGCGATTTTAACCTATGTCTATTCAATTATAGCATATCCAAATCTCTCTTCTCGGTTCTTACAATAACCTATAATGCTAAATCAGTTAACTATCAAACATTCATACCAATATTGAATAAATCTTAATCAAGTGAAGAAGAAATCAAACTAATGCATTAATTCATGAAATAGAGGTTCAAGCGATTCAATAGGAAATCCCTAATAAAGTGTTTAGCTCCTAGTCATAGCCCCGCTAAGAACTAATATTACTACCAACATAAACTGAATTGAAAACTAAAGAAAGAAAAAGTACTTAGAACTAGGTCTCCAATTGTAGCCTTCAAATTGTCTTCAACTATGTTGTGTGATAGAATGTCCAACCCCTTCACTAGAATGATCCCTAGGGCTTAAGTATGTTGCAAATTTTGTGCCCTATGGACCCTTCTTCCCTTGGCCAAATTTACTTCGGATTCTGAATTTCCCAAGCCGCTTCTGCGAGAATGGCAGCGGCACGAAAGTCTGCGGTTTCTCGATCTTCGGCGCATGGTCACTTTGCCTTCGTTCGAATCTCCAATTTTCAACCTTTTTCTGGCTTGGGACCCTCCTTTTATGCCACTTTTCGCCATTTTGCCTTTTTGAACAGCTGTAACTCAAAAGAAAGGAAAACGACCCTAACACTACACTTATTTAAACAGAAATGGGGAAAAACTAACTAAAAATGACTCAAAAAGCGTATACAAAATACGCCTAACACCCCATTCTTAAATTTCCATTTTTTACATTTTTTACTTTTATAAACAATTTAGAAAAAAATATAATTATTTTTCTTACCTCCCCCTACCCCCACCCCATTTTCTTACCCTCATTCTCAAATTTTCATTTCATGTTCTTTTTACTTTTATAAAAAAATATAATTTTTTTACCCACCCCCTTCGGAATCGGTAGTCAATCCTATTTTCGATAGGAGTAGTTGACAATTGAATCCGATTTTGACCCACCCTATGTCCTACTCTCATCCTCAAATTTCTATTTCATATTTATTTTTACTTTTATAAAAAAATATATATATAAAATAAAAATCTTACCTCCTCCCACCCTCCATCCACCCCATCCCCCTATCCTATCCTCAAATTTCTATTTCATATTTTTTTTACTTTTTATAAAATAATTATAAAAATATGATTTTTTTTCTTATCTCCACCCCCACCTACATGCCCTACCCCGTCCTCAAATTTCTATTTCATATTTTTACTTTTATAATAAAATTATTAAAAATATGATTTTTTTTCTTACCCTTGCCCTCACACACCACCCCCGAAGTTTTTATAGAAGTTTGTACTTTATATATTTATTTTACTTATACAAAACTTTTATAAAAATGAAAAAAATTTCTTACCCCACTACCCAGTGATGACATTTACAGGCCACTGCCCTCCCACCCACTATTTTATAATTTATATATTTATAAAAATGAAAATTCTTAAAAATATTATTCTTATTTTAAAAATAAATATATGAAAAAATCAAATATTATACAAAATAAAATAGCTTAATAGAATGTAGGTTTGAAATTTATAAAAGTAATGGGTCGAGTTGGGTAAATTGGGTTATGACCCGTCATTTAGTCTATTGTGACCCGTCCATCTTAGCACAAGTAAGTTTTGAACGGACATTGACTCATCTATTGATTCAGGTCATCTTGAGTCACACAACTTCAGTCCAAACGACTTAACCATAGAATGCACAGAGAAAATATAAAAAATAATCATCCTATATCTTAATTGATTGAATTCAGAAAAGTTAATGCGGAGTGCAAATATCTGCCGAGGAAGAATTTGATGAAGGACCAAGAGAAACAAGATATAGAGTTCAAATGTGAAGTGAGAGAAACCATAATGAAGAAACATATGTTTACAAGGCTATAACTTTGCATTCTGATGTATATGTCTGCTCGGTAGAATCCTCTAATCAATATAACCTATCAATCAGAACCTTTTCTTGTAGCAATATATTTATAACCACATGCACCGGATGTCTGTGTTTCTAATCTTGAATTCTACTCATATGTTAGGAAGCTTGGTTATGTGTTTCTAATCTTTTCAAATAATTTTTTCTCGGATGTCTGTCAATTATCCGCTGGCAGTCTTTATTCCATAGTGGCAGTTGATGGGTAATAGGTCAGCAATCTTTTTTTTATTCTATTGCCAACTTGACATACTTATTAATCTTCCCGTGTGTTCACCATCTTAAAAAAAGATTTTTCTATACTTAGATCTACTTTGTAAATGTGAGACATCTATTGAGGAGTATTCTGTAACAGCTAGAGCCAGTGCTCCCCCCTCTCCCTCTCTAATTTCTTTGGTGTTAAGAGACGTATGAGTATAACTGTATAAGTTTATGCTTCAAGAATTGGTTATCAAAAAGTGTACTCTTCAAGATTGGGGTCTGCTGAATTTTCTTACTGCATGATATTTTGACTGAACATTTAAGAATTTTTGGGTTCGCAAGCTCATTTTAAATACCAATATGTTGAGTTGATAGGTTACATAATGCAAATGAATCTGTAATGGGATTTTAACAACGTTTTAGCTGCTGTTATTTCCTTTTTTAGGTTTTCTCCTATTAGCAGGGGCACTTTCTTTGATTTTGCAGTAGTTGAAAAAAACAGATGAAAGTTTCCTCATCTAGGAACAGAAAATAGTCATGAGACCATGGGGCATGACTAAAAATGTGACTTCTACGTTAACCATTGTGTATGTTGTTGTAATCCCCTTGTTTCCCATTTGTATATGGAGTATTATTGAAGGAACCCTAGTTTTGTAATGGCATATTTGTTGTCGGTAAAAGGTATAACCTTGAAGTTTTCAAAATTTTCGATAATTTCCATGGTTTCATGATATTTGCAGGATAAAAGTAGCTTTCTGGTTGATAAAATCATGGACTATGTAGAATTTATTGCTTCCAAGATGTTGATATGTTCTTTTACCCAGCGTTTAAAAGCGTCTACCTAGTTGTAAAGTGCAGTTAGGTGGGCGACAACTTAGAGGAAATGAACGTGCAAAGATCTCATGTGTTTCATTTATTTGATTTCATGTGTTATATATTACAAATCTTCTGTAATAATAATGGTAAAAACTAAAAGAACATTTATAATGAACCATAAAATTGATTTTCAAGGACAGCTAAGAGAGTCTCTTCATCATGTTTCTTGCATTACTTGTTTGGGTCAGTGGATAGCAATGGTCATCAATCACTCTCATCAATTTCTTATCACCTCACTTTCATCATTTATGTCAATGATAGCCATTTTTGCTTTATAATAATCTTCTTCTGGTCCTATAGATGTGAACTAAATTAATCTGACAGTTGACGAAATGTCTAGTATAGTTATTTTTGAAGTAACAGTGAAAACTGCCGTGTATGTAAAAGTACCTATCCTTTCAAACAATATGGAATTTCAATACAACTTATCTATACTTTCGTTTACACACAATTTAACTACATATAGAATATCAAATCCCAAATCAAACAATGTTTACAAAGTAACAAGTGGTATCTAAACAATAAACACACACAAACCTGATGAGTACACAGAACAATTACATACAACTGATAATTCTCAAATTCTTGAATCAAATGTGTAATAGGAAAGAATAAGACCTCCATTTCAGAGCTTGCCTTCAATCCTTGCATTTGTAAGCCCAATACAAGCATCAACAAAATCTTCATCTATAAAATCTGTAGAATATATTTGTAACCGATCACCATAACCTCGACAAATACTCTCCTTTATAAACAGCCTTGCATATGGACGAATCCTATTTGTCACCGGTTTCACACACACCACCGGATTATCCGCCTGAGGCGTCACCGTATTCTCCACCCTGTAAAAATATTTCCGGGATGTCACCGGTGGCTGCTCACTCAAATGCTTCATATTGCTCTCAAATTTTGTTTCAGGCAAATCAGTGTCAATCCAATTGTCCTTTAGATACCCAGCACTCCACAACGGACTCCCATGTTTTGGCTGAGGAGATTTTCTTGGTTTCCACACACATATTACTCTTTTCGGCAATAACTCTGCCACTGTCTTGTTGAAAACAGAGTCATCTTGGTGGATAAGAAATTCCCCCAGCTGATCCTCTAGGTACTTATCAAATTCGGGTGGATCTTCGTGTCCAAATTCTGTTCGGATCTCGAGAATGATGACCTCCGATTGAGTCTCCGACAGGAATTTCTTGATATCATTGATGACAGCGTCAACTTTGTAAGAAACTAGGATGCCATGACAGACACGACCATCTTCTTGAACTCGGATGTCAAGAACGCGAGTGCCCATTACCTGTCAAAACATAATTAAGTAAATAACATTGTACTCAATGAGCACATGATTTAATATGATCTCATAGCCGACATATATTACATAATTAAGTAAATAAAAACTTAATGAGATACCAGCTGTTTGTAAATGGACAGAGATTGGGTTCGGGCGAAAGGGCGAGAAATAAATGGGATCCCAATCTTGTTAGTAGCTGAATCATGGGTACCAGGCCAAATTATCTTGTTCACGTGGAGTTTCTCCAGAGCGAGTGTTGACATCCAATTTTTCCTGTCATCTACGCAATAATCACAACCGGGGAAATCGGTGCTATCTTTTTCCTTGAGATCACAAAGAAGTTTCTTCTGAGTACGGATTGCTTTTCTTCTTTCCACCTGTTTAGAGAAAAAAGTACCCATTTTCACAATACCTCAAAAAGAAGAAGCAATATACTGACTTTCTCTCTGATGTTTATAAAGGATTAAGCTTTCTGCATTTAATATAACGCCTTTTTTTTCCTCCAATACAGAGTAGAAAGTCTGTTCAATTATGACAAATAAAGAAACTTCTTTTTCATTATATCTAATATCCATCTATTGTCTTGACATATTTGTGAATTGGTTGTAGGTACGGCAGCTCAATTGATTCTCAAGGAGATAATTGGAAAAATGGTCGAATTTAAATCGACAGTAGGGGTTCTTCTTGAAATAAAGGAGGTCATGTATGCAGACGTGGTAGTGGTCTGCTTTGAAAGCAGGATGAGTTCTTATGATTAACTCGCCCGCGGTCGGGCCAGGGGTGGGACTCCTGGGTGGGAGATCCACCTTTTAATTGGAAAAATATTTGTGAATTGGTCCAGTTGGCTTTACAACTGAGGGGCCGGCTTCACTGTTCCAAAAAAAAAAGGTGGAACTTCCACCCCAGAAGTCCTCACACTCCGGTCCGACAGGTCTGTGAAAGAGGTTAATCATGGTGACTCAATTGATTTCAAAGGTTAGACCACTACCACGCTGCACTGTGCTATGACCTCCTATTTCAAGAAATCCTCCATTCTTCTTGGCGGATTGATCTTGGCCATTGTTCCAAATTTCCTTTGAGAACCAATTCAGCTGTCCATGCGAACTAGGAGCCGACTTCACTGGAATTATTGGTAAGAGACCATGGAAAATCACAATTGTTAATTTTATTTTGTCCAGTGTGTATCTTTTATCCTCCATTTTTATATTGTTGGATTGAATTTAATTTATTTCATTTTCTCCACTTGGCTGGTAATGTATGCGCTATGGAACAACCATTTGACAATAATTATGAGAATTATTATCCAAGAAGTTGAGACTACTTCAACAACCATTTGACAAAAAATATGATATATTTGAAAGAATTAATCTAATCAAATTAATGAAAGACATATATATACAAGTTATAATAGGAAGATGATTTTCTTATTTTACTTCTAAATTTTTATTCTATATGGAGACGAATCATACAATTATGGTAAGACTATAAGACTAATTAATATATACAAATACAAGTCTAATATACAAATATGTCATAAATGAATATACACTAAATATAGGGGACACGGACTGGACAGATCCGAAATGGGCCTGGACATGAGAACTGGGCCGTGAGCTTCCGTGACCATCTAATATACACAAAATATACCTTGTATATTGTGTGTATATTTAACAATATTATTACTAGGCCTCGAGTGTAATTCGAGTAATATTAGAAATAATGTATTAAAATGTCTTAATTATCTCTGCTGAGATCAGCGAGATTCATGAAGTCAATAGGATATTGATAATAACGTGATCATGGGACAAACATGGACATGATGATGTGTTTAAAATCTGTATACCTTTGACCCAATCATATTAACGGAAGATCAGTTTTATGATCCAATATAAGTGTTCTTTTAGTTATATGATTCATTTTTAAGAAGATAGTAAAATATACATAAAAGATTAATACTCCACATAAAATATGGAGTAAGTGATTAAGTCATTTTCTTGTAGTCAAATTGTAACCGGTCACATCATATCATATTGGGCTAGCTATATTCAACATCAGCAGTATAAATAGCAGAGGCAGTTCACTTCTAAGTTACACTTTCATTTCTCAATGTTGTTGTTGGTTTTTTTTTATATAATTCGTGCCTCTGGTGGCTTTAACATGTCATAAGATCGTGAAAGATCGCATTTCAGACTCTGAGCGAATGGAAAACCCGCTGTAGCGCCACGCAGCGTAGTCGCGGAATAAAATGCTGCCGGGCCGCATTCGCATTCCGCCCACCAATCGATCATCGCTATCAAGTCCAGGCCCCAGGCTTATGCGAGGAGTATCGAAACTCACCAACATGCCGGCGCGGCTGTCCTACCCTTATCTTTAATACGGCAGAGGGCGATACGCTGAAGAATGCATATTCAATCGAAATCGAACTTGCAAATCTAAACACCCACCGCTAGCCCCTCGCCCTGACCCCTCAGTTCTTAATATGTTCTAAAGCTTCTAAATGTTAAAAAAAAAAAAAAAAAAAAATGATCTTACTATTGAAACATTCTGCAATGAAAAATGTACTACAGTACTTTTGAAAGCACGGTATGCATTGACTAGGCCAAATAAATTTGGGCTTTCCGCTTCCCGGCCCATATTTATGGTTTGGTCACACTCCTCGTAAAGGTCAATTCGCACAGACGTCCCTCTTTCGGGTTGGTCTTTAATTTGTCCCTTAAATTTTTAATTTTTTGTCTTTGTGCAAAAAATTTTGGATTATATTTTTTTAAAAATTTGAACTTAAAAATTTAAAATTTAAAAAAAAAAAAAGCAGGAGTTTGATAAAATAAATATATATTTTATATAAAACTATAACTACGCCTCGCGAATCCAAACTCTCCCTTTCGATTTTTTTTTTAAAATTTGACTAAGCGATCTTTTGAAAAACAATTCTAAAAAAAAAAAAAAAAAATAAATCATAAACCATGAGAATGAATTTGGGCTTCCCGGCCCATATTTATGGTTTAGTCAAATTTTTCTCCTAAACTCATGAGGAAAGATTAAGGGAAGAGTAAAGGAAGATGTAACAAGGTGTTTATTGGATGCAAGTGAAGAGATTGTTCTTTAATAACTCCTCTCACTAATAATCAACACAACTACATACCCAATGTATTTTCACAAGTGAAATATGAGAAGGATTATACGTAAACCTTATCCTTACCTCGTGAAGATAGAGAGACAGACCCTCGGCCTCTCACTAATAGTCCGAGCTTAAATAATTAAGAAATGTAGAGAAAATAAAATAATCTTCTTATGGCCTTATAGATGTGAATGATAGAAAAATGCCCCTATTGAACTGGTCAAGGGATATTCCTCTGATTAAGGTGCACGTAAAAGTACGTATCCTGCTAACCATAAATCCATTCACACACAATTTAACTATATATTTTCGGACCCCGCTAACGCGGGAGATACTTTATGCACCGGGCTATCCATTTTATAAAATCTGAAATTCATAAGCAAACAATTTTTACCTTGTAACAAATGGACCTGGTAATAATCAAAATACACCGACAAAACGAACGACTGATAATTTGCATATTCATGGAGCAAAAGAAGACTCATTCAGAGCTTGCCTTCAATCCTTGCATTTGTGAGTCCAATGCAAGAATCCACAAAATCCTCATCAATGAAATCAGTTGAATATATTTGTAACCGATCACCATAACCTTTAGAAATAATTTCATTTATAAACAACCTTGCATATGGACGAATCCTATTTGTCACTGGTTTCACACACACCACCGGATTATCCGCCTGAGGCGTCACAGTATTCTCCACTCTGTAAAAATATTTCCGGGATGTCACCGGCGGTTGCTCGCTCAAATGCTTCATATTGCTCTCAAATTTTGTTTCAGGCAAATCAGTGTCAATCCAATTGTCCTTTAAATACCCAGCACTCCACAATGGACTTCCATGTTTTGGCCGAGGAGATTTTCTTGGTTTCCACTTTCCACACACATATTACTCTCTTTGGCAATAAATCTGCCACTGTCTTGTTGAATACAGAGTCATCTTGGTGGATAAGAAATTCCCCCAGCTGATCCTCTAGGTACTTATCAAATTCTGGTGGATCTTCGTGTCCAAATTCTGTTCGGATCTCGAGAATGATGATCTCCCAGCATTGATGACAACGTCAACTTTGTAAGAAACTAGGATGCCATGACAGACACGACCATCTTCTTGAACTCGGATGTCAACGATGCGGGTGCCCATTGCCTGTCACAGACATAATTAAGTAAATAAAAATATACTTCATAGTTACACAATCTAACATAATACCAGGACAGACACAGATTACATAATTAAGTAAATGAAAGCTTAATGAGATGATCACACGATTTAACATTACCAGTTGTTTGTAAATGGACAGAGATTGGGTTCTTGCAAACGGGCGAGAAATAAATCGAATCCCAATTTTATTAGTTGCTGAATCATGGGTACCACGTCAAATTATCTTAGTTTACGTGGAGTTTCTCCGGGGCTGTTGACATTCAATTTTTTCCTTAGGTTTATACCATGTTTAGGTATCATAGCCGAATTTGTTTGTTTGAAAGATGTATGCAATGAATGTGAAAATCGACAAATTTATGGGGAGAAACAGTTTTAGTCTGTGGCAGATCAAAATGCGAGCCTTGTTAAAACAACAAGGACTTTGGGCGCCGCTTGCTAGGAAGCCGGCAGAACCCATTAACGCTGAGATGGTCGTTCAGGAAGGGAAGAATCATTCAACAATTATGTTGAGCATTGCTGATGATATTATCACTCAGGTCGCGGAGGAGGAAACCGCGCAGGGTCTATGGGTCAAGTTCGAGAGTCTTTATATGACGAAGTCCTTAACCAACAAGTTATTTCTGAAGCAACGTTTGTTCAGTCTACGAACGCAGGAAGGTATGCCTCTTCGAGATCACTTAGATCAACTAAACACAATCTTGTTAGAGTTGCGTAATATTGATGTGAAAGTTGAAGATGAGGATGTTGCATTGATTCTGTTAGTATTTTTACCATTATCGTACAAAAATTTCGTACTGTCGTTCATTGTTGGAAAAGATAATGTGTCTCTAGATGAGGTGATATCGTCTCTCCATACTAGGGAGTTGCGTCATAAGGTGGCTGGTACAGGTGCAGATAATCAGGCTGCAATGTTGGTAGCCAGTGGAAGTCATGGACATAAAAATTCGGGGGAGATGAAGTCCAAGAAATTGTTTTCTAAAGGTCCAAAACCAAATGATGTCTGTAATTACTGTAAGGAGAAGGGACACTGGAAATCTGATTGTCCCAAGAAGAAGAGGCAGCAGAATAATCCGACAGGTACTGCTGCTGTAGCAGATACCAACTCTGAAGATGATATTGCTCTAGTTGCTAATGAGTACACGCATCACAATGATGTGTGGATCCTCGATTCAACAGCATCTTACCATATATGTTCGCGCATGAAGTGGTTTACAACCTATGAGCAAGTGGATGGTGCCCGTGTTTCTATGGCTGACAGTTCTGTTTGCAAAACGGTTGAGATAGGCTCTATTAAAATTCAGACACATGATGGTAAATTCTGCACATTGAATGACGTCAGGCATGTTCCATCCATGACAAAGAATCTGATATCATTGAGCATGTTAGATAGCAAGCGGTTCAAATTTTGAGGTGGAAGTGGAGTTCTATATGCCTGCAAGGATTCGAATGTTGTTGCATCCTCAGAGGTTGATAAAGAAAACTTGACCAAGTTATGGCATATGAGGCTTGGTCATATGAGCGAGATAGGGATGCAAATTTTGTCAAAAGGAGATCTTCTTTGTGGTCACAAGGTCGAGGACCTTAAGTTTTGTGAACACTGTGTATTCGGGAAATTATATCGCAACAAGTTTTCCAAAGTAATACACAAAACAAAAGGCACACTTGATTACATCCACTCTGATTGTTGGGGTCCTTCACGGATGGAGTCTCTAGGAAGCCACAGATATTTTATGACAATTATTGATGATTTCTCAAGGATGACTTGAGTGTTCTTTATGAAGCATAAAAGTGAAGTTTTCAAGAACTTCAAGCAGTGGAAGACATTAATGGAAAATCAAACAGGGAAGAAGATCAAAAGACTGCGAACTGATAATTGTTTGGAATTTTGTTGTTCTGAGTTCAATGAGTTTTGCAGAAAAGAAGGGATTGCTAGGCATCATACTGATCGAGACGCCAAAGAAAAGCGGTGTAACGAACGCGTAGATCGAGACACTGTCACGACCGACCCGGGCGCGGCCGGTGCCTACACAGGCACCCCTTTTGACATACATCAGAGAATAGCAGCGGAACATACACAACTGATAAAATACTTAAACATAAAATAACAACAGGCTAGCCGATAAGGCCACCTTCCGTAACTTATACCAATAAAACAGTACATTTTTTTTCTTTACAACCCAATCCACTATGTGACTACAGACCTCTAAGAATAACAATCCTGGCGGGACAGGGCCCCGCCATACCCCTGAATGTACAACAACTGACAATACCAGGGATAAGCCTCCGAAATGAGGGAGCTTCTCAACAGCTGAACAGTGATCCTAAGAGCGAGGATCAGCAATCAGACTTCTACTGCGGCGTGAACACGGCCCGAAGGAGGTCGATCTGACATGTACCAAATATGTGAATCGAAAATCGTAATGAAATCATAAGTCTAATAATAAAACTGGAGACATGTATGATACTCAATTAACAGTACACTGTGCCTTACTAACAATGAGAGTAAAATAGGTGTATACTTACAATATAAAGTAGGAAGCTCACGATCAAAACAGGACCACCTGTCGCGATCATTAAGCGATCCTATTCCCGGGACTATTTCACCGCGTAGATCGCGTGGATCCGCGTGAGGTATTCCTCGCATGGGACTATTTCACCCGCATAAGCCCTACGGACTCGCGTGAGGTATTCCTCGCATAGGTGGACCCGCCCGCGTGAGACTATTTCACCCGCGTAAGCCCTACGGACTCGCATGAGGTATTCCTCGCATCGTGGGTAGCAAATCCACGGAAATATGCAATGCCACAAACCCGGGAATGACCGCATTATTCTTGAACTACTAGCACAAATCCGCTATCACACATAACATAAGCACTACCGCTTATCATACAATATATAAGCAAGTTAAGCGATCCCCTAACTTCTTATTATTCTGCTTTATATACACTCTCATTTTAGTTTACTTAAGGCACTAACGTGTTCTTTATAAAAATCCGAATTTAACCCAAAGTACTACGTCTTCTATTCTTTCAAAATGAGTCATTTCATTATAAAACTTCCAAGATACTAATAACCGTAGTATCAGTTACAATTTCTTTTTCAAGACAAGTCACAATACTTTTAGAAATAAAATTAGGCTTCTAAATCAGTGACTTCTTCTCTCGTAAAAGCCTTAGGCAATTGATGCCTTTAAATCAAATTGCCTTTCAAATAAATCAAGCCATTTATCTTTCCATAAAGCCAATATAACCAACTCTCCATAAAGTCGTTATATTCACTTTATACCTAAGTCAAGTACAATTTCCTATCCAAGGACTTATCGTTTAAAACGAAACAAGTGTCACATTCTTTAAAACTCTTCAAGTCCCTTAACATGCTTAAATTTCTTAAGAGTAAACCATTCTCTTATTAACTTTCCATAAAGCTATTATAACCAACTTCCCATAAAGCCGTTATACTAGCTTTATACATTAGCAACTTACATACTTCTTTTTAACCAATAGACTTAAACTTTCCAACAAAACAAGTATCAAAATACTTTCAACATACTTAAAGTCTCTTAACTTTTGAAAACCAAGATATCCTTAATAATTAAACAAGTGAGTTAATTCCTAACTCAAACAACTTGGGCATTCTTAAAATAAGCCAAGGATATCAAATAGACTAGATTGTCAAAATCTTGTACGCCTACCGTACTATACATTTACTACTTAATCATGCTCAAGAGATAAGAAAGTTCCACATACCTCTTGGTTTAATCCACTTGCTAAGTCGATCAATCGCGTGGTGTGCAACCTATAATGACCGTAGACGTCTATTAACTTCTAGTTTCAAGCGTAGAATATTCAGTGCAAGTCACTAAATTCTACGGAAAATCGGGCAAAGACTTCCTTTGTTTTTACTAACTTTGTCACCTCTTTCAAGACCGAATACAATAAACAAACCTCAATTGGCTCACCACAATTTATAAGGTAGTTGATACAAATGAATAACCAAAGCTGATTGGCTCACCACAAACGATAACAAACTAGTCTAAACTATAATGTCGATTCGATTAAACAATACAAATCGTTTCCAATTCCTTTTAATCCAAGTGGTTAAGTATAACATGATATCGCCGCAATCGATTACAACTACTACAATCCTCAAGAGGTAAACACGGCGATTCTAATAAGCGACCAAAATTGTATTTGATTTCAAAAGGCTAATCACGCCCTTTCTGTCTAGGCTTCTACAATCCATGTCACTTATCAAACTTCATAACACAAATCACGTGATCACTTATAACTTATCATAACATGAAATCTTGATTACAAAAGTAAAAGCGAAGATTATACCTCAATTAGCCCAATTATGATCCAAGATCACAAGTCGCTCCTTAGCAACTTTAGCTCCTCCTTTCGACGTTCCAATCCACTCCAAGCAACCGCGAAGCTTATAAAGACTAAATCTTCAAGTTTCAACTTCAAAGTTGAATAACCCTTTAGGTTTTAAGCCTGCGACTAATACGAAAACACCACATTTCCGGATCTTTTATTGAGAAACACTTACTATACCCTTAGGTACCTTGGTTTAAAGTGGGAATTATTGACAACAATTGAAAAAATTTCCTTGAGCCCTAGCCGCGGCGAGAGCTCCTCAAGCCTCCTCAAATTTTCTTGAAAATTTCTAAGTTTTGCCTTGTCTTGCACTAGCATACAATATATAACATGATGGAGGGTTAGGATTAGCACAATTGTGTGGCTTGGATAAGTTTCACATGGATTCAAGTCTAGGTGGCCTTTGACTTAGTCAACTTTGTCAAGCTTCAAGACTAGCAAGACTTGGTCATTTAATTTATGGTCAAATGACCATTCTAACCATGACAATTTTGTCCATGACCATAAGGGGGTGACGTGTCGCCTCCGATTCGTCGTAATATTTCGTTTGACCAATTCCAAAAATTCGACAAACTTTTACTCGTCTCAAATCTTAACATTGTTGAGTTCTTACGCGTTCTTATAAACATATCACGAAATTCCGGTGTAACACTTACGGAGAGAGTTAGATCGTGCTCTAATCTTTGGACCAACTAGGATATTCTGGGCAGCGACGGTTAGTACAACTTGCTATCTGATAAATCGTGGACCTCACACATGTATACATCTCAAAACTCATTTTGAGATGTGGTCTGGTAAGCCTGCTAATTACTCTGGCTTGAGATCTTTTGGTTGCAATGTTTATTATCATGTGAATGAGGGTAAATTAGAACCACGAGCTAAAAAGGGAGTGTTTGTGGTTATGAGGATGGTGTTAAAGGCTACAGAATATGGTTCTGGTATGAGAAGAGGGTTATACTGAGCAGAAATGTAGTTTTTGATGAAAATTCTATGTTTAACCCTACTGTGAAGTCTATTGTTGGTGACAATGTTGGAAAACATGTGGAGTAGCAAGTCACTCCAGATGAGGGTGAACCATCATATGAAGTCCAATAGCCACAGTCAGAAGCAGAATCATCAGGATCTTCATTATTAGTAGCAAATCAGCACAATTTGACTCTTGATCGATCAAAAAGAGCAAATTATGGAATACCTTCCAAAAGGTATGGTTTGAAGACATGGTAGCTTATGTATTGCAGGTTGCTGAAGAAGTGGATCCTGACTCACATGAGCCATCCACTTACAAAGAAGCGATTCGTATCGAATCTTCCCAATGGCTTCTTGCATGGGAGAGAGGATGGAGTCACCCATAAGAATCGGGCTTGGGAATTAGCGGCAGCGACCGCGAGAGAAAAATTGTCACTGCAAATGGATCTAGAAGAAGGAAGGAGGAACACCCGTTGAGGTATCAGTATAAAGCTCGAGTGGTAGCTGGGGGTTCGCTCGGAGAGAGGGTAGACTCTGATGATATTTTCTCCGGAGGTCGACACACTTCCGTGAGTCTTACTAGTAATAGTTGCACATCAGAATCTGGAACTTTAACAACTAGATGTGAAGACAACTTTCCTACATGAAGAGTTGGAGGAGGAAATATACATGACTCGACCAGATGAGTTTCAGGTTCCTGATAAGGAGGACTATGTTTGCAAGTTGAAGAAGTCCTTGTATGGGCTAAAGCGATCTCAGAGGCGATGGTACAAAAGGTTAAACGGTATATGATAGAGATTGGCTACAATGAAGTCCATAAGATTGAAGTGTTTACTACAACAGTCAAGCTTGATTCTTTGATTTACTTAGTCATGTATGTAGATGATATGTTGATAGGCTGCGACAAGTCCGATATCCAGTTGAAGGATCTTACCGATCTTTGAGTTTGATATGAAGGATTTGGGTGCAGCCCGGAAAATTCAGGGAATGGGGATCTATCGGGATCTAAGCAGAGGGAAGCTTTTCTTATCACAGAAGGGCTACATTCATAATAGTTTGTTAAGATTTGACATGTCTACAACAAAGCCTATAGATACTCGTAGTGCTGCAAATGCACATCTGTCTGTTGTCTTTGCACCTAAATCAACTGAGGAAGAGTACATGTCTCGAGTTCCCTATGCTAGTGCAGTAGGAAACTTGATGTATGCAATGGTCTGCACTAGACCTGATCTTGCATAGTCTGTTAGTGTTGTTAGCAGGTTTATGAGTGAGCCTGGCAAAGAGCATTGGCAAGATGTGAAGAGGATTTTTCGGTACCTCAAAGGTACGTCTTATGTTGGTCTCATTTATGGAGATGATACAGAGTGTTTGGTGACAGGGTTTTCAGCCTCCGACTATGCTGGAGATGTTGACAGTAGAAAATCTATGACTAGTTATGTTTTCACTCTTGGTGGTTCAGTTGTCAGTCGGAAAGCTACTTTCTGCGACTGATGACTTTGTCGACTCTACGAAGCGATACATGACATTACCGACCCGATGAGGAATCGGTTGAAAGTATTGATCGGCGATGCGGGTGCACATCGAGGATCGGTCATAATGTATTGTGGCGATCTCGGTGCAATATGTTTAGCGAGGATCAAGTCCGTCGTAGAGGACTAAGCACGTTGATGTGAGGTATTATTTTACGAAAAGTGAGAAGAGAATCAAGGTGAACAAAGTGGATATTCACGATAACCCAGTGATATGTTCCTGGCAAAGGTTCATGCGCAAAGTTCAACACTGTTTGGACTTGCTCAATGTTAGGAGTTGCTGATTTCCCCTTGAGGGCAAAACCTGGGGCAGAAGAAGTCTAGTACATATATCACTATAATGGTGCATATGGTAGATCTGTTATTTGTGAGAGGATTCAAATCAAGGTGGAGATTTGTTGAAATATGCATTGAATTCGGGCATATTAGATTTATACCATGTTTAAGAACATTTTTCCTTTTATGTTTGAAAAACCTTTTTCTTTTCTGTTTGAAAAGTCTTTCCTGTGTAAAGTAAAAGTCTTTATATATAACCCCATGCTCAATAATAATAAATCTGATCAATCTGAAAATCAAAAAAAAAAAAATTGTGAATCAATAAATTTTTTTTCTTTTCTACGCTCGTAGGTAAGAAATTGTTGAACGTTGTTACGTTTACGTTTATATGTGTTACATTCATTATTATTTATTATTCTATTTGTAATTGCTTTATTTTATTATAAATCAACTGGAAATAAATCCGTCTTTTCTTTTTTTCTTTGAGATTTTCTTTTTTTTTTTGAATAGTTTTGCTTTTTTTCGTCTTTTTCCACTTTTTTAAAAAAAAAAGAAATTTACAAAAAAAAGAGAAAGAAAAAGAAAAGAAACAGCAACAATGTAGTTGTCCTCTTTTTTTTTTTTTTTTTTCTTAATAATGTTTTTAGTTGGAGAGGATTAAGGTATCTGCGTTTAATATATATGCATTATAACGCCTTTTTTTCCAATACAGAGTAGAAATTTTGTTCATTTATTGAAATAAAATAAAGAAACTTCCTTTTCATGTTTAAATACTCGTGTTTTGTCTTGAGCAATTTTTAATTATATTTGTCCAATATGTTGCTTTTGTCCTCCAATTTATTATTGTTGGGTTGAATTTAATTTATTTCATTTTTCCACTCTTTTTTTTGTAAATAGTCCTAGATTTGGCGTATCATAATCAATGGCGAAATCAGAAATTATATATTTAAAATCTCCACACCCGATATTTGAGCTTATATTTTTCATATGTTATAATAGCTATAATTTATTCTATATACTTTTTTAATAAAGAAAATTCAATTGAATCGCGTTCATTACATGTAGTCCCTCTACTCACCATGATGTGCCAAATGGGCAAACGTGAATGAATGAAAATATGGACTGAGAATTATCCAACAAGTTTCAATAACTAATATGTATATTAATCAAAGTCTTGAGTGTAAATATTCCAAGTAATATATTTTTGTGAAGGCATGAAGCAATGCTATTCTTCTGAATAAAGCTCGATTTGTATGATAAGCGCCAAATCACATCACCAGTAGCTTAATCACACGACAAGCCATATGCGATGTATTTCAACCAAAGAAAATTTACGCAGGATCGATCACGCGCTTCTGATTCGCACGCTTCTTCTGCTACACCAATGCAGCGAAAAGATATTGGACCACTTACAAAAATAGTGGATTCACGTTATATTAGCTCATAATGTACTAATAAATTTTTAATATTATCAGTTTTAATTTAACTTGTTAACATTTCTCTAAAAGTCGTACAAAATTGTCTATTTATTCCTACTAGATTTTTTTTGGGTGGGTCGGTCATCTTTCTCATTGCTATGTACTTCTTTTTAAGGGTTCACTTTTCCCCCCTAAAATTAATTAAAGCTAATAAAACCTAATCAATCTTGTCATAACATGAATAGAAGAATGTATAATCTCATTATGACGTGATATGATGGGTTGGATCAAATTTCTGAATCAATCAATTGGACCCCTAAAAAAAGAAATAGAAAAAAGATCTTGAAAGTTGCTTCAAGATTAATAAAATATATGACTTTTATGATAGTCAGCTTTCCTGTTTATGCTAAACTATTCCTGCACATAATAGTTCCGATTTCTCAATAATATTATCAGTAAATTACGGAATAAATCTGAATGATCAGTATTTGAGAATAGAGCAACTTATCAGCTACAAGATCCTGCACCATAAGACCACGTTTGATACGATGTATTAAGCTGGATTGTACTGAACAAAAAAATAATACATCGTTTGATGAGCGTTTTCAGCCGTACTAAACTGTATTATTTCTAAAAATAATACAATTCAACTGTCATTTTTGAGACATAACAGGCGACTCTCCCTTGCACTGTACTACAAATAAATAAAAATATAATCCATTATATATTAATATTCTAATATCGTTCCTTATATATTAATATAATTCAGTCCAATACAATAAAGTATATATTTCAATGAAATTAGTATAGTTCAATGAAACCTACCAATCCAGCTAACCGAACAAATTGCTCCCGAACGGCCGAACCCACGCTCCAGGTCCAGCTGTATTTTAAGTTCTTCCTTTGCCGCACAGCTATTCCCCTGTACTTTCACAGTGATATTTAGCACGACAAAACCGAGGCTGCATCTTATCACCGTTGGATCTGAAATCCCTTAACCCTCTTTACTTAAACAGTTAAACCCCTTATCGTTTCAAAGTTCACCTACTGCTCTTCTCTTTTTCGCCTCTCCAGAAATTGAGGCACCACAACCACAAAGATCCTCTCTTTTCGCTATATTAACCATACCCTTTTTCTCTCACAATCTTCATCGACTGGTAATTTTTCTCTTTCCTTTTGTTACTGCATGTAGTGAGTTTTTACTGGGTTTTTAGTTCTTAGTAAAAGTTCTAATGGGTAATCTGAGCTCTATTATGATCTTATTTTACTGTGGTAAATCATTCTGGGTTTTAGTCCTTTTGTATTTGCTTTATGGGTATGTAATCTTTTGGCTGCTAGGGTTTATTTTCGCTTCACTTTTGGTCACTGCTGATTTTTAAATTCGTGAAAAAAATTCTAATGTGTAGTCTAAGCTATTGTAAGATCTCGTTTTATGGTTAATTGTGTTTTAATTCGTTTGATTAGAATTAAAGAGAATACTAATGTGTAGCCTAAGGTATTGTAGGATCTCATTTTACTACGGTTAAATGTGTTTCTGGGTTTTAATTCGTTTGATTAGAATTAAAGAGAGTAATAATGTGTAGTCTAAGGTATTGTAAGATCTTATTTTACTATGGTTAATTGGGTTTGTGTGTTTTAATTCGTTTGATTAGAAATAAAGAGAATACTAATGTGTAGTCTAAGCTATTGTATGATCTCATTTTGCTATGGTTAATTATTTTTCTGTGTTTTAATTCGTTTGGTTGCTTTATGGATCCAAATAGATAATGTTGTCCTTTGGGTGCTTTAGTTTTTCGCCTTGATTGTTGTTTGCTACTGATTTGTAATTCTTGAAAAATGTTTTATGGAAGATCTATTTAGATTTTGCTGTAGTTAACTGTGTTTTTGGGGTTTAATCAAGTTTGTATTGTATGGGTCAGAATATATATTCTGGTCTTTTGGTTGCTAGGTTTTTTTGTTTCTTGGTTTTTGCTTACTGCTGACAGTTATATGATTGGGTTGCCTTCTACTGTTATTTTTAGTCTGATAATGATTGTTCCCGGAGTTGCTTACCGTTTACATGGTCCGGAGTTGCTTACGTTTTCTGTTTGTTGTTGATTTTCTTATGATTCTAGGTTTTGTTGAGGTTTGTTTGTGATGGAAAATGGGGAGGAAGTACTTGGCAAGACCCGGGAAGAGGTGAGGAATGATATGGATGAGAATGTTGAAGCGCGGCCGGAGGATAAGGCAGTTGTGGGGTTACATGTATCAAAGGAATCGGAAGGGGACGATGTATTTGAGGAGGCAATAGAGCCAGAGACTCCTAGTGTTGGTGTTGAAGATGGAGTTGTCAGTGAGGGAAGAAATGATGGCAACTCTGAGTCAAGGGATGAAGTTGAGAACTTTGAGGAAGCAGTTGAAACTTTGCACGAGATACAACATGCTGACGATGAGTCTAATCAGAAGGCAGATGTTAACTTGAAAGAGGAGCCTTCAGTTGATAAGCAAAGTTTTCAAGAAATTGCCGCAACGGATGAAACAGAAGTGGTTGAGCAGAATATCATAGTAGAGAAGGGTAAAGATGACATTACTGAGGTTGCAGATCTGGGTACTGCTATAGAAACTGAAACTTCAGTAAATCGGGATGAAATGAAAGACATGTCAGGTGAACCAGCTGAATCTGAGAATGGGGTTACCGATCATGTGAACTTGGGAGAAACTCAAAGTCATGATGATGCAAAGGAAACAAATTCTGATATACAGGATCAAGACGTTCATAGAAAATTGGATACTCAGGATGCCAATGAGGTGGATGCTACTGAGGCGAAAGGGGGTAATAATGTTCTGCAGAACCAGGTTCATTCTTACAAAGATGCTTTGCTGCATGACGAAAAGAATGTTGATGCGATTGAAACATCTACTGTTCAGCCTGCTGGGCATCAGGACACTGCTGATGTCCACAACAATGTCTCAGTTAGTTCTGGCTCTATGCTGAACGATGAAAGAGATACCGATGTTAAGGATGAAGAGCTGAAAGATATTTCCCCTAATGATGCTTCCACAAATGGTCACCTCAGAGAAAGCTTGAACCCAAGAGATGAACTCAAAAAAGAAGCAGGGCCTAGTCCAGAACGAATTAATGGTTATAATATGAATGAAGAGCAGATAGATGTGGAAAGAACAATGCCTAGTCCAGAACCAGTTAATGGTAGTAATATGGATGAGGAGCAGCAGATAGATGGAGTAAAAGCAGTGCGTAGTCCAGAACCAGTTAACGGAAGTAATAAGGACGAAGAGCAGCAAATAGATGGAGTAAAAGCTGTGTGTAGTTTAGAACCAGTTAACGGTAGTAATAAGGAGGAAGAGCAGCAGTTAGATGGAGAACAAACAGTGTGTAGTCCAGGACCAGTTAACGGTAGTAATAAGGATGAAGAGCAGCAGTTAGATGGAGAAAAAGCAGTGTGTAGTCCAGAACCAGTTAACGGTAGTAATAAGGATGAACAACAGATAGTAGATAGTCCAGACAACGACACTGTTTCTACTCTACAATTAAGAAGCTCCCCCTTAAAGGCAGAAGTGACAGAAAAAGAATCAACTGGTCCAGAACCAATAGCCCTGGTGCACATGGTGGAACAGAAGGACATTCTGAGCGGTGATGCTACTGATCAGCAAGGACCGAAATTAAATGAGTCGCCTACTATGGGAGCAGGAAATTTGAATGACAGGACCAATGAGCAGAAAAATAATTCTGTTTCTGGCACTTCAGCTTCTGAGAATCATACAGGAATTTCCACTGCAGATGATGAAATGTCTAAATCATCAGAAGTGTTGCCGTCTGACAATCATGAGAAGGTCTCGAAGGTTTCTCAAGATACAGGTGATGGAGTCGAAAAAGCTGTAGTGAAAGAATTGGTAAAGTCATTTGTTGCAGAGGACCTGAAACAAAGTGTTCCTGGGGTTAGGGAACCAGAAGCCAGATCTGCAACAGAGTACCCATCATCTTCTAGTGCATCTGCAACTCGGACACCGGCACTTGCTCGACCTGCTGGCCTTGGTCGTGCTGCCCCGCTATTGGAACCTACTTCTCGAGTGGTTCAGCAGCCTCGTGTAAATGGAACAGCATCTCCTGCACAAAACCAGCTTGTTGAAGAATCCACAAATGGAGAGGCTGATGAATATGATGAGACACGTGAGAAGCTCCAGATGATAAGAGTCAAGTTTCTGCGTCTAGCTCATAGGAATGGGCAGACTCCACATAATGTGGTTGTTGCCCAAGTATTGTATAGATTGGGTTTGGCTGAACAACTGCGGGGGAGAAGTGGAGGCCGTGTTGGTGCTTTTAGTTTTGATCGTGCAAGTGCTATGGCTGAGCAACTTGAGGCAGCTGGACAAGAACCCCTGGACTTCTCTTGCACAATAATGGTTCTTGGCAAAACAGGGGTCGGTAAAAGTGCAACCATCAATTCGATATTTGATGAAGTTAAGTTTGACACTGATGCTTTCCAGATAGGGACAAAAAAAGTTCAGGATGTTGTTGGGACTGTGCAGGGAATCAAGGTTCGTGTAATTGACACTCCTGGGCTTCTGCCTTCTTGGTCAGACCAGCGCCAGAATGAGAAGATCCTTCATTCTGTCAAACGATTTATTAAGAAGACACCCCCAGATATTGTTTTGTATCTTGACAGGTTGGATATGCAGAGTAGAGATAATGGTGATATGCCATTGTTGAGGACGATTACTGAAATTTTCGGACCATCAATATGGTTTAATGCCATAGTTGTTCTGACGCATGCTGCATCTGCTCCACCTGAAGGCCCCAATGGTACTGTAACAAGCTATGACATGTTTGTTACTCAGCGGTCTCATGTTGTCCAGCAAGCAATACGTCAGGCTGCTGGAGATATGCGCCTTATGAATCCTGTTTCGCTAGTTGAAAATCACTCAGCATGCAGGACTAACAGGGCTGGACAGAGGGTGTTGCCTAATGGACAGGTTTGGAGGCCTCACTTGTTACTTCTATCATTTGCATCAAAAATCTTGGCTGAAGCGAACACATTGCTTAAATTACAAGATAGTAGCCCACCAGGACAGCCTTATGCCACTAGAACAAGATCCCCTCCTTTACCTTTCCTGCTTTCATCCCTTCTACAATCAAGGCCACAGGTTAAACTACCAGCAGAGCAATATGATGATGACGATGAAACTTTAGATGATGATCTGGATGAGTCAGAGTCAGAAGATGAATCCGAATATGATCAACTGCCAGCTTTCAAACGCTTGACCAAAGCTCAGCTGGCAAAGTTGTCCAAAGAGCAGAAGAAGGCGTACAATGATGAGTTAGAATACAGGGAAAAGCTTTTTATGAAAAAGCAGTTGAAGGAAGAGAGGAAGAGGCGGAAGATGATGAAGAAAATGCAAGCTGCAGCTGAAAATTTACCACCAACTGATTCCACCGAAAATATAGACGAGGAGACTGGTGGTGCAGCATCAGTGCCAGTACCCATGCCAGACTTGGCGTTACCTGCTTCATTTGATTCTGATAATCCAACTCATAGATATCGATATCTCGATTCTTCAAATCAGTGGCTTGTGAGGCCTGTCTTAGAACCTAATGGTTGGGACCATGATGTTGGTTATGAGGGCATCAATGTAGAAAGGTTGTTCGTGGTCAAAGACAAGATCCCTATATCTTTGTCCAGTCAGGTTTCAAAGGACAAAAAGGACACCAATCTTCAAATGGAAATTGCAAGTTCAGTGAAGCATGGGGATGGAAAAGCAACGTCTTTAGGTTTTGATATGCAGTCAGTTGGTAAAGACCTAGCTTATACTCTTCGCAGTGAGACCAGATTCTGCAATTATAGGAAGAATAAGGCGACAGCTGGTCTTTCAGCAACTCTCTTAGGTGATGTCATGACAGGTGGAGTGAAAGTCGAGGACAGATTGACTTTTAATAGACGGGGATCGTTGGTCGTGTCTGGTGGGGCCATGTTTGGTCGTGGTGATGTTGCTTATGGTGGTAGTTTGGAAGCGACGTTGCGAGACAAAGATCTTTCTCTTGGTCGTTTCCTCTCAACCTTGGGGCTCTCGGTTATGGACTGGCATGGAGATCTTGCTATTGGGTGCAATTCACAAACCCAGATACCAATTGGACGATACACAAACTTGATTGGCCGTGTCAACATTAACAATAAGGGGTCTGGACAAGTCAGTATTCGTTTGAACAGTTCAGAACAGCTTCAGATCGCTTTGATAAGCTTAATTCCACTTGTCCAAAAGCTGCTTAGCTACTCTCAACCAGCTCAATTTGGATGATGATGAAACTAAGGCCAGACAGCACCATATAGCCATTCAGTGACTTACAAATCACGTCTATAGTGGCCATTAGCTGATCGACATCACTGATCGTGGGTATTTTTTTTGACCTTGTTTCTTTCTCAGCCATAGAATGCATGAACTTTAGTGGTTGCTATTACTTCTCGTAATTTCCCGGAGTTGTTTTGAGCATTTTCTTATGGGGAAAATATGTTTTTTGTTGGTATTACAATTATTTCTTCCATGACATAGTACTGCTTTCTTGTTTCAGTAGCTTTTGGGTTATCTCCATCTGTTTGCATAGTTTCTCATACTTTTCTGTTTGACCATTGATAAACTGCATTTGTAGTCCTTGTACCTGCATTGTATACATATTTTTTACTTTATACTTAGCCTTCACTGTTAGCACACACTGTATGTTTATAAAAAAAGGGCAGCCCGGTGCACTAAGCTCCCGCTATGCGCGGGGTCCGAGGAAGGACCGGACCACAAGGATCTATTGTACGCAGCCTGACCTTGCATTTATGCAAGAGGCTGTTTCCACGGCTTGAACCCATGACCTCCTGGTCGACAACAACTTTATCAGTCCCCTTCACTGTATGTCTCTAATCTTTAGTAAAAAAGCCTAAAGTGCATCAGGATAATGATGCTGGAAAAAGTTTTATGCGACAAAGAAAGCTACAAGGGGGAAAGATGGAATTTTTTTATCCTGTTTCCGTTCCCATAAGAGTGCATGAGGTGATCTGCTCGCTGCTTCAAAATTCTTACTCACATCCATGACCTCTGGTGTGCATTGATATATATATATATATAGAAAGAATACACACCAAAAGTTCAAAGCGTGTGTATTATTTTCTGTCTAAATACGTCCTTTTCCAATCTGATGAGGAACCTCTGTTTTGATGTTTGATAAATCCCACTGTTCAAATTATTTACTCAATGCCTTACTCTGTTGGAGAATGGTGTTGTTGATAATTAGAATTCCGTCGGTTACCTAAAAAAAATTCCTACTGTAGTTAAGACTAATATACCCGTATCAAATGGCTGTGCAATGGGCGTAAGTTCTTTGTGGGCCCTGCAAAGAATTTGCTTTAAGTTGATCAAGCCCAAGTCCGTGTAGTAGTGCTGCAGGTTGTACTACTATAGTTCCTCTACACCAACTAATTCAGGGATGCATCTAGTAATGCTGAAGAATTAGACAACTAAGCATTCATCTACATGAAGTGGGAGCTGGATGGATTTATATGATAGACAACTAAGCATTCATCTACATGAAGTGTGAGCTGGATGGATTTATATGAAGTGTATTATTGACTGGAAAATGTTCCTATGCTTTTGAAATAGTGCAATTGTGTTTAAGGAGTAGTTATCGTGTATCTAAATGATGCTTCCCAATATAGCAGGCACTTTACAGTTATATTTTTCATTGGACAAGTTTCACATCTGGCCGCTCGGCCAAAAATAATTACATTGTCTAGCCAAAATACAATTAATCTACACTATTATGTATAAAATATGCATATTTTATGTTACAAAAAATATATATCTGCTGGCTATTATTTAGCTCTAAAGCAGAAAGAGTCGAATTCATTCGAGAGAGCTTGGTGGGCGCCTATATACGTCAAATTCCCTTTTTCATTGGACCCTTGTTTAAAGATGCAATTAAATAGGTTTCTTGTTCTAGTATAGGAGGAAATGCTAGTTCAGATTGAATTGCTGTCTATTTCAGCTTTAGCTGTATATTTTGATTCCAAGTTGTTGGCAAAGTGGCATATTGATTCCATGTTGACAGCTTCCTTTGTTGATATAACTAATTAACGTGCAGATGAACTTTTATTTTTTTTTGAAGAAAGGAAGGAGTTGCTTTGTTTGGCTTCACGAGGAAAAGTGTTTTCCAGATCATCCGAAGGCATTTCATTGTAGCCTAAGAAGATTGTAGCTTGTGATCGTCTTCAAATTCCAGTTTTGTTTTTTATACTGATTCTTAGATTGGCTGTGCTCGTAAACTTGATCGGGTTATCCTCCTAGAATGAACCTTTATGTCTTTTTTAGTTAGGGTTTTAAATATTGATGATGAAAAATGGGTTAACGGTAGCAAGTAGAGTTGGCTATTATAAAATGGGTCTATTATGCCGCTGCAAGTGCCGTTCTGTGGTCTTCTTTCCCCCAGATATATCAAACCGCACCTTTTGTGTTTGTCCTGTGGTGTGCCATCCTTGTTAAATTTTTTCCTAGTCTTGATATTGTTTTACGAAATTCTGATGGCTGGAGTTTGTTTGGGCCAGTTGGATGGGTGCTTGTGCTTGTATATTAATAATAAATCATAAGGCCAAAAGGAAGAGCCAAAGCAGAATTATGATCATCTGCAGTCTCTTTAGCAAACATGGTGGTCTTCAATTTGCTAGTGCACATCAAATGGTCTGCCTTTTTTCTTATCTTTTCTTGGATTGGAAGTAGTGATGAGATTGATTCATTACTGTGATATATTCATCTTTTTCCTATTGTTTTCACCTGTGACTCCATGTTATCATCAATGGACACCTTTGTCGATTAGTGCACAGACTAACTTCTTGTCATTATGCTGTTCGTTTCTTCCATATCAAGCAGAATCTCTTCGTCAAGTACTTCTTGGATGGAATTCTCTTGCTGGTGAGCACAGAGATGGATGACCATGTAGAAATTTATAAAATCGATGGGTTTTTAACAAATAGGGAAAGATAACTTTTACGAAGAAGCACTAAATGGATATGAATGTGCAATAAAGGGTTATGTTGTTTGGACTTTCAAAATATGTTGCTGCATTTGTGTCGACATTTTTGAAGAGTCCGAGCAACATAGATAAAGGGTATATTGTAGTATGGTAAATTTTGGTGTGTTAGACTTGTCTTGAGTTTCACCCCAAAAAAAAAAACAATAAGAATAATGTTAAGAAACCTTTACGCAGATATTAAATATTGATAAATCTTTTTATAAAAGGGCAGTCCGGTGCATTAAGTCCTGTTATGCGCGGGGTTCGGGAAAGAGTCGGACTACAAGGGTATATTGTATGCAGTCTTACCTTGCATTTATGCAAGAGGTTTCCACGATTGAGAAATCTTTTTATATCTATATAAATCTCTGTATTTGTTGATGATAGTCGTTAGAATGATAGTCGTTAGACGCCATACGGAAGTCAAATAACAAGTTCTTGTCTTGGTTACTTATCAACTAACAACAGTTTTAAAATTAATACAGTAGTAACAATTTTATTTATACACATTCTATAAGAACGTTGCTATTAATAAATATTTAGTTGGAGATATTGATCGTTATCATTTTATTGCAATTCAGTAAGTTGACGACATTATCCGGAACTCTGCTAAAACGGGTTGCTTTGTTCACCCCAGTAAGTTGACTTTTACATCAAAATAACAATTCAATCACATCAAAGTTGCTATCACAACAGCATTTCTAAGAAATATGAGATCTAAAAACACAGAAACATATAGACTATCAAATTTCAAATCCTCTAAACTTATTAGAGAAAAAAACTTAATAGCGTGAAGTTAATAATGAAGTACTATAAGATTATACTCAACGATAACAAGTGTATCGTTAGAGAAATAAGTCTTAGCAGTAGCAATACCCTTAGCAAGCCTAAATACTCCAGATCCACCTATAATGGGCAACTCTCTGTATTCCTGTGATTCAGCCACTCGGCCCAGCACACTCAGAGTACTACCATTATACAGCCCATCAGTGAACACAAAATTGAAGTTGAAAAATAGGACCAATTCAGTCATTGATGGCGCCCCATGGATCCCCTCGGCTCGGCCCACTTGTTTCGAATTGGGCTCTGGTCCAATAGTTAATGGGTTGTCGAACATTCTTAACATGCCGAAAAATGTAGCTGATTGAGATGTGATGTTGGCTTGGGCAATTACAGGAGCTGTTTGGTTTTCTCCTCCAAAAATTTCATGAAAGTAGAAATGAAATCTGGTGGTTTTTTGCTTTGCATGGGGGAGATTTTTGAACCATTTTTCAACTGCTTTTGGGCTTTTATCTATTGCTGCTGTAACCATTGTTGCTAGGATTAACAAGCTTATTAATCCAATGGTTATTTGCTTCTCCATTTCTTTCTTCTTTCGGTAGGAATGGCTAATTGCTTATTAATCGAATGGCTACTTGTATAAGCAAGTTGTTAGCATCGTGGCTTAAAATAATAATATATCTCGACCAATAACCGTAGACTTTTAGTATTCAAAGAGGATGTCCCAATTAATATAAGTACCATTATATGCAAATGACATTTAGTTATTGGAAAAGAGGATAATTCAAGTTGAAATATTATAAGATCGAGCATACATACCAACTGCTTTTGACTAATTTACAGTATATAGGGTTGTTAACTTACAATATGTATGTATAAGATATATTAATGCTAATATAATTAGTATCAATAATCAGTGCTGTAGCCACACAGATTGACAGTTGGCCATAAAAATATGACTTGTTCTTGTTGACCAATTTGTTTAGATAATTAACAACTTTTTGAAGTCTATGAAATATTAGTTGGAAGAGTGCTTCCATTGTACTTGCTGTTGGTGGACATAAAGTTGAAGTTCATAAGTCCTGGATAGGGTTGGCAACTGGGGCAGGGCGGGTTAGGAAAAATCTTTAATGCGGTAGATCAAGGAAATATTCAAATAGGACAGGATAGGGTAAAATAATATTTTTAAAATTATTTAATGGGTTAGTATGAGTAGTACGTAATAACTAAAAAAATATTTAAATGTAAAAGAAAACAAACATTACATCTTTTGCTTTGTCATTCTTAGCAACAATCTGCAGTTAAATATAGACACTACACATTACACACTAGTGTAACATCCCAAAATTTTGAGCAATGATTGGAGCACCTAAGCGTATGCAAATAGATTCGGACCCTGGAAAGTGTACATTATATTTACATATGCTAATAAGAAAATGAGTGTATAAAAGGATATGATCCCGAAACAATTTTGGACGTAAGAAGTGTGAAGATGGGGATAGAGAATGAATTTGGTGTGTGCACGAGGTAATGGACTAGCATCATATCACACAAATTATGACATGAAGTATAAGAAGGTTTTATAAGTCATGGTGATTTAAGTGAATTGAGATCACGAATTAGTTATATGTGATTCATATCATTTAATTAATTAAGTGACCGTGATGCAATGTGGCGTGATTACAATTGTTTCACCGCCAAGAATAATTGAATGGGAGACATACTTATTAGTCTTCATTAAATGTCAAATTGAGGCATCTTTTAAGGGGGATTCCCGGAGGATTATGAGATTAGAGCATCTCAATTGATTTTATTCTGGTTGGGGGAATGATTTGCTCAATGTAGTGATGCAAGAAGATTGGAGAAACATAGTTGCTGCTTCGTTTTGGAGTATTGTCCATCCTTAACAAAGATAAGTTAGACATTTCAATTCTAGGCCATTCAATAAGCAACCATTCATTCTTTCTTTTGGCATGTTCTATGTAACGAAATATAACCGTAATATTTCTCCATAATTTCTCTACTCCTAGAAGTTAAGAATGTTCATATTATTAATTCCTATGTTAAAAAATATGTCTAAATATGTTCCTAAATCCTTATTGAGGTATACAAAAAAGATGTTGATATTCGCAGTGTTAGCCAAAGATACAAGAATATTATATCACTCAGGATATTTTATTGTTATTCATGCATTTACATTGCATTCATGTTTTACCCAGAGACCATATATATTGGGGATGGGAAACGGGGTACGCAGACCACCTGATCAACTGGGATATGATAATGATAAGCATGTGTGGCTTAATATAAAGGAAAATGCTTGATGAAGGGCCAATATATATATATATATATATAAATGTTATGAGAAGGAAGATGCCTTTGTGTGGCCAATATATATGTATTATAGCATTAGTATCATACAAGACATTTAGGTATATTATGCCCACAGAGGCCAATATGAAATGATGCCCACAGAGGTTGTTACAGTAAGGAAGATGTCCAGTGAGGCTGATGTATACATATAATGTGCATTGTGCATGACATTTAGGCATTTACTACAGGTCAGTTGTTTCTGTTTTACTTATTATTACATCCTTGTTATGCTATTATTCATGCCTGACATACTTAGTACATCAGTCGTACTGACGTCCCTTTTGTCGCGGGACAATAAGTTTCATGCCCGCAGGTTCACGTAGACAAGGCGACGATCCACGTTAGTAGGTTGCGAATTCAGCAGACTTAGGAGCACTCCCCTTAGTTCTGAATGTCGGTCTATTTTGATACGGTATAATTTTACATGTAGATATGAGTATGGCGGGGCCTTGTCCCGATCTTTTGATGTCATATACTCTTTAGAGGCTTGTAGATGGTGTCATGTGGGTGTAGTAGACTTGTATGGCCTTGTCGGCCTTAGTATGTGTATGTATATATATAAGTTGGTTTTCTGAATAAAGATTTCACATAGTTTTCTTTCGGCTTAATTCGTAATTAATTATGATTAGATGTTAAATGTACGAATGACGGTACCCAGCAGGTGAAATTCGGGTGCCCGTCGCGGCCCTCTGATTTGGATGTGAGAACTACACACTACACAATCTGCATAAAAGTTAAGTAAAAGATTACACCTTCTTCTCAGGAAAAACATTACACCTTTTCGTTTGTTTTCTTTGTGCACTTTACATACTTATACAAAATTATAATGACATTTTTATGATTTTGTAATAGATAATCATGGCATCTAAAAATGTTGAGAATCTACCCCGCTTCATCATCTAATGATATTTCCTTAGAAGTTGACAGTTCGAGGCTTTCATAAGATGACATTGTTGAAGGGAAAAAGGAAGAGATATTCTAAAGCATAGAATCATTTCAAGTTGGTGTCTTTTAAAGGTGTTAAGTATGGTCAATGCAAGTATTGCAAGACGAGATATAAAAATGCTAAATATTGTGGGACGAAAGCTATGTTGGTTCACATACCTAAGTGTCCTAAGTGGCCAAGAAGTGAGGGTGACACGGAGGATAAATGAAAGGTGAACAATAAAAAAAAATTAGAAAGATGAACAATAAAAAAAAATTAGAAAGATGAACAATAAAAAAAAATTAGAAAGATGAACAATAAAAACGAGTGGGCCGGCTTAGCAAGGCGATACACATATTTTCTGAAAATTGCTAAATAGTGCATGATAGGGCGGGTCGAATCCTTAGGATCAAGACTTGCTCCGCTCTAATCCGTCATAACCTGCCCTTCTAGTCCTGGATCAACTGAATTGTTAATTTCCTGGGCGCCCACTAATGGAGAATTGGGCTCAGGTCCTTCTAGCTAGTGCGTCGTCCATTATTGCTACGTATCGAATTAAGTGAAAATATAATGAAGCTTGGGCAACTTGTATTTCTTTAAATACAACAACATACTATGTGAAGTCTCATAACGTGACCAACGAGCCATACACGTGGCCTTACTATAAAACTCGAATCTTCCTAGGATATTAATAATGAAATAGCTTATATGATATTAAAAATGTGAGTATTCAATATCCAAAAGAAACATTAAGGAAAAAGAAAAAAGAAATCAAACATATGTGACAATAGTAACATTGTAGCCAACAATTGCATCGCCATTAGCATTCGCCGAATAAGTTTGAGCAATAGCATACCCACGAGCCAACCGGAAAAGACCGGTCCCACCCACAATAGCCATCTCACGAACCGGGTTCAAAGCCGGGTTCAAGCTTAATAGGCTAAATGAACTCCCCTGGTAGATTCCATCCAAGAACCCATAGCTAATCACCATGATAAGGCCCATATCAGTTTGACCAGCGGAACCATATAGTCCACGGGCTCGACCCACTAGCTTTGAAGTTGGGTCTGGTCCAATAGTAAGTGGATCATCAATCATCATCAGAGCCCCAAATAAGGTACTCGAGTTGTTGGTCCCATCAGCTTGTGCGACCCGGACTGCACTTGGATTGGATCCACTGAGCTTGTCATGGAAGTAGAACTGAAGAGTTGTTACTACTTCCTTTCCAGTGGCAACCCTCTTGGCCCATGACTCGGTGTCTTGTCCTTCAGCCACCCATGTTAGTATCGTCACCAACACTAATGTGACAAACAGTGCAACTCTTTCCATGGCCTCTATAACACTTGACGTTATTGTCAGGAAGAAAAAAGAGGAGAGAGCAAGATTCAGAACTGAGAGCTTATTGCAACACAAAAACTCATATAGGATATGTTGAGGAGGGATAATGTTTTTTATAAGCAGAGTTGCGAGAGATTAGTTGAAAATGATTCTTTGACATGTCAACAAATCAAGCAAGCTGCATTGCTAACTAATCTGGCCCTACATACACGTTAAAGCTTTTGTTGAACTCTTGAGAAAGAAAAAAACAAACATAGAACTTTCATAAATTGAGCATTGGTTGTCATCACAAAAGAGTACGACAAAAATATTTTTCTATTCTAATTTTCAAAGTTTTACCTATATATGAACCAAGTATCCGTCAAGTATACTAGGAGCAGGTGGGAGAAAAATGAGGAAATAGGCTATTTCCTCGCAGATATTTGCAGGATCTTTTCCTTTTTATTCAAATTATAATTGCCTGTGTTGAACAGACGACTCTGGACCAATTAGATGTTCATTTCATTATGTTTACAAACATTTTTTAGTTTTAGTGATCTTTTTACAAGAGTTTAAATTTTTACACATAAGAAATATATAAAAAAAAAAGTACATTTTCTTCAATTCAAATGGTAAGAGAACAATGGATCTCGTTTCCTCTATGCACAGCCTGATATCAGGTCTGAAAATATGACGAAGAAAAGTTGGTAACTTTCTATGTTTATTTAGCGTGTGTTTGGTTTTGCGGTGGACATAATTGATTTTGAAAGAATTGATTTTGACAGAATTGAGTTTGACAATAATTGATTTATGTTTGGATGCAACAATATAAAAGTGATTGTTATCAATTCATGATGTTTTGATAGTTTAATCAAAATTGCTTTTGAATGTAGAATTACTAAAATTGACATTTAGTCAAATACATATAAATAAAAATTACTAAAATGGAAGTATGTAAATAAAAATTACAAATAGATAATATAATTTAAAGTGCAATATAGTACTTAAATATTAGTAGAGTATTATTACAATACTAATTTAAAATGCAATATAGTACTCTATTTACAATATTATTAAATATTATTATAATACTAAATTAAAGAGGGTAATGAAAGAAAATGTAAAATTCAAATTGAAATAAATGTAAAATTGATTATACTCACCTTAGAAGCTAGAAATTGTAGCGTTTTTCAGAATTAATTTTGAAGAGGAGAATTGATTTTGAAGATAAAATCCAAACATCCCAATTTTACTCATTTTCACGTATCATAATCGAAACCAAACATGCACTTAATTAGTTCATCAATTTTTACTTGCCTAGGCTGTGTACATCGAAGTCAACAAAAGCATCCAAAATCAACAGATTGAAATGACACCAACCACGAAAATCTGAATTGACAAAATTTTCAGAGTTCTCAGTTCGGACGAAAGTACATAATTTATTAGTCGACCAATGTGCTTAGAATAATCTCAGTGTTTCTTGTCATTAGTTGAATGAATTGGTCAAACGCTTCTTCATTCTTCCAATCCGAAGAATCATTTAGGGGGCAAAATTGAATCATGTATAATGTCACGACCCGTTTCGGGGCCCGTGACTGGTGCCTTACCCGGGCACCCAAGTAGTCATACATCAGAGAAATCAGCGGAATATAAAACAACCAAGATATGAAACAGTATAAATAAGACACGCTTTAGGAAAAAGTTGTCTTTCGACATATATGTATATAAATACCCCAAAATGAGCGATACATCCCAATTACAACAGTGCTGAGCACTCTAAGAGTTTAAAACAACAATGGCGGGACGGGGCCGCCATACCCTGAATGCAAATATCTACAACGACAGGACCATACCAAAATGCTAAGCCTCCGAGAAACGGAGCTTTTCCAACGTCAAACGGTGATCCTAAGAACGGGATCAACGGTAGGAGTACCTTTACTGCGGCGTAACGCGGCCAAGGAGGTCGATCGACAGTACCAAGTATGTGGCGAAAATCAGAAATGAAATCATAGTAGTCTATACAAAGCGAGACGCGTGTATGATAACCAAAACTACGATTCACAATAATTAAGCGATCCGCGTCAAGTCGTGACTCACGCCTCAAAGTCATCATAAAATCGTGCGGGGTAAGTACGAAGGCATAGCCGACTACTAAAACCACGGTACAAACAAGGTCGTAAATCAGATTATCATGAGATGCCTGCATCGTCGCATGATCAAAGCCGCCACTCGCCCGCAGATCTAATGTGCGCGTCTAGCCTCGAACTTCCGTAGCTCGCACGGGCCACTCGATGGCCCGCATGAGGTATTCCCGCATCGAGGGTAGCTACTCCCGGCGTCTGGACTCGCCGTCCGCGTAGCCACAAAGACCGCGTGACCACAAGCGGCCGCATACTAACTCGAACTCCCGCAGCTCCGCGATAGGCCATACAAACTCGCATAAGGTATTCTCGAATCATAGGTCACTGGACTACCGAAGTCTACCCCGCACGGAGGCGTTAACCCTAATCATGAGTGATATAATATTAACATAACAGCTTATCGTTAAACAACCTAAGCACAACAAGGGAAAACCCTTTTACACAAACATCACAAGATACTAACTCACGTAGCATCCTAACATGTTTACTTATCAAGTCAACAAGAAAGTATTACAAGACTATCACAAATCAATACAATCAAGTTATTCACACAAGGTACTTTCTACATTATGTTAACAAGTTCGGGTTTTTAACCCCAAAGTACTTCATGTATTACTCTTTTAAAAGATCTGTTTCTTTCACAAAAGTCACACAATACCCGTAGTATAAAAATAGAGTGATTATCTTTTGAAGTAAATCAGAACACTTCTCTTTGTAAAATCAAGTAACAACATTCTTTTCCCAACGCTCAAGTTTGCCTAATTTCAATTACTCAAGTTTCTCATTTTAGAAGGGTTTCGTAGTTCATAGTTTTAATCCTTTAAAACAATTTGAGAAACATATACCTTATGTGTGAGTAGGTTATTATTGTTCATAACAATCTTATTACAACAGCCATGATCTAGGAAATGTAATATCATTTTGTCTCATCTTAGCTCCTATGCAGATGGAAGTTTCTACTAGTTTTAATAATACTTTATTAGTCAAAACATTTCCCTTTATTAGCGCTGCTGTGGTTTGTTCGACATTCATTCTGATCGGTAAAACATCATTCATTTTGAAAACCAAAAATACTATTTACTCACGAATGAGGTTTCACACTTTTTCACATTAGTATAATTAAGTCAAGTCTCTTATTTTCTTAAATCAATAAATCATTCTTTTTATCACTCTTAAGCCGTTATACCTAACTTCCCATAAAGCTAGTATAACTCTTAAGCTTTTAAAACCAAGTGTTACTCTTAAAAAAGTTTCTTAATTCTTTTGAACTACTTCAGATTCTTTTTATTCAGGCTTAAGTCAAAAGACATTGCCGTACTTATTATTCAGGCTTAAGTCCGAAGACATTGCCGTAATTATTATTCAGTTAACACACGTCGTCACCGTACTATATACATATTCTTTAAAATATCATGCTCAAGAGGATAGGAAGAATCACATACCTTCTCAATAAATCCACCGCCAAGTTGAATATGTCGCGCAGAGAATCGACCTATAATATCCAAATCGTCTATCAACGTCTGATCAGATCGTAAAGCTCTAAGCGGAGGGTTCGCTATTCTATGGACATTTGGGCGCACTTCCTACCCAGTGAGCTACTCAAGTCATCGTGAAAACAATCGCATGTAAGTACGATTCTATTATTCTTCTTTAAACCCTTCTCTGTGATATCAGTTCCATTCTATTCTTCAATATCCTTCTAAGTATTAATACTTATTCCTATACTTCTACAGTATGTATATTCTAATTACAAAAGGAGGATAAGGTTATTTACCTCGGTAAGCCCAATAATATCCTAGATAAAAGTCGCGCCTGAGCAAGGTTTAGCTCCTAAGTCGTACGCTCCGGTAGCTCCAAGAAAACCTTAGAAGTTCTTCACAACTTCTACTAAGGACTAAGGGATTTGGGCTAGGGTATTTTGGGCATTATGACAATACTAGAAGGCAACTTTTCTACCAAGGGGGTAGATTTCGCCAGGCTAGAGGGGATTAGCCTCGGCTAAGCTTCTCAGGGGAGGTGAGTTGGACGAAAGGCTTAAGGGAGAGGAGAGGATTTTTGACTTGGAAAGTTTGTTTGTGGATGAAGAACTCTTAATCAAAAGTGGTTTATTTATTGGTCAAGGGATGGACAAACAATGGCCAAGATTACGCCAAGTGCAAGGCAAGTGTACGGCCAAGATTTGGGCAAGTGTACCTAGCCAACTTGCACACAAAATATCCTACCAACTACAAGACAAAAATGGCTCTCCAATTCGTCCCAATGGCCGCCTCACGGCCATCAATTGGAGGGTGACAAGTGTCGCCTCCGTTGCCCAAAGTGTTTCGTCTCTGAAAAATCCGCAAAAATTAGAAATGACATAGCGGAATTTATCCTACGCGAGTTGTGTAAAGCGTTTCGTCGACAAACGACTCTGTCGGGTGTTGTGCCAAATAATATTCGGCCAAGCCACCTAGGGGGGGGGGGGTGACACGTGTCGCCCTCCTACTCGTCCAAAATATTTCATCTTCCGAAAATATCCACAATGGCCAAAATCTCGAAAACAAAGTGGGCCCCACAAAACCATAAATTTCTCCCGTGGGCCCCACGTGACCATTTCCGAAAATAAAATTCCATAATTCTCTAATATTCCAAGAAGTCCGAATACCAAATCTGGGAATCCAATTCCCATTAACGAACCTTTTTCCTTCACAAAAACCGGAAACTTTTCTGTGGAAAAATCACCTCTTTCTTCCTTTCCAATTTCAATGTCGTATTCTCGTACATACGTCCTCGCATACATACCTTGGAACTACGGGGTATAACACATAAGATAAATATGCTCCACTTTAATTTGGGGCTCGTTTTGCCATGGATAATTTTTAATTTTTTGAAATTGTATTCCAAAATCATGTTTGGACGTAAAATTGTTATAATTTTTCGGAATTCGAAAAATTTCAAATACTCAATTTCATATTTTTCACTCCAAATCAGTCACAAAAATTTAATATTTTTGCAAATTGTATCTTGTCCAAATACCATAATTCAACTTTTTTGCCAAATACTACTTTTTTCAAATTCCACATTTTTATATCCAAAAATCCACTTAATTAAGATATGTGACAAATTATTTGAGAAAAAATGATAATTAAAATGAAAAAAAGAAGAAGAAAATGACGTCCGTTAGTCCAAACGGGCAATTTTAAGCCACTTTGGCAACGGTAGAACTAGATTTGAGACCAACTTTTAACGGAGGATATAGTTATTTAATTTCACATAGTTTAACGATAGTTTTGATCCTTTTCCTTAAAAAAATTAGGGCAAAAATATAGGAGGTTTTCTAATTAGGGTTGCTTGCTCAAAGCCATATGCTATTTCAATTAGTTTAGGCTCTGATCCTTTCAAGCCACTAAAACAAATGCCAATAGGCACCCACCCCTTTGTCATAAGCAGCAGGCACACTAATAGCTCACCAATTGCAAGAACTGCAGCAACACCAGGGCCAGCAGTCACCAATGCATCCAACTTATACTTTTTCATCAACTTTACATATCCCTCTCTTGTTAATCTTGACCAAATTCCTCCAGCATCTCCTGAAATATATCAAGTTAAATTAGTTGCCAAGTTGATATCATTGAATCTTGTTGATTACTTGATCATGGATAACGTACCAGTTCAGAATTATTTTTATTGAAAGATATTATATCTGCTAAAGATCGAACAGGGGAATCGACTAGGTCCTTTAGATAAGTATTTAAGGCTATCTTGAATTCAGCCAACACTGCTGATGCTTCACCACTCAGATTAAAATCTAAAATTGTCTCAAGGTTGGCAATGTTCACATTATCTAATAACACTGCACCTTGTCGCCTGCATTTGAGGAAAAAATTTAAAATGAATGATTTTCTTTTAAGTCTTGTTCCGTTGGCATGAAGTTAATTTCATATATGATCACTAAACTCTATAACAGTATAGTTACAAAAGTTATGTTTGACATGTTAAATGTGAAAATTTCTTGCATAGTTCAATTACTTTGATACAGCTATTTTAGTGAAAGTGACCATACGTGTAATTACCCGCTTTTAAAGACAGGCTTCCTAGTAGAGATGGCAATGGATCCTGGACCCGATCCGGATCCGGTGAATCCAGGTCCGTTTTATAGGATATGGATATTCAAAGTTTGGGCCCGACGGATCCGGATCGGACCCGGATCCGTTTATGATTGATCGGATCTGGATCTGGATCTTGTCTTTGAGATCCGTATCCGGTCCAGATCCGACCCGTGAATCCATTTTTTATTAAATTAATTATACATTTATTATTTATTCATCATTGCACCGAATCCTTAGTAATCTTAATTTTATTTTATATTCAAAGGGCCGAAGGCTATTATTTTTTTAATTGAGACACATTTTGCGTGTTATTCTTTAATCATTATATTAATCATTTACGTGGTACTTATGTAGTAGCTTAGGTATTGAGAGGATTGTTTCTCACTACAACAATAGCCAATAGGCATAACAATTGTCAACAATGTCATTTAGTCCTAATTTACGGATGCATTCCCCATGATTCCGTTAAATTAAATTGACTCTTTTTCTAGAAAATTTGGACTAATTAGAAGGTATAACTTAATAATCAGTCACTTTGATTTGGATCCAGATCCGATCGGTGGATCCGATGGATCTGGATTTGGATATGATTTTATGGACCCTATGGATCTGGATACGGATATGAATACATGTATATAAAACGGATCTGGATCTGGATCTAGTAGTATCCGGTCCAGATCCTACCCGTTGCCATCCCTACTTCCTAGTTATGAGAGCAATGACGTCTTCAGCACCAATTATGTTACCTGAATGTTTGGAGATGCTTTTTAAAAGCTTGAGCCAGGGCAAGATTCTTAGTGAAATTGAAGAAAGGGACGCTCACTATTCCAATTCTCTTGCCCTTAATTCCATCTACTTTCAGAAATTGAGTATAACCACCACGAGGAATGAATTTAGCTGCTGGACCAGTTGCAGCCGCGTCATTGTGGTCAAAGTCCACGATGGCATCAAGAAAATGAACAGCCTCCGCTACTGTTCTGCCAATTGGTCTGTCCAACCAAAGCATAAGACAAGTTAGTATTGGTATTATACCAGAAAATTATCAAATCAATGGATTGGATGTGGATTTAGAATGTGTTGTACCCAATAGTGTCTTGTCTAGGAGTGATTGGAATGATCCCTGCTCGGCTAGTGAGCCCAACGGTTGGTTTGATGCCTACAACTGCATTGGAACTGGCGGGGTATAAGATTGAACCACGGGTCTCTGTCCCTATTGACACAGACACCATGTTTGCTGCCACTGATATTGCTGATTCGCTACTTGAGCCACATGGGTCCGCGGAGAGAACGTAAGGATTCTGCATCGGAGTTGAAAAAAAACACTCTTTAGTACATCATTCATTGCATAATTTGCCTGCATATAACTGACTTTTGCCTAATAACTTAGATTGCAATTGACCAAACACAAACTGCTATTATAATATGAACAAAAGTGTTTGGTCAAACACAAATTGGTACTATTCGAACATATTTTTGATACTCCATTTGACATATATAACTTACCTTTCCTTGTCCACCTCTAGGGCTCCAGCCATTGGGTGCCTTTAGTGGCCGAGACTGGGCCTACTCGCTGAGGCTAGCGAAATCGCCCCTGCTTTTCTCAGTTTTGTCACTATACCTGTGTCACGGGGTACCACTGATCCGAATAATGAAAATGATCCAGCAGTGGTGTTAAGCTTGTCCTTTGTTGCAATATTATCCTTGAGAAGTATTGGTACACCATGCAACACGGATAAAGGCAGAAGACGGCACTGCTCTCCTGTATGAAATGGTCCGGGAAGGCGACCATAAGAATCTATTGTACGCAGCCTTACCTCACATTTCTGCAAGAGGTTGTTTCCACGACTTGAACCCATGACATCTTGGTCACATGTCATACGGATAAAGAACAAGTTTTTTCTTTGCCTCGTTCCTCTCTTGGCCAACCTTTTCAGCTTCCAAGAGTGCATCGGGATTTACCTATTGAAGACATAATTGAGTAACAACAACATACCTAGTAAAATCCCACCACGTGGGGTCTGGTAAGTAAAAAGTATATATGAGATGATTACACAATTCAACATAATTACCTAAATGACACTTTTAAGAATTGGATTAAGCCGTGAAATTTCTCCTAGGTAAAACTCGACCAGCTGCCTCGATGTAAGCTGGTTTTGGCTAAAAGCAAGCTGCAGATCACTAATGCTAGCTTCTTTAATTGAAAATGCATGGCAAGTATCAATACGCGACCATCCAAAGACTGATAAGGCCGTAAGAATAAGTAATGCAAATGAGGAATAAATGTTCATGGCGCTAAAATTTGGCCAATATGCAGCAGACCCCTCTCAAAATGGATCTAATTGCAGTTCAGGCTCCAAATTCTTGATGATTCAACTTATTCAAATTGGATGATAGACAATTCTTGAATGAAGTCAGAGATGAATCTGAAAAGAAAACTTTGTAGATTGGGATAAGTAGCTACACTTATTGTTCAACTGCATGAGAGAGTTGTATGCTAAATTTTCAACTGGGACAGGGGGGAAATGGTAAATGATCTCTAAAAATAGAAGATTATTTGGATAGTGACTTCATATGCTCTTTATAATCACTACTGAGGAATGTCTGCCGGCGGTATGTGGCAACTGTCTCCTTCTTAAATGGAGTTTAATGGAATTTTTCAATGTAAGGTATCTTTTCCATCGACAAATTAGACCATGTGACTCATTCTTTCTTGAGTAATTGAACAAAAGGAAAATTCAGTTGTTGTCTACACAACCTAATTAAGCTAATTAATGAGACAACTTTATAAGCGCCGGCAACATCATATAGCTAGGCTGCTACTCTTCTGAAGCAGGCAATGGAATCAAGTCATAATAGAGAACGGGTAAAGAAGAAAAAAAATATCCTCAATATTGCAAGTAGAAATAAAAAAATTAGCTCGAGTTACACTAGGTAAGTGGGTAACGATGTCTCTGAAATTGGAAAAAAAATGAAGGAAACAATTTAGCTCAAATGGTAAAAGATGAAGAAACGATTTTGACTACAACTAAGAGATTGTGCAGTAAACAATAGCATTCTTTTCTGTTAGTTCAACATTGTCAATGGCCTTGTAGTCATGGTACAATGCACCATTAGTTTCCCGTGCAGCAGCAAGCAACGTTTTTTGCTTTTTTCATTTCCTAATATACTCTATTTTTCAAAGTAAACCAATATTAAACTACAGAAGGAGGTCGTCGAACTTTGCTAGATTGTTCAAAGGCATAGTCAATTTCAATCAGCTTTGGTTCAGTACCCTTTAACCCTCCAAAACAGATTCAAATGGCATGCCATCACTTTTATAGCCAAGACACATCAGGTTGAAGTAGATTGTGGGGAGACGTTCAGTCCAGTGGTCAAACCAGCTACAGTTCTCAGCATGTCTCTCTCAAAAGGATGGTCATTTCATAAATTGGATGTCAAAATGCATTTCTCCATGATCACTTGAATGAGACTGTTTACATGCACCAACCATTGATATACATAGATCTTACATATCTCAATCATGTGTGTTTGCTAAACAAATCATTGTATGGCCTCTAGGGGTGTTCACCGGTCCAGAACCGGACCGGACCGGAACCGGAACCGGAATCCAGAAATTTTCTGGACTGAGGACCGGTTGGACCGTATTTTTTTATTTTTTTTGATAAATGCAATTTATAAATTATAAATTTTTAAGAATATGTTCGTTTATCAATCTCATTAAATATGTTCGTTTATCAATCTCATTATATATTAGAAATTTAGAAAATTAGGAATTATATATATTAGGAATTATATATATTATATATATTATAAATAAAAAAAAAATCGGTCCGGACCGAACCGAACCTGGACCGGACCGGACAGAAAACCGAAATTTATATTTCAAAGGATCGAAGACCGGACCGATAATTTCGGTCCGGTCCATTTTTGTGCACCCCTACCTGAAACATCGACATAAATTATAGGTAGGGAAAGAAGAAAGTAAAGTAGTTGTAAATTGATCAAACTTTATATGATCATAACTTTGCGTTCGGACGTCCGTTTCACCTTTTTTTTTTAATTTCACGTATTTTTTTGATACGGGGGTGGTCAAACCGCGGCCAGGCCAATTTTCTAAAAAACGTCTTTTTTCCCGCTCAATTTGAATTTCCCCCCAAATTGTTACGTTTTTTCTATTTTCAAAACTAAATATCTCGCGATATACAATAGATTTCAACGTTCCAATTTCCTGGTAATGTGTCCGGGAATGTCAATTTCAATATTGAAAATTCAATTTATAAAAAAAAAAAAAAACCGGTCCATTCCGGTCCGGACCGGAAAATTCCGATTTTTACCCGGACCGGACCGGAAAACCGGAATCCACCATTTTGACGGACCGAGGACCGGACCGGAATCCACCGGTCCGGGCCGGTCCGGTCCATTCCGGTCCGGTTTTTCGGTCCGGTCCTGTTTTGTACACCCCTAATGGCCTCACACATGCACTTATGGCTTGATATCAGCGGTTTGCAGATTTTGTATCTCATATGGGTTTTTCTCACAGCCGTTCCGATAATTCTCTGTTTATTTATCGTTAGGGTAATCATACTGCTTATCTTCTTTTGTATATGGATGATATTATTCTAACAACATCTTCAGACTAGTATCATGTCTCAGCTTAGTTCAGAATTCGCTATGAAAGATCTTGGTCCTCTACACTACTTTCTAGGAATTGTTGTGACACGACATGCAGATGTTTTGTTTCTCTCCCCAAAAAAGTATGCATCTGAGATTGTGGAATGGACTGGAATGTCTTCTTGCAAACCTTCAGCAACTCCGGTAGACACGAAGTCCAAATTGAGTGCCATCTATAGCAAACCCTTTGCATCCAACATTGTACCGCAGCCTAGCAGAAGCTTTGCAATATCTCACATTCACCATGCCGGATATTACCTATGTAGTGCAGCAAGTGTACCTTTTCATGCATAATCCAATGGAAGAACATATATATGCACTCAAACGAATTCTACGATATATACAGGGCACTCAAGAATATGGATTACACCTTTACCCGTCTTCCATTTCCAAACTTGTTACTTACACATATGCCGACTGGGCAGGATGTTCGTATACCAGACGCTCCACCTCCGATTATTGTGTCTTCCTCGGTGACAATTTAATCTCTTGGTCTTCCAAAAGGCAAGCCATATATTCACGCTCCAGTGCTGAAGCTGAATGCAGAGTTGTTGCCAATGTTGTGTCTGACTTATGCTGGATCCAGAATCTTTTACTTGAGCTTCATTGCCCTATTTCGACAGCCACTATGGTGTACTGTGATAACATTAGTGCAATCTATCTCTCAGGGAATCCAATCCATCATCAGCGCACTAAACATATTGAGTTAGATATCCATTTCATCCGTGAAAAAGTGGCTCGCAGACAAGTGCGAGTGTTACATGTTCCGAAGCGACATCAGATCGCGGATATCTTCACAAAAGGATTTCCGCTGATATTATTTGAAAAATTTAGGGACAGTCTCAGCATTCGCCGCCCTCCAACTTCAACTGCGGGGAAGTGTTAGAATATTATTAATTAATATTAATAATATTATGTATTAATGTAATATCATAGGATATATGGTAGATTGTAAAAGTAATAAAGTAAGGATATTATTATGCATTAAATAGGAAGATATTAGGAGATAAAATAAGAGGATATTAGACAAGAATCACTCTTCCTAATAAATATATTCTATGTATATATTTTTACCATAAAAGATGAATACATTTGAGAAAAATCATCTATCAGTTTCAAGTGGTTCATTACTGTGTTGTTTTCTATGAAACTATATTTATTTCCATGGTTCTTAAAATTATGTATGATGTTGTAATTGTAGCCAACAATTGCATCACCATTAGGATTTGCGGAATAAGATTGAGCCAATCGGAATAGACCAGTTCCACCCACGATGGCCATTTCACGAACCGGGTTCAATGGCGGGTTCAAGCTTAATAGGCTAAATGAGCTCCCTTGGTAGATACCAACCGTGAACCCATAGCTAATCACCATGATAAAGATCAAACCAGTTTGACTAGTGGACCCATACAGTCCACGGGCTCGACCCACTAGCTTTGAAGTTGGGTCTGGTCCCATAGTAAGTGGATCATCCATCGTCATCAGAGCCCCAAATGGGTACCTGAACTGTTGGTGCGACCCGGATTGCACTTGGATTGGATCCACTAAGCTTGTCATGGAGGTAGAACAGAAGAGTTGTTACCATTTCTTTGCCTGTCTCCCCCCTCTTGGCCCATGACTAGGTGTCTTGTCCTTCAGCCTCCCATGTTAGTATTGTCCGAGGGCAGATGAGCAGTTTGACCTAAAGTTGAACGGGTTAAAATGGGCGGACAATACATGGGTCAATGTCCAGTTCGTCCAAAATTTACATGGGCTAAGATGAGCGGGTCAAGATGGGCTAAATAATGGGTCATAACCCAACTTGTCCAACTTGACTCATTACTTTTACAAATTTCAAACTTACCTTCTATGATATTATTTTATTTTGTATGGTATTTGATTTTTTCATATTTTTATTTTTAAAATAAGAATAGTATTTTTAATTTTTTTATTTCATTTTTTATAAAAGCAAAAAGAGAATAGAAATTTGAGGATGGAGTAGGACAATGGGGTGGGTTTGAGGGAGGAAAGAAAAAAATTCATACTTTTTATAAATGGTATAGGGCGGGGCGTAGGGGACGTAAGAATAAATTTTATATTTTTAATATTTTCTTATAAAAGTAACAAAAAATATGAAATAGAAATTTGAGGATGGGTGGGGTGGAGGGGGTAGGTGGGAGGTAAAAAAAATCATATTTTTTATAAAAGTAAAAAAAATATGAAATAGAAATTTAAGGATGGGTAGAGAAATGGGGTGGGGTGGAGGGGGTTAAGAAAAAAATCACATTTTTTTATAAATTATTTATAAAAGTAAAAAAATATAAAATAGAAATTTCAGAATGGGGTAGGGCGTGGGTGGAATTTTTTCATATTTTAATAATTTTTATTATAAAAAGTAACAAAAAATATGAAATAGTAATTTGAGGATAATGGGACAGGGGAGATTTTTTTTTATAGTTTTTATAAAAGTAAAAAAATATGAAATATAAAATAGAATTTTGAGAATGGGGTATAGAGCTGGGGTAGGGCGGAAGGGGGGTAGAAGTGTGTAGGGGTGGGGTGGAGTAGGCAAGGTAGGGGGCAGAGATGTGAGAGTGGTTCATCGCTTGGGTGGGGGTTGATTTAGGGGAAGGGTGGGGTGGATGGATAGTGTGGTTGGGTGCATTGATGTATTTTTTTTGTTCCGAAATAACAAAGGAACTTTTTAAATAATTATTTATAAATAAAAATCTTAATCTAGAGTGAAGATTTTCGTGGGCAAGTGTGGGCATCATCATGACTTTATTTGGGATGTTGATTTATGATGGGTCAACTTGAGCTAGTCCAAACCAACCTATCATCAAAATCACTCTCGCCTAAACCCATAAAACCTTGGACGGGTTGGGCTGGTCATTTGGATTTGGACTAATTTTGTCACCACTAATTGTCGGTCCCTGACAATATGATAAAGAGAGTAACTCTTCCCATGGACTCTCGCACGTAGTGTTATCGTCTCACGGGTGAATACGCATTGCAAGAAAAAAATATCACTTATAACGGAAGACAAATAAAAAAAAAGATGACAGAGCAAGATCTAGAATTGGGTTATTGACTTACTAAGCACATGGTCGTCTTTGAGCCCGTGCGAGCTGTGCTACCGCACAGGGGCCCCGAAAAACAAAACAATTTAGTCCATTTTTTATTTTTTATTAAGTAGTATTAGCTAGAATTTACTGTAAAAACCCATAATTCACAGATTTTAGGCTCCGTTTGGTACAACTTATTAAAAAGAATTTATAGGAGTAGAGCTTTTTTAAATAGAGTTTTTATCAAAAAATTGTTAGGTGTTTAGTTGTCAATCAAAAAAGCAATTTTGTACAAAAAGCCAAAAAAATTAAATCATTTTACCTCTACTTATTTATGATTGCTAGCAGTAAACAAGGAAGTTCCAAAAAGCTAAAATTTTGCGCTTTTAGAATAAGTGCTTAATTTAAAAAATAAAACACTTATGAGCTTAAAATAAGCTCAACCAAACACATCTCAATATTTTAATAAGTGCTTATTTAAAAAAATACACTTATGAGCTTAAAATAAGCTCAACCAAACATACACTTTGCCCAATCAAAGTAGCGGTTGATTAACTTGAAGTTGTATTGCATTGTTATTTACAATTTAAAATAATTTCTAATTATTAAAATCGTATATTTACTTATATTAAGGGCCCACTTTTACGAATTAGAACATGACCCAAAAATATTTGAGACGGCCCTGACTAAGCACTTGTTGCAACACAAATATATATATATATATATATATATATATATATATATATCCTAGTTTGACACCAAGCAATGAAGCTCTTTCTCTAAAAGAATTTTAATAAATTCTTTTCTAATAAGAGTTTGTCATTAACCAAATTTTTATATACACAAGAGGAGCCTAATAAGGTCTTTCACTGTAAAGGAAAGCGTCAAAAAATAAGGAAATAAGTTAAGCCAGATTTCTCGTGACTATCCAAGAATTTCAATGTTTGAATCGAGGTTTCAAACGGTAAAACTTATCTGATTTTTTTATTTTAAATTTTTTTCTTGAATAAATCATGAATTTTCTAGGATATTATTAAGGATCTCATCGAAAACTTACAGCAGCTTGCCAAACAAAGGCTAAGAGAAAAAAAAACAGATGTATGACTGGCATAATATCTACGATTGGATTTAAAAAAGCATAGGCCTCGGGCAATTTATCGAATAAAAAACTACTCGAATAAAGTATATATATATATATAATGCTAAAGCTTTTGTGGAATTCTTGAGAAACAAAAAAAAAAAGAATTTTCATAAAATTAAGAATAAGGTCAAAGTTAGGATTCTGCATCCAGTTCTAAAACCCAAGTCTCTGTCAAGTATACTAGAAGTAGGTGGGGGGTGGAGGGGAGGGGGGGGGGGTTGCGAGCAAATAGGTGAACTAGATTTTTATTTCTATTCAAATTATAAATGACTATATTGAACCATTTCCTATTGTTAGGTCCGACGCTTATGGATAAGCAGTTAAGTAATAAATAAAAAATTAAAACACTTGAACATCTAAACAGTTTATGAATGTTGTCGTCAGTAATGTCTCAACACCAGAGGCACCACTATGATAAAACAGTAATAAACCTTTAAAGAATAAATGCAGCGAACAAGTAAGAGACACAAGGTTTATATTTTCAAGGGTATATATTAATATAACCCTTGATGGTCAATAACCGAAGTAATGTATATATTATATACAATTACAATTGAACTTCTTTTTACAATGCGTAGCAATGAAAACAAAAAGAAATTACAAAACGAAGTCGCAGATGAATTCGGCCTAAAGATAAAACATCTATAAATAAACGTACAACATTATCATTACAATTGCTTTAACAATAATTTCAATCTAGAATCTGGACAGCAAAAATAATGTTGGACTAGATGTTGTTATACTAATTTAGGCTAAGATGTAATTACACACTTTTTTAATTTGGTTTACCAACAGGAGAGTTTATTTTTGCCTCTAAAAGTTTTATCCCTTTTTCTAGTATACTTGACAGAGATTTAGGTTCGTGTACGCAGCAAATTTAAAATTTTAATTTCAAATCCAATAAGACAACGAACTGTAGATTGTCTTAAGAGACTGTCCTAACACTAATCCGAGATCAAAGTAGATGCAGGAAGAATAAGATACAAAACAAAAGGCCCTGCATATTTTTGTGAACCACTTCCCACAAGCTAAGAGTAAATTAACAAATTAAGATATATGTGATATCCCACCTAAACATCCTATTCTATACTTAATAAGCTCTAATAAGGACTGGACATACATAATAAGAATATGGAAGAAGTCCAAAAATTAAAAAAACAATAATTATAAAAATCTATATGATCTTACAGTCTTTATGCCTTTGTATTCCACATAATAATGATGATGCTTACGAAAAAACAAATTCTAAGCTCTGAGTCGACAGAAAAAGAACAAACATAAATAGCAAAATGAAAATGTTGGTGTACCTACACAAAGAACACAACCCAGTACAGAATAAGCAGTTCTATCAAAATTGCCTCAATGCTTGACCAAAACATAGCTAAAAAACTTCTACTTCCTTTGGCATCATATTTATGGCTCTCCACCAGATTCAGCAGTTTCATTTGCAGTTTCTTCAGCAGCACCATTTACAGTTTCCTCAGCACTATAAAACATTTAAAAAGTGAGTGTCAGGAACCGTGTCATTTAGGTACAGACTGGTGCACAATGAAAAAATTATGCAACTTCAGGCTGCTGCTTAAACAAAACAGAGGAACAAGAGAAGGTAAACAAAGGAGAAAAACCATCGAGAAAGTTTCCCAGTCCTGCGCAGACGACCCTATCCTATCAGAAACCAAGTTTACCCCTTGCCAGAAAATGGACTAACCAGAAGCAAGAATCAGCACATCAACCAATTAAAGCTTCATTCATTCACAAGTTAGTGTTAGTACAAAAATCATCTATATACATTTTGCATGCATTGGCACCATCTCTTACTGAAACCAAACCCCACTTTATTACTCGAAATTAGGACAAAAGACCTCAAAAAAACAACAAAATGTCACTCTCTTTTGACAATATCTTGTTACGAGGCCAATTTGAAGAATGCATGGGAAAAAGAAGAAAGCAACAACTTTTTTACTGCATTGCTCAACACCAGGGTTGTTTAATTAAGTCCTACCAATGAGTGCCAGGTCCAAGAGCCACTGGCAAATAATCATTGTTGTTCTTCCACAATTGATCCACGACTATATGACTACACAACTACATGATCATATGGGCGCATAGGGAGTTAGATATAGGGAAATCCAGCAACCAATAAAAGTAAGCATAATATAACTTGTTGACCCCAAACATTATTTGAGACCAAACTGCAGGGCCCAATTTTTTCAAATAAGTCTATTACCAATTAACTAGTAACAGTATATGTTTCTTTTTTCAATAACAAGCAGTAATATGATTCGTCAAGTGCATTGCTTTCACAAATAGAGAATGAATTACTGCAATCAATTACTCCTACTAAATAGTTAATCAGGAAGTCAACAAAGAATTACACATCATTCACCATACAACAATAGTTGATAACTCAAGAATCTAACATAAAAATTCATCACTACCTCGAAGGACAAACT